>CM070717.1:44905935-45261638 GCA_036346275.1 Otatea glauca
CTGTATACATAATAATGTCTTCCGTTGCATTTCTTTTGCAATAACAACGTCTAATGTTGAGCTAGCATTTGCTGCAAAGGTTTAGCGTTAACAAGTACTAATGTTGCACTTGCACTAGTTGCAAGGGTTTTGCATGAAGTATTGCAAAAAAACATGCAAACCCTTGCAGATACGGAGAAAACCCCCTATCCGGTGCTTTGGCTTAAACTAACAGATAAATATGGACAGATTTCCCTCATGTTTTCAAGTGTGACAAAATCGCACAATAAAAATAAGCATAGTTGAAAATAATTGAACACAAAGCACATGCTTGTTAAGATCGCCAAGCAAAGTAGCAGCGTCTAGCAAACCTTAGGAAGAAAAAGATGAGTTTTTTTTTCTTACGCCTTCTTTGCCAGGGACGACGCAACGCCAGACCATGAGGTTGACGGACCCATCCGGCAGGGTTTCTGGCTTGGCCACGAAGCCCTGCAATAACCAAGAAGCAGCAATGCCCCCATCACAACTCGTATAACCAGGGAAACGAGCAAAAGAATAGTAGCTAGGACGCGGCGAACGGGAGTAGCTAGGTCGTGGGGGGTGGCGCACATGGGGGTGGTTCTTGCGCCACGACTTGCGCTCCTCGGCGAGGCGGCCGCGGGCGATGCCTCCGGACGCCATCCAAACTCCAATCCAAGCGAGCGAATACGCGGCGCCGGGGTCTAGGTGGCCGCCGCTTCGTCTTCTCCCGAGGCCTCCGTGGGATGGGATCTGCTCGCGAGCGGCGCCGCGGATTGTTGCTTGCCTGTTCAGTTCGGCTCCCGGTGACCCGGTGGGTAATAGGAGGAACTGCAGTGCAGTCTGCAGGTGGTGACTGTGAATAAATAAACGAGACACTGACTATTCTTTCTTTTTAATATAATAAATCAGAGTAATTAGATAGTACTTCCTTTGCTTCGTTACAGAGGTGGCCAAACGGGCCGTCACGGTACGACCCGTTTAAAAATAGGTACGATCCGTTTAGGCACGGCACGTTTAGGCCCGACTCGTAAACGGGTCGTGCCGTGTCAACCCACGGGCCAGGGTGGCGGCCCAAACATGGTCCGTTAGCCTCTCGGATCGTACCGTGCCGGCCCGGTCCTTCGCGGGCTAAACGGGCCGGGTCGGCCCGATAGCCCGTTTAGCGTAAAAAATTTTGAAAAAAAATATGAAAAAATTAGAAAAATAGATAAAGTATGGTAAAAAAATATGAAAAAATTCAGAAAAATAGGAAAATTTAGAATAATTTGAAAAACCCGTTAGCGTGCGGTAGTGCGTCTTGGCCGCCATGTCTTGCGCCTCGACCCAAGCACGAAGACGCTTTCGGTTGGTAGTGCCATGCGGTAAGGCCCACGATCGCGTCTTGCGTCTTGGCCCATTTGGCCCTACCGTTTGGCTACCTCTACTTCGATACCAATGCATTAAGAATACTCTCACTAAATCAATAAATAATTAAGATCTAATTTCCACTGTCTATTATAAGTATAATGTATAGTAAAATTTCGCATAGGTAAAGGTTTGCGTGAAGCCTTTTGCTTATGGTCTCATGCTTGTAGGCAGGGTTCAAAATTTTGTCGAAATTTCAAAAAATCTTGATGAAATCTCATATTTTGACCAGCGACGAGACTCAAATCCTAGCGGAATGAAAAGATTTGAAAATTAAGGTTTGCTACACTGGTTTCGGGCAAAATTCTGGCATTTTGGATCGGATTTCGCACAAAATTTTTTTGTGAAGAATTGTAATGCCCTTTATAAGGAATACATGTGAATTTTTTTAAAAAAATACATATACAAATTATGTAACCCTAATCCTAAATCCTAAATTGAATTTCGGTCTTAAATGATGTGTTTCGGTCTAAACCTTAACTTGGATTTCGCCCTTAACCCTAAACCCTAGCTTGGATTTCGACCTTAAATGTGTATTTCAGCTTAAACTGTCTGAACCTTAGCTTGGATTTTGGCCTTACATAATGTATTTCAACCTTAAATTGTATTTCGGCTTAAACCCTAAACACTAACTTGGGAATTTTATGTGCAAATACTTAGTATTTTGCATTCAAACAGATAGAAAATGTAGATAAATGCATGCATGATTTTTTCATATTTTTCTCAATTTTTCCAGCCTTGGAAGACCATTTAACAGCCGGTTGAAAATCATCGAAATTTCAGTGATTTCGATCAAAATTTCAGTTTTTCCGGTTTCAAATTTACCTGATGTCAAATTTGCTTTTTGAATTTCGTTCGAATTTTGTCCGAAATTCCGAAATCTCGTCGCAATTTTTGGATTTTGGCCACCCGAGAGGCCACTGCCCCAGTCGATTGTTTGTGGCAGATTTGTTGGTCGTACTACTCATTTGCTTTTTGCTGCTACATTTTTAGTTAGCCTACGAGCCATTTATAATGTAAAACTGTAATAATTAAATGAATAAAATTTCGTACGATATGTTTTGGTATCAACTTTATTTACGTATTTATTGGACTAGTACAGTATACACAGAGTATTTCAGGATTTTATTCCTAGGGTCCGACATTGTTGCAACGTTAAAATTTTCATCTCAATTGATCAAATCACTGGAATGAATCAAATCTCAACGCGAAAGTCGTACAATAGATCAAGAATAGTATATGCAATTGGACATATAAAGGAAGTGCAACTATTTAAATGGGTGACATGGACGGTGCATCCTACCTTAGCAAAGCATTTTTTTATTATTTAACCCCCTTTTAATTTATTTTTATTAGTAACCCTCCTACAACTTACTCCTAAACCTAACTCTTTTATCATCATCTGTGGCATGTGATTGCTCATTTGACACACCAATCACCATTGTTAAGCAACCTCGCTATCGAATAGTCTGGGGTTCTCGAACAGATCTGAATTGAAGAACAGAGAGAGAGACACGTGTTTAGGGAGAACAGCGACATAATACTTTATTGCTTTCTGATTGCTTGTACATGCATAGGGGGGACCCCCTCCTCCTTATATAGTAGTTGCCTAGGGTTTCGACTAAGGGACCATCGTGGGCCTGCATGGGCCACGTGGTTTCCCAGCACTCCCCCCTTGGGCCCTTTGCCGCGAGATGCATATGCCTCATTAAAACTCGAGAAAAACCCAGTGAGAAAAATACTTGGAGAAAGAGTACATAGCATACGCTTACTATGTTGCACGAATTGCCTCATTAAAACCTTATGCAAGAAAACTTCATGAAAAACTTGCTAAGGGAAAAGAGTACAATTCACCCAAACTTCAATTGCTAATCTTCGAGATTCATGTTGGTACTCAAATTCATGTTCGAGATTCATGTGGAAGTATGTGAAATATCTCCCCCTGAAATCTGCACTTCTCTAAGTCTCATCATTCCAATTCCTTTAACGCACCTTTCAAAGGTAGATCTTTGGGAGTGATTTAGTGAACAAATCGCAAGATTTTCACAAGACTTAGTATGCAATATCTTGATCTCGTTCATCTTATGCAATTCGTGAGCATAGAAGAACTTGGGGTTGATATGCTTCGTGAGATTGCTCTTCACATAACCCATCTGTGCTTGAGCAACACAAGCTGCATTATCTTCATAAATGATTGTGGGAGTTTGCTCAATGTTCAAGCCACATGACTTCTGGATGTGGTGAACCATTCTTGAGCCATGCACATTCACGAGATGCTTCATACAAGCGATGATTTCCGAGTGGTTTGTCGATGTCGAGGCGAGTGCGCTTAGACGACTTCCGAGAAACTGTTGTTCCTCCACATAGGAAAACATAGCCAGTTTGGGACTTGCCAGTATGCGGGTCTGATAAGTACCCAGCATCGGCATAGCCAACCAAATTCAGTTCATTGTTTCTTCTGAAAAATAAACCGAGATCTTTGCTTCCTTGGAGTTAACGGAAGATGTCCTTGATCACTTTCCAATGCCTTTTGGTGGGTTCTGCACTGTACCGAGCTAGCAAATTCACAGCGAACGCAATGTCCGGCCTGGTGCTATTCGCAAGGTACATGAGCGCTCCAATTGCACTTAGATATGGGAATTCTGCTCTCAGGACTTCCTCCCCCTCTTCTCTAGGTCTGTATGGGTCTATGTCTGCTTGGAGTGACCTTCCGACCATTGGAGTCTTTGCAGGATATGCCTTTTCAAAGTCAAATCTTTTCAACACTTTCTACGTGTAGGTTGATTGATGTACCAAGATTCCTCCTTGGACATGCTCAAGCTGCAAGCTTAAACAAAACTTGGTTTTACCCAAATCCTTCATTTCAAACTCAGACTTCAAGTATGAGCATGCTTCTTCAATTTCTTCATCCGTCCCAATGATGTTCAAGTCATCTACATAGACTGAGATTATACAGAATCCATTCGGGGATCGCTGTATAAACACACATGGACAATCTTCGCTGTTTGTGTAGCCTTTCTTGCAGAGGAAGTCACTCAAGCGATTGTACCTTACAACTTCGTTGTTTTCATTCCTCTTCCGAACAAAGACCCATTTGTGACCTACAGGGTTTATATGGGGAGGTGTGCGGCATACGGGCCCAAACACCTCTCTCTTGTTCAGAGAGACTAACTCTGAAGTGATAGCCTTCTTCTATTCTTCCTAATCTAGCCTTTTCTTGCACTCTGCTAGCGATGCAGGCTCGGGATCATGATCAATGATCGAGGCAATCTTCTTTGCAAAGTATGCATCGATATTGGCTGTTGCTCTATTCAGGGATTTTCCTGTTATTACAAAGTTTATAGCCATTTCTTCATTGGGTGCTTCATGCACTTCTACTTGCTCTTCGCTGCTATTCCCTATCGTAGGAGCAAGTTCCTTTAGCTTTTCATCGCCTATGTGTGCGCACACATTATTTTCGGCGGCTTCCTGCAGTGGAAGATTCAAGTCTGGAATTGCCTTTTCGTCGGCTTCTTTCCGGTGCAGTCTCAACTGCTCCCTTCTTTCCTTGGGGTATTTTGTGATTGGTTGTGGTAAGTCCTCTCGCCAGATTTTCTCGGATGTCTCCGGGTACTTTGGGTTTGAGGAGCCAGATTTCCTGTTCTTTTTCTTTGAGGCCTCTGAACAGGATGAGGGATACCTTCTATTTTCTTTGGTATTACCACCCTCTCTGGTGCATTTCTTGCGGGTACATGCGACTTAACCACGCCCTTCATATCACAAAAATGATCAGGCAGTTCATTTGCTAGATTCTGCAAATCAATTATCTTCTGGACTTCTTGATTTGCTTCATTAGTGCGGGGGCCATGCGCGGTGATCCCAGTGGAATGCCATATGATTTCCCGGCATTTTTCATCCAAAGGTTGATTTCCTCCCCCTAATGACGGGAAACGGTCCTCGTCAAAAATGCAATCAGCGAATCGGGCTGCATGCAAGTCTCCAGTCATGGGTTCCAAATACCTGATTATGGATGCACTCTCATAACCAACGTATATCCTAGACTTGCGGAGAGGACCCATTGCAGTCCGCTGAGGGGGTGGTGTAGGAACATATACCATACACCCAAATTTCCTGAGATGGGAGATCTTCGGGATGATCCCGTGCACAAGCTGCATAGGAGAATGGATGTTGTAGGCCGAAGGTCTAAAATTGATGAGAGCTGCTGCGTGCAGGACTAAGTGTCCCCAACAAGTGTTGGGCAAGTTACAACTCTGCAAAAGCGGTCTGGCAATGAACTTAATCCTCTTTATTAGTGCTTCAGCTAGTCCATTCTGCGTATGGACATGCGGTACGAAGTGCTCAACTGCTATCCCTATTGCCGTGCAATAATGAAAGTGCATCTAGGCACTTATGTTATTTTGGTGATTAATGACAAACGCATATAATGATAATCTATGAGATTAAGTAAATGCTTAACTTAGTGCTTAACAAATGACAAACCTCTAATATGATTATATTGCTATGAGACTAACATGTTATTGCCTAGTTAAGTATCAGTCTCATCTTTTAGAGGAAAATCAAGTGGGATGGTTAAGCAAAGATAAGGTATGCAATTTTGGTATCTATTCTATATTTGTTATTGCATTCCTTTCGTGCAAATACATAGTGAACTCCAAGTAGCATGTTGATTATATATATGCACATTGGTTCATGTCATATTTATTTGTGCATATATATTCATTTGAGTTCATTATGTGCTTTGTTTTAAGTATGTATGTATTAACTAGAGTTAAACTTCATATTGCTATAGATTGACTTGGTGCATGCATGTTTTAGTTGTATATCTTCTCATGCAATTCTCTTAGTGAAGTTTAATCTAGTGTTAGATCACATATTTACTCTTATTCCAAATATTATTTGCACATGTACAATTCGTGTACATTCTATCATGTGCTTCATTTAAGTAAAGACTGTGATCCTTGCCATTATTTAATTGATTCATCATATTGTCAATTATCTCTCTAGTGCATATAAATCAATTACATATTCATCATGATGTACTTAGTAAAGAACATTTCTTATGTCAAGTGTTTCCATTTATGATTGTGCTTCTTTATATGAAACACTTGTTGTAATCAATTGTTCACAAATATCAATTTATTCATATCTATTGAGCTTTTGGAACTAATGTCTTTCATGAGTAGTTTGGAAAGAATTAGGTCCCGTATGTGTATGATGACCAAGGTATCTTGGAGGATGATCGTTAAGCCGAGGTCAACAAGACGGCGGTGTCACCAAGAGTTGAGGACTAAGTCAGGATCGATTTGGCGTGGAGATCGTCAGAGAGGATGATCAAGTCAAGGTTGATAGGACGAGAGTCTCATGAGGTGAATCGAATCGAGTTGGACAAGGCGAAGATGTCATCAATTATATGGTAAAAGTCTTCATGCATCGACATTAAGAAAGAAGACGGCAAGTGACTTTCTAGACTTGTATTATCTTTGTTTTATTTTGAGTCTAAGGATTGCCGTACTATTAAGAGGGATGCGATATGGAATGACTTTTAGATGTGTCAAGTGCTCAAGTGATCCATCCTTGTGAATCTTAGAAAGAGAGTGGTATTGGTGGTACCGGAAAGTGAGGGTTGTAGGTCTCCCTTGGATTCTTTGTGATATCTATGTTTATCCTTTGAGTTTTGGGTAGTGAGACCTTATTGGCTGTGTAGCCCTCGTTGTTAGCTTTCGGTAGAGTCCAAGATCTCTGAAATCGGAGTCCAGAGTCAAAAGTTATGCTCGTTTTCGTCGGGCTGCTCAGTGCTGTTCGGACAATCCGGAGTATCCGGTGTTTAGTCCGGACACTCCGGGTTGAGTCCGGAGTATCCGGGGTTTTGTCCGGAGTCTCCAGGTTGACACCCTCTGTGGCTGCTCTCAGTTGGTCCGGAGTATCCGGTGTTAAGTCCGGACACTCCGGGTTGTCCGGAGTATCCGGGGTGTTTATCCGGAGTCTCCGGGTTGTGCGCAGCTGTCTCCAACGGCTAGTTTTTGGGACCTCTATTTAAAGCCCCCTTCTTCCTTATTTCGGGGCGAATAAAAAGAGGCTTTTAACCTGTAGATTAGAGGTGCTATACCCTTGTTCTTGAGCCCCCAAAACACCTCTTTACCCTTAGATCTAAGTGATCCCCTTGGTGAGAAGGGTTGGGAAGAGTTTGAGAAGTGAGGTGCTAGGTTGAGTGAGATTTGAGTTGTTTGAGCACTTGATTTCATCTCAAAACTTGTTCTTCGTGAGCATTTATTACTCTTGGAGGTTGAGGACTTCTAGACGGCTAGGAGGTCGCGTACGAGCCACCGGAGCTTTGTGTGGTTGGCCGTGGGAAGTTTGTGAAGGCCGGTTCCACCTCCGTAAGGGAAGGAATCAAAGGAGTGAAAACCGGCGAGTGCATTTGTGCAACACCGGGAGGAAGAGGGTTGAAAGAGACCCCGGCTCAAGTGTGACCGAGCCGCCTCAACGGAGACGTAGGATCCCCTCAAGGATCCGAACTTCGGGTGAAAAATCATTGTCTCTAAGTTTGCTTCTTTCTCTTGCTTTAGTATTTGATTTTGAATCTTGAAATTGCCCGATCTACTCTTTTGTTGTGTTTGGCTCCAGATCTACAATATCTCCAGGTACCTGATAGCATTTAGATCTTTTGTATTCAAGTAGATTGTTGAAAAATTGCAGGGATTTAAAATCTCATTTCGAGGTCTTAAATCCGGAGTATCCGAACTTCTGAACCCGGATAGTCCGGACATTTCGGAGTATCCGGAGATAAGTCCCGGACACTCCGGTCTGAGTCCCTCGGATCCAATCCGATGTATCCGAACTCCTGAACCCGGACAGTCCGGACATTTCGGAGTATCCGGATAGAAATCCCGGATACTCCGGACTTAGACCCTCGGGAGATTTTATTTAGCTGCAAATTTTTTATTCCGCTGCATTTAGTTACAAAGTTTTTAATTCGCCTATTCACCCCCCTCTAGGCGACATCCCCTGTCCTTTCAATTGGTATCACAGCAAGGTCTCTCTTTTTATTAGACTTAACCGTCTAGATAGTAAAGGATGTCGACTAGAGGATTAGTGCACTCACATAATCCACTTGTGCTAGATGGCACAAATTATGCTTCATGGAAATTAATTATGATTTCTCATTTTAAATCCATGAGCCCCCAAATATGGTGGATCGTAGATGTCGGCTTTTCCTCTCCATTGAATGAAGTTACTCCAACTGAAGGAGAGAGGAAATGCCTACATCTCGACGCTCAAGCTACTAAAGTTTTATTTTGTGTTGTGAGCGATGAAATCTTTGATAGAATATGCAATCTCAAGAGCGCTCATGAAATGTGGATAAAGCTTCAAGAACTATTTGAATCATCCACTTCTATTGAGGATTGCACTACGGAAGAGATGTCGGGAGATGAAACATCAAGCTCCACCTCAAGCTCAAGTGATGAAGAACCGACATCTCCATCAACCTCAACCTCCGCCTCAAGTGACGATGAAGATGCTCTTCCATCACAAATCCGTTGCTTCATGGCGAAAGGTAAGAATGAGGTAAGTGACGATGATGATGATGATGAGCTCACTTATAATGAACTTATGAATTTGCTAGAGGAGCTCAATAAATATCTTGGAAACAAGAAAAAGAAATATAAAATTTTGAAGCTTGAACATGAATCACTTCAAAATAATTATAATAGGCTTCAAGAAAATCATGAATCCCTCCTTTCCAAAGAAATTCATAAGCCTAAAGTGGATATAGGAATCTCATGTGATTTAATTGATGAAATGTCTTGCTTAAATGTTAATCCTAATATTTCATCAAAATTTGACACATCCACCTCTTGCAATGATTTACCTTGTTGCTCAAATTCAAATGTTTCTACTTCCTCTATGCATGTTGAGACTAACCTTGCAGAGGAAAATAAGGAGCTCAAGGCCCAAGTCATTAGATTAGAAACTGACTTGAAGAAGTGCGTAAAGGGAAAAGCCATTCTCGACGAGATCTTGAGCAAGCCAAGGGCGCCTCAAGATAAGCGAGGACTCGGCTACATCTCCAAGAGGGAGACTAGCAAGATGAGGCACAATGTAAGTCACACGAAGACTATCAAGTTCTTTGCTTGCAACAAGAAGGGACACTTCGCCTCCGTGTACCCTAATAAAGTGGAGATCAAGCCACAACCATCAACAATAGGGCAAACCGACAAAGAGCAAGTCAAGAAAAAGAGACGCTCAAAGCCTACTTGCTACAATTGTCGGAAAAAGGGACACATCGGTAAGGATTGTCCCAAAGGTATTACTCCTAAGCCTATTATTGTCTATGATCATTATTTGCTTAGGAAGGACAAAAATGGCAATGTGTTTGCCAAGTTTGTCGATTCTCCCAAGTATTTGCAAAATTATGATATTCAATTGCTTAGGAGAAATGAATCTAGAAATGTGTTTGCTCAAAATGCTAGATTTCCTAAGACCAAGAAAAATCATGTTGATCATGTGCTTAGGAAAAATAACAATAGCAAACCATTTGCTAGATCCTCTAAGCCAATGCATAATTTCAATTATCATATGCTTAGAAGAGATCAAACTAGAAATGATTTTGCAAAATATCATTGCCCTTCTAAGCCTTTTCATAAAAATGCCAATCATTTGCCTAGGAGGAATAATTATTGCAAACCTATTTCTAATTAAGTTAGTCAATTTAATAATATTCAAATTAGGACCATTTGGGTTCCAAAATCTATTGTGACTAACATTGTTGGACCCAACAAGGATTGGGTACCAAAAACCGCCTAAAAGATTTTTAGGCAATATGAGATGGATTGGACGTTTGGCTTCTTCAAAAGGGAAGATGACTTAATCATTTGCAAAATTGAGCCAAGCATGAGAATGATCACTTCAATCTTGAGCCAATGCCATCTCGGGTAACAAGTACTCCCTCCGTCCTTGAAAGTAAAGGAGAGAAGCGTTCAAATTGTGTCCTCTAATATTAGGGATTGAGAGCTCTTCCCCTTTAAATTGTGTCCTCAAATTGTGCCCATGCATGCAGATGCACGCAGATACATGCGACCACACATATTCCAAAACAAAAACGCGGCAGGTCATTCCCTATAATCGTGATTAATTAATGCATGTATGTTGCCAATTAATAGAGACACAGTATTAAATAGGGGCATTAGAGTCTTTTGGCAGAAACCATAATCTGTCCTAAAATTTATTCTGTCCTTTACTTTTCAGGACAGAGGGAGTATTTAATTTGATTCTTATAGCTTATAGCCTTGTGTAGGTTATATTGCATTATTCAAGGAAAATCAATTTAGATTGCTTGTTATATGATTGCTCATGCTTATTAGTTGTTTTAATTGCAATCTTGAGCAAGTTTGGGGTAGTGGCACATTAAGGGGGAGTGCTAAATCATAACCATGTATATTACATCCCTACATGTGCCCATATTTATATAAGTGCAAATATATATTTTCAAAATCAAGCCATTTAGCCAAAAGTCAAAATTTTGTATACCATTAGTATTCTTGTGAAAAACTAGTTGCAAAATGTATACAAATGTATTTGAAACGTCTTTCAAAGGTTTTGGCTTCACAAAATCTATTTAGTAAAGAAAATGAATTTCATGATCAAAATCTAGATAATAGTATCTTGTTTTGGATTTAAACTTATAATTTTCATAGAATTAAATGTAAAATGAATTTGAAAGTAATTCCAAAACGAAAATCCTAGAGTTGGTCATTCTTAACAATTCTTGTGTTCAAAAGACTTTCAAAAGACCAACCTAGCGAAAGTTATTCGATTTTGAAACTCGCCGAAAACTATATTTGACCTATAATAGTCATATTATTGCACTTAGTGATTTTCTCCGTTTGGACCGGATCTTGTGTAGTATCTTGGTTCAAAATGGTATCTTAGACTCATACACAAAATTCAAATCTCTATATCTCATCTTATTCTTCATTTGAATCTTGTGTTGAAATATTTGGCTTTGTTTTACAAATAGCTATTTCAAAAGGACCATTTTGGTCAAAAGTCAAATCTTATGTTTAGAAGGCCCAAAATTGTAAAAAGCTTTGTAAAAGTATTCTAATATGTATTTCAAATGTTTTACAAGCTTTCAAAATGAAAATTCTATATTGAAATCAAAATTGGCCAAAATTTTTGGTTTGAACTAAAATAGCTTATTTAAGCATATTGCTCAAATCTTAGCATTCAAGTTGGATTTCATTATAAATTTTGGCTAGAAACCATCTTGATAATCAATTCTAAGCCATGGAAATTGAAATTGCATGAAATCCAAATTGAGTTGTATTTTGAGGCTTTTTATGAAAAACTATTTCCTATTTAACTTGCTTCAAAAAAGGGATAAGCAAAATATTTGTTTGAAATGCAAAATCTTATGAAAATAGTCTTCTAAAATGTTTTCAAATTCATTTCAAATGTTTTCAAGTATCTAACCCTTGGCTAGAAGCTAAAAGTCAAACTTTGGCCTAAAAAGATCTTTGTGATCTTGCTTTTGCATTTAACTTCAAATTTTTCTAAAGCAAAATCTATTTGGAGTTTGAAAAAATGGTCAATACAAAACTCATAGGGTTGGTCATTTTAAGCATTTCTTTAGTTCAAAGTTTTTCCAAACGACCAACCGTTCAAAAGTTATAGCCATTTGAATTTAGCCAAAATCATCCATTTGACCCAAAATGGCCCGTTGTTGCATTTTGTGGATTTCGCTATTTGAATTGGATTTGTTTGTATATATTGGATTGAAATAGTATTTATAACTCATACAAAGCTATGAAAGTTCAAATCTCCATAAATTTCAATCCGGAATTCATTTTGAGTATTTGGTGAAAATTCAATTTCTTTTCAAACCTACAAAGCGCTTTTTGCCATATCTTTTGAACGAAAATTCCTTTCAATGAAATTCTTTTTGTTAAACCTTCTAAATAGTCCAATGTTTATTTCTGGAAAGTTTCAAACCATTTGGACTCAATTTGAAAAAGTTTTGATTTTTCATCTCTTTGAGTAAAAATCTTGCCTACAAAGCAAAATTTGGCATATCTTTTGATTGGAGACTCGTTTTTGGAAAATTCTTTTTGTAAAAGTCTCTTGGGAGTGTAAAGAATGTTTTTGCACAATTTCAAGTAATTTCAACTTAATTTGAAATAGTTATGGCTTTTTCTCTCTTTTGATCTTATTTAGCATTCTCTCGCATTAAGTTGGATTTTACGATTTGAATGGATTTGATTATGCAAATAGGCTTATAAACATATCTCTAACTCATATGAAGCCACATAAGTGCATATTTCCATTAAAAACTCATTTGGTTCCATTTCGAGGATTTGGTGAAAATCTTAATCCCTTATGTGTTTCAAATGCATCTTTCACCATATTTCTCGAAATAAAATTTATTTATTGAAAATCTTTGTTGGAAAACCTTCTCTCATATATGGAGTTCACATCTGAAAATTCTCAAATTTATTTGAACTCATTTGCAAGAATGTTGACTTCTTTTGACTTAGTATCAAAATCAAAACTCCATTGCCTATTTTGATCTAATTTTTTATTGGAGGGTGATATTTGAGAAATTATTTTTGGATAAGTCTCTTGGATGTCCATGGAACATTTATGCAAAATCTTATGGCTATTAGACTTCATTTGATCAAGATTTGACCCAAATTCAAAATATTCAGTTTGCTGAAATTTCAGGTTTAGGTTGATTGTGGGGCTGTTTTTGTGATTTTTGTATCTTCAAAAGGGTTTATAATCAGAGGAAAGTATCATAACATATTTTGATCCTCTATATTTGGACTTCATTGTCTAATTTTTTCAGAATTTATGAACCTTGTTTGAACCTTCTTTCAGCCCTATCAAAAAGCTTAAATGGAATGAAGCTGAACAACCCGGAGTATCCGGTTGATCTATCCGGAGTATCCGAATTATCCGGACACTCCGGATCAAAAAACCGGAGTATCCGGGTTGTACTCCTCGGACCAAATACTTAAATTGCAATCTATACTTTCTTGCAATCTCTTAATTATCCCATTCTTTGGGGTTTTTTTCTTTGTTCAAATGAATGTTCGGTCTTCATAGCCCTCGAAGAGAATTTCGAGATGGATCTGTTCCGCGTTAATGTTTTTTGCATTTGAGCAATGGTTTAAAATCTATAATCGATTTTGTGATGCTATTTGCATCTTTTTGAGATTTTAAGAGTTTTAAATTGGAATCTTGGCAAGCCTTTCAAGATGAAAACTAAGTGAACTTATTCATTGCTCCAAGCTTCAAAGTGGAGCATATCTATTTAAGTTTTCATTCCAATGAAAGTGCATCTTTTGGCTAAGTTCTTTTGGAAATTGGATTTAATTGTATCTTAGCCTCAAAATGTTTCTTCTCTTGCATAACTCGGAGTTTATTATGGAAAAGAGAAAATTTCCCTTGTAAGCTCAAGAGTGAGGTTGAATGTGTATTACCCATTGTCTCTCTTACAAGTGGATGTCAAGATCAAATTTGAATGAGTTTCAAATATTTTTATTGTAAAGTGGTGTAATAAAATCTTTAATTGATATCTTAAATTTCTTTGCATGCAAAGAGTATTGTCTTGTATATCATATATATCATGCATGTTGTACTTAGACATTATCAAACTAACTTGGGTCAAATTAAAAGATATTTGTTCCCAGAAATCGTGTGCTTGTCTATTGATGTTCAAGGTATTGGAAAAGGGGTCATCTTCGACGGTGGGATGAAGGAAATGGAGAGGAGCTCCATAGTCCGAGGGATCTAAGGCCGGGCGTGGTGATCATGACCGATTCGAACATGCGGTGGACAAGAATCGACAAAGGGACGTGTTTCTTTTTGACCATATTCAATAATGTCTGTGCACACCATTATGCTAAATTGTGTCATTCTAAATGGTGTTGTATCTTTCAATTGGTATCATTAATTGGTATCCTTCGAGAGGTATCCCCTAATCCTAAATTGTTTTGAAGTGCCATCTGACTTGCATTTGGCGTTATAAAGAATTAAAAGGTACATATGGGTGACACATTGCAAAGAGGTATACCCTTGATAAGTTTATGAAATTCTTGATCATGAAAGTGCATCTTACTTATACAATTTTGATTCATGATCTTGTATACATCTTGTGATCATATAAGCAATTCCTTCTTGTGTAATCTTCTTTATATGATCTTGATGGTTAGAATTTAATTTGATCATGAGCATGTGCTTAAATTATATAAATTTGCTATATGATCTTGATGTTTAAAGAATATGTGAAATCATATTCGTGTGTCATGTTTAAGCATCACTTATATCCTAAGAATCATGACTTCTTTAATTTGGTATAACTAGAAAAATCTATTACCTAAATCTTGGAAATAATTGGTATCATATCTTGCCTAGATTTAGGGGGAGCTTAATATTAATGTCATATTACTAGCTCCTTATCTTTATTTTATTTTCTCCCAAATCTTTTTATTGAGTGTGCAATCAAGGGGGAGAACAGATTTTATTGAATAAACAATAAGAATCTTTTAAGCACCTTTTTGGGATTAATGACAAAAGGGGGAGAATTTATGGATTTATCAATTGTCCCCTAATCGATCGATAAAAAGGGATGAATTGTAAGTATGATCTCTTATTGTAATCTTTATGCTTGTTTTAATGCTAAAATATCTTAATATTGTCATTTGGTGCAATTGATAATAGGTTTGTCATAAATCACCAAAAAGGGGGGAGATTGAAAGTGCATCTAGGCACTTATGTTATTTTGGTGATTAATGACAAACACTCATAATGACAATCTATGCAATTAAGTAAATGCTTAACTTAGTGCTTAGCAAATGACAAACCTCTAATATGATTATATTGCTATGAGACTAACTTGTTATTGCCTAGTTGAGTATCAGTCTCATCTTTTAGAGGAAAATCAAATAGGAAGGTTAAGCAAAGATAAGGTATGCAATTTTGGTATCTATTCTATATTTGTTATTGCATTCCTTTCGTGCAAATGCATAGTGAACTCCAAGTAGCATGTTGATTTTATATATGCACATTGGTTCATGTCATATTTATTTGTGCATATATATATTCATTTGAGTTCATTATGGTATGCATGTATTAACTAGAGTTAAACTTCATATTGCTATAGATTGACTTGGTGCATGCATGTTTTATTTGTATATCTTCTCATGCAATTCTCTTAGTGAAGTTTATCTAGTGTTGGATCACATATTTACTCTTACTCCAAATATTATTTGCACATGTACAATTCGTGTATATTCTATCATGTGCTTCATTTAAGTAAAGTCTGTGATCCTTGCCATGATTTAATTGATTCATCATATTGGCAATTATCTCTCTAGTGCATATAGATCAATTACATATTCATCATGATGTACTTAGTAGAGAACATTTCTTATGTCAAGTGTTTCCATTTATATTGTGCTTCTTTATATGAAACACTTGTTGTAATCAACTGCTCACAAATATCAACTTGTTCATATCTATTGAGCTTTTGGGACTAATGTCTTTCATGAGTAGTTTGGAAAGAATTAGGTCCCGTCTATGTATGATGACCAAGGTATCTTCGAGGATGATCATTAAGCTGAGGTCAACAAGACGGCGGTGTCACCAAGAGCTGAGGACTAAGTCAAAAAGCGACTTGGCGTGGAGATCGTCAGAGAGGATGATCAAGTCAAGGTTGATAGGACGAGAGTCTCATGAGGTGAATCGAGTCGAGTTGAACAAGGCGAAGATGTCATCAATTATATGGTGAAGGTCTTCATGCATCGACATTAAGAAAGAAGACGGCAAGTGACTTTCTAGACTTGTATTATCTTTGTTTTATTTTGAGTCTAAGGATTGCCGTACTATTAAGAGGGATGCGATGTCGAATGACTTTTAGATGTGTCAAGTGCTCAAGTGATCCATCCTTGTGAATCTTAGAAAGAGAGTGGTGTTGGTAGTGCCGGAAAGTGAGGGTTGTAGGTATCCCTTGGATTCTTTATCTGTGTTCATCCATTGAGTTTTGGGTAGTGAGACCTTGTTGGCTGTGTAGCCCTCGTTGTTAGCTTTCAGTAGAGTCCAAGATCTCTGAAATCGGAGTCCGGAGTCAAAAGTTATGCTCATTTTCGTCAGTTGCTTTCGGTCTGTTCGGACAATCCGGAGTATCCGGTGTTTAGTCCGGACACTCCGGGTTGAGTCCGGAGTATCCGGGGTTTTGTCCGGAGTCTCCGGGTTGACACCCTCTGTGGCTGCTCTCAGTTGGTCCGGAGTATCCGGTGTTAAGTCCGGACACTCCGGGTTATCCGGAGTATCCGGGGTGTTTATCCGTAGTCTCCGGGTTGTGCGCAGCTGTCTCCAACGGCTAGTTTTTGGGACCTCTATTTAAAGCCCCCTTCTTCCTCATTTCGGGACGAATAAAAAGAGGCTTTTACCCTGTAGATTAGAGGTGCTATACCCTTGTTCTTGAGCCCCCAAAACACCTCTTTACCCTTAGATCTAAGTGATCCCCTTGGTGAGAAGGGTTGGGAAGAGTTTGAGAAGTGAGGTGCTAGGTTGAGTGAGATTTGAGTTGTTTGAGCACTTGATTTCATCTCAAAGCTTGTTCTTCGTGAGCATTTGTTACTCTGGGAGGTTGAGGACTTCTAGACGGCTAGGAGGTCGCTTACGAGTCACCGGAGCTTTGTGTGGTTGGCCGTGGGAAGTTTGTGAATGCCGCTTCCGCCTCCGTAAGGGAAGGAATCAAAGGAGTGAAGACTGGCGAGTGCATTTGTGCAACACCGGGAGGAAGAGGGTTGAAAGAGACCCCGGCTCAAGTGTGACCGAGCCGCCTCAACGGAGACGTAGGATCCCCTCAAGGATCCGAACTTCGGGTGAAAAATCATTGTCTCCAAGTTTGCTTCTTTCTCTTGCTTTAGTATTTGATTTTGAATCTTGAAATTACCCGACCTACTCTTTTGTTGTGTTTGGCTCCAGATCTACAATATCTCCAAGTACCTGATAGCATTTAGATCTTTTGTATTCAAGTAGATTGTTGAAAAATTACAGGGATTTAAAATCTCATTTCGAGGTCTTAAATCTGGAGTATCCGAACTTCTGAATCCGGATAGTCCGGACATTTCGGAGTATCCGGAGATAAGTACCGGACACTCCGGTCTGAGTCCCTCGGATCCAATCCGGAGTATCCGGACTCCTGAACCCAGACATTCCGGACATTTCGGAGTATCCGGATAAAAATCCCGGACACTCCGGACTTAGACCCTCGGGACATTTTATTTAGCTGCAAATTTTTTATTCCGCTGCATTTAGTTACAAAGTTTTTAATTCGCCTATTCACCCCCCTCTAGGCGACATCCCCTGTCCTTTCAAATAATTATCAAATGCCTTTGAAGTAAATTCTCCGGCATTGTCCATTCTAATGGACTTCACGCGATGATCAGGGAAAGCATTCTTAATTCTTATGATCTACGAGATCAGCTTTGCAAAAGCATGGTTTTTTGTTGATAATAAGCATACATGCGACCATTTTGAGGAAGCATCATTGAGCACCATAAAGTATCGAAACGGCCCTGACGAGGGCTGAATTGGGCCGCAAATATCCCCCTGGATGCGTTCTAGGAATGCAGGAATTTCACTTTGCACTTTCATGACAGAGGGTCTAGTTATTAATTTCTCGGTGGCACATGCAGGGCACACAAAATCTTCATGATTCGGAAAATTTTTAACATTAATGCCGTGACCTTGTGAGTTGTTCACTATATTCCTCATCATTCTAAGGCCAGGATGACCTAATCTACCATGCCATAAAGAAAATAACTCAGAGCTTCTAAAAACAGTCTTCAAGAAAGTATACACTTCGGGTGCATGAATATTCGTGTAGTACAACCCATATTCATATGAGGGACATTTTTCTAATACCATTTTTCCACATACCGCGTGCTTCACGATGCACAAGTATTCTTTGCCATTTTCTTCATTAGTTTCTACATGAAAACCATTGGCGCGGATGTCTTTAAAGCTTAAGAGAGTGCGTGTTGATTCAGGGTACAAAAGGGCTTCTTCAATTACCAAAGTTGTACCCATAGGCAATATAATAGTGGCTCTTCCTGAGCCTATTACATATGAATCGCTTCCTGCGATCGTAGTAATCTTTCTAGCGTTCTTCGTGATCGACTAAAAAATATTTAGACTCTCTTAAGATGGTATTTGTTGTGCCACTATCAACAATGCATATCTCTTCCATTTGGGCGCTACACGATTTCTAAAAAGGAAAAATAATTCCAATCAAATAGTGGCAAAATAATCCAAACTTTGCTTGCAAATTAAAGAATACTGGAATAAAGAATAAATTTCATATTTATTCATGAGAGAAGTATGCTCTTCTAGAGCTTACAATTCATTATTCAAAAGAAAATGCTAACAACCATAATCTAAAAAAAATGCATTAAACAGAATCTGTAAAATATGCATTAATTTCTGCTTCTATGCCATCAACAGAAGTTTTCTCTTCATTTGCCATAATATTGGCTGCAGCATCGATGTCCAGGCTATTCTGTGAGGATGGGACAAGTGGGGTATCTTCATCCATGGCATCATCATCACCAATCTTGGCGAAGTGCGCCTCTGCTGGGGCGTTTTCCTTTGCCTTCCTCTTAGCTTGATATGCGTTGATCACTTCCTTGGATTCCCGACATATCTTCGACCAGTGTCCCTAAGTGCCACACCTGAAGCACGTTTGGTTCTGCTGTCCATACGGCTTAGCGTGCGCCTTTTCTTTGTCATCCTTCTTCACTGGGGCTTTGGACTTTCCTTTGGCCTGATTCCTTTCTTTTCCACCCTGTTTGCCCTTCTTTCTATGAATAGGCTTTCTCACCTTATAGCTATTGGCATTGACTTCTGTGCTAGTGCCTCGTCCAGGTGGCTGTGAGACATAGTTCTTGCGTAGAACATCGTCTTACGATTCCGCAACTTGCTTGACATCAATCAGTTCGCTATACTCCTTGTATGCGTCCTGACGATAGCTACGGGCAATCTGGATAGCATTTGGGTGCAAGGTAGAGAGAGTTTTCTCAATCTTCTCCTCATCAGTGATCTTCTTGCCACATAGAGAGAGATTGGTACAAATTCTGTGCAAGGTAGAATTGTACTCGGCCACTGTTCTGAAGTCTGCAAACCTCAGGCGGACCCAATCTTGCTGCGCTTGGGGCAAGATGGTGTACTTGAGCTTCTCGAACCGCTTCTGAAGTGAAGTCCAAAGCTCAAGTGCACTCTCCTCAGCCATATATTCATTCTTCAGAGTGGCTGAGAGGTGGTGCCTGAGGAAGTGCAAGGCTTGATCGTTCTGCTCAACGGTAGGTTTTGCGTCCTGCGAGGACCCTCGACAAATCGCGGCGCGGAGCTTCTTGCCCCCAAGAACGATCTTCACGTCCGATGCCCAAGTGAGATAGTTCTGACCGTGCGGGGCCAGTTCTTCAAACTCACGATTCACGATGCCGGACATCTGCATGATTTCAAAATTCCGACATTAGATTACTGCGTGTAATCTAATAGAAAATAGTTGCAAAAAGCATAAAGTGCAGAAAAATAAATGCATTGCAGTATATAAAATAAAGCAATAACTTCAAAATTAATAAAGAATATTCATAAAAACAGAGAAATAAAGCTAAGAAAATTAAAAACAGAGCCAGATAATTTTTCTGGATTTTCTAGCAATTTTTCTTTTTTTTCTTTTCTCTCTTCTTTTTCTTTTCTTTCTTTTTTTTATTTTCCGCCGAGCGGCCCGCTGGGCCTTGCCCCCTTCCCGGCCCAAAAGCACGCACGCGGCTAGGGTTTCTTCCTCTCGCCTCGCGCCGCGCGCCGTGCGCTGCCTCCCTTTCTGCGCCTCGCGCCTCCGCCCGATCGCGCCTCGCGCCCGCTTGCCGCCCACGCCTCGCGCGCTTCCCTTCCGCTCCGCTCGCCGCGCCTTCCTTTCCCGGCCGAGGCCAGCGGCGGAGGACGAGCCGGGCCGATGAAGCGGCGGCCGACGAAGCGGCGAGGCGGCGGGCGCTTCGCCTCTTCGGCGATGGCGCGCGGCGGCGACAAAGGACGAGCCCGGAGGCGATGGCGGCGCAGCGCAGCGCGACAGAGGTTGGCGGCGGCGCCGTCAGGCGCAGCCGGAGCCGAGCGGCGACGACGGCCAGCCCGCCGGCCGAGGCGCGGGGCTGCGTACGGATGTCGTCGACCGAGGACCGACGGCATGAGCCGAGCCGAAGCGGCGACGCAGCGTGGCCGAGTGGCACGGCTGCGAGCCGGGGCGGGCGCGTCTCGAACAACGGTGCGGCGGTGGCGGGCGGCGAGCCACCGGACTTCAAGTGGCGAAGCGCGGAACCGAGGCATGGATGCGGCGATTCAGCGCGTCTGGTGGCGAAGCTGGTCGAGCGCGAGACGAGGCCGAGACCGCGGCGCGCGCGAGGCGGTCGCGGCGCGGCGGTCTGGCCGGCGGCGGCGTCGTTGCCGGAGGTCGGCGTCGGTGGCATCGGCGCGCCTTACGAGGCAGGCGCGGCGGCCGGCCGCACGCCGTCCAAGGTAGTGTCGTCGCGCGTGGCGGCGGTACTTCAAGCGCATGACGGCGGCGACGGCGGCAGTCGTCGGCCGAGGCGGCGTCGTCCGCGGCGGCGTCGCTTCAGCCAGCATACCGAGGCGTCTACGATTTTCCCCTTTTGTGTGTGCTGTGGCTTCATGCCGAGTAGCTTCGAGCGATCGCCGTGTAGCTTCGTGCCACGTGACGAAAACGGTACAAGATGCGTAGGATAGATGCATGCATAGAAACGACAAGCGTTTAGATTCAATCGCTGAAATCCCACCTTTTTCACCTTTTCAATCTGTTCGCCGGTAGAGTTTCGTGCTAATAACGTGTTAAGGAACCTCGCTATCGAATAGTTCGGGGTTCTCGAACAGATCTGAATTGGAGAACAGAGAGAGAGACATGTGTTTAGGGAGAATAGCGATAGAATACTTTATTGCTTTCTGATTACTTGTACATAGGGGGACCCCCTCCTTCTTATATAGTAGTCGTTTAGGGTTTCGGCTAAGGAACTATCGTGGGCCTGCATCGGCCACTTGGTTTCCCAACAACCATGATGTAGCTAAATCCCGAATAGTAGTGCTATTTGGTCACTCTATCACCAGTGGCGTAGCCAAAAGTTCAATTTAGTCAAACAAGTAGTGACACGTGACGAACCCGTTAACAGAATGGCACCGAATAATTAAAATAGCAACAAATATGCACAGAAAAATAGTAATGTAGTAACTGAAATGAAAATGATCATAAACCTTGGAGCAAGTCACAAGTATAGGATTACTTCACTGTTTACCTCCATTATTTCGAAACAAAGTATTGTCACAGACAAAAAGAATGTCAATCGAAGATCCTAAAAAAAGAGCACGAAAAAAACATATCAAACACGATTCCTTTCCTTCCAATCTGCACTTCTGTCACAATGTGGCACAATACTCGCTCTCAAGCTCGTCCGGCATGGTGCGCGACCCGGCCGCCGACGGCGCGCGGACGTGCCCGACCATGGACACGCTCAGCGCCTCCTCCTCGTACGCGCGCCGCTCCATCTCCGCCATCTCCGACTTGCGCCGCTGGATGCTCACCACCGCCACCAGAACCAGCCCCAGCAGCACCGTGCCGCCCGCGCCCAGCGCCGCGCCGAACAACGCCAGCTTCCACTTGCTAACTTCCCCCGCATCCGCCACTGCGCCGCCGTCGCCTGCTCCGTCAAGGACGAGCGCGAAGTGCCCCTGGTCCCACACGTGGCAGGTGTTGCTCCCGGCCTGCACGTCCGTCACGGTGACGCTGCCGTTTAGCCCCACCGCCATGCAGAGCGGCACGATCCCTGGCTGGAGCGCGGGAACCGCCATTGAGAAGTTGACACGGATGGCCGCGCCCGTGACGAGGACCTCCATCTGTGCCGTGTCATTGCGCTGCGCCAGACCGTAGAACATCAGCCCGAGCACTGGTGACGCGATGCGGTACCCTCCGCTCGCCGCGTACTCGTCGTAGACGGACGAGAGGTTCCCGAGGTTGACGCGCACGGCGAGGAGGTGCGCGGCGCGGCCGAGCACGACGAGGCCCGGGGGCACGGAGAACTCCCCGAACCGGCGGACCCCGTACCTCTTGAGGCTACCGGCGCGGAAGCGCGACACGGCGGCGTCAACGCCGGACAGGCTCCCGGGGAGCGAGAGCGGGTACGTGACGCCCGTCCTCCGGTGCTTTCCGTGGTACCACTCTTCCGCGGCCTCCTGGACGACGTCGTCTAGCAAGACGGCGTCCTGCAGCTGCAGCTCCTGTAACCCGGTGCATGGCAGTGCAAGCGCAACGGCCGTGGCGAGGAGCAGCGGCAGCAGAAAAGCTGTTCGACTCAGACTACTGGTCATGGCTGGAAATAGAAGGGGCAGCGTAAGGCAGGGACAGCATGAGGACATTTTAGTTGTAGTAAAAGCGAGCATGATGGCGACGGGCAAAGCAAAGCTTCTTTGTAATGCTGAGGTATTAGCCAGTGATGCACTGCATGGTTCGATCTCTGTGTGACTTGTGAGTTAAGCATGGGCATGAGCAGCAAGCAGCATGGCTAAGCTTGATCTGAGTTTTAATGGGTGATAAATTAGTACGAGACGGCATGATGAGGGCAGAATGGTGCGATTTATTACTACGTGAAAGCGTACGTAGGGGTGTGGCTTGCTGGGACAGGACATGGTTAGGCGCCTCTTAGGGGTGTTGATTAGCCCAGGCGGTGAGTGAGCGGTAAAGCTCGCAACTTGCAGGACATGGATTGGTCACGAAGGTTCTTCACCTGTCAAGGAATAATCGTGTCTGTCTAGCTCTAGCAGGTGAGTTGCTTTTGTTCCATTTGTCTTAAGACTCAAAAATAAGGGTGCAAAAGGAGCAAATGATTTTCGTTTGGCTAACTGACCGAAAGTTTGCGGAGTGAATACGTGAGTGATAAAATGGGTATACTCAGAGAGGAAAATGTGGAATAGGATTCGGGACGAGTGATATTCGGGGTATGTGTCAAAATGTCATTTGATACGAGAAAGCCTGTTGTTACTTCACTTAGGAACATGATAAGAGATAAGCGGATTGCTGCATTTGAATAGGTAGAGATATACGGAGTGATCTTCTTTAAAAATCTTGGTGATTAGTCTCTTCGTACCTGCTATGATTGCACCCTTACTGTCCAATGACCTATGTAGGGGTGCAAAAGAAGCGGATAATTTCTGACAGACCGATTGAATGCTTGTGGAGCGAATATGGAACAGAGAAATAGGTATTTAGCACGATTCGTGTTCGACTCTAACTCCAAAAATAATATGGAATAAGATATAGGATGAGCGATATTTGTTCGTATCGGCTTGGACTGCACACCTACGAAAAAGAGACCCTCTGCGGGAACTGTACAAGCACTTCTATGTGCAAGAACGAATATCTTGTTTTTGCTATGTGCAATGGAACGTTCTGAGAAAGGTATCAACTCTGCCACGTATGCCGGAGAGATGCAAAGAATCTGTTCTCCTGTCAGAACATTGTTTTCTCTAATTCTCTTTCACCAGGACGGCAGGGTGCCGTACTAATTAATCTGGGAGTAGGGATCTCATGCAGATTGGCTATTTAAAGCGCTGTTTATGGTTTTTGCACTGGGTGGATTACGTCCTTTGTATGGGTTAATTGATTGTCGGATTCAGTTATACAGTCCCTTCCAGCAGTGCGTAAGGATTTAGCAGTTTACAGTACTACGTACGTACAAGGTAACTGAAAATCCTTCAGAACTGTTGGCCCGAACAGCTTCATTTCACCGCAGTCCCTAAACCACAGCAAATTCGCTTCTCACAGAAGGCGCTCGCTTAACCTGCTTCTCCTATCATACTCACATCACTGTAGGTTTTGATCTGAAAATTCTTCTACGCACAAACAGGTTTTACATGTTCTGTGTCAGTTCCAGTGACTTGGAGGAATGATGATCGTGTGTGTGTTCATATATAAGGACGGAGCCGGGGCCCGGGAGGCAGGAACTCTCTGTGCTGCTGCGCGGTTCGATCTGATCGAAATGATTGCGCGGGCGTCGGCGTGCTCAGAGCAGCATTAGGCTTGCGTATTATCCTGTCCACGTATTGTCTCCTCCGTCCATATGGCGCTATAATTGGGGGCCCAAACGCGCATTATTACCCAACACTACAACAGCCATCGGGCGTTAACACACGGTTAGAAAAAGGTTCTTTTCCTGAACGAAACTTGGCTTGGATTAGGGGCATCCGTGCATGAGATGGAGCATTTTTTTTCCCTGGAAGCCTGAATCTGCAGAGTTCACTAGGATCGGCTTCCCATGGAGCAACTATAAAGCACATGGTACAGCTTCGTCGTCAACCTGGGTTCATGCGACGCGTATGAACCAGAGCTAACCGCCTAACCGTGCTAAGAAACTGCAAGGTAAAAGTACCTGCCTTTTGCAGATGTTGGTTTTCCTCATTGTGAATCTGTGATTGATAAAAAGTCATCCGAATTCCCAGGCCAAACAACCTCTACATAGTGGGAAGAGTCCAAAGACAAGAAGCCCAATAGAAATAAAAGAGGTGGTTCTATATTTTTCTTTTAACAGTTGTATAAATATTAAAGCATGAATAAATAATAGATGATTACTTACCCCTTGACTTGTTTTAAGATTTATGTAATTTGTATTAAGAGAGAAAATATTGAAGTACTGCTCTAGAAATAACGTTGTTACAAATCTATTCCACATACCACTTATGCTATTGGGAAAAATCTACCCAACTACGCCCGATTCTCTAGGCCTAGCCTGTTTGCCTATATGGGTTGGGCTGGTGGGCTTCATAGCAAACGTTGTACTCTGTGGTCCATCGTGGTGAGCTTTAAAGTATAAAAGTTCATGACGGACGGTTATCCATCCTACCTCTATACTATTCATATAGCATCGAAAGAGTTAGATATCTCCAAGGTCAAAATATCTTGTTCCTATTTATCTACTATAGATATTCATATGATATGAAAAGAGTTCTACACCGCTTATCCTGGTGGTTCCAAATTATAAGGGTGCTAATTAATATAATCTATTGAATATCGAGAACAAATACAGTGGTACGATTAGGTTAATAGAAGTTAGGAAGTCTGTTGTGTAATAACAGTAGGAAACTGATCAAGGAAACTAATGAAAGCTTACAGTAACCTAAAGATTAGAAATTCATTTCATTAAATCAATTGAAACTAATGATGTCTACAGTAACCCTAAAAATCATAGAAATTAATCGAGAGAGAAAATTAAAATATACCCAGCTTATTTTGGTAAGGTCAGGATAAAATGATGTAGATTACTCAAATATAGGTACTATATGTAACATACACAATTATATTTCCAACAATACATATTGAAGTGTTACAATTATAACCCGAACCGACCCTGCTTTCTCTATCTTTGTTAGAGATTTTTTTTTGAGGTGGAAGGAAGAGTTGGGAGGGAAGGATGGCTCTTGTTCCGAACATGGTACTCGGTGATCGATTCGTAGGAACGACCAATACTAGCAAGTCAAGAGATACGATACCACCACCACATAAGGTTCTTTTTAAGTAGTAAATAGAGGATGGCTCATGTTCCGAACATGGTACTTGGTGATGGATTCGTAGGAGCGACCAATACTAGTAAGTCAAGAGATACGATCTTCGGAAGGCAAAAAAAAAAAAACTATGCTCTTCTAGAACTAGTGTGTTCTATTAGAGGTTGTTGATGTCGGTGTACCCCTCTATAGAGTTTTAAAAGTGTGAATTTCACCCATGTGACTCCCAAGTTGGGAAGCTTACGGGTCATATGTAGCGCCAGTATAAACCATAGTTTTTGAAATGTTATTTCCACATATCTCTTGCATTTTAGTTCATGTTTTTATATTAATATATGCTCGTTTGCTGAGCATGAATTGTCGTACTCACTCTTGTTGATATATTATTTTTATAGTAGTCGACGGTGGAAATTTTGTTACTTAGATGATCATGGAACACTGATAAATTATTCGGCGGGACGTGTTAATTAATTATCTATATTTTTTAAAAATCCTTTTAATTCTAGCATATTTTCATGTAGTATAGATTAAAGAAATTATACTAGAAATATATCAAATAAAGGGAGTTTTTGAGATCCACAACTGGTCTACGCCTACAGCTCAATTAAGCCTTGCATATTTATGAACCTTTGTTTATAAGCGTGCGGTGGCTATTACGTCTAGGTCTTGTTTGGTGTGACACTTATGCCCTAAAAATATCTAAATTTTTCACAAAAGTTGGATTTACAATGTTGATTGCTTCTGTAGTTTCAATTCTTGAGACCCAAGAAGCATGGTTCTCATAGTCAATGTCCATTACTAAGAGGCGGTCATGACACTACTATAGAATCAATGATCCTTGCTGTTATATCACTGTCGGTTCATCAAAAATTAACAGTAATAATATTATCACTGCCGGTTCAGATGAAAAACCAACAGTAACAGTTTTTACTGATAAATCGACAGTGATAAATCCCTTATTACTGTCAGTTCGGAACAAGAACCGGCAGTGATAATGGACGACACGTACTGGCAGTGACGATATTTTCGAAAAATCATAACTTTTTCATACGGAGTCAGATGAAAATAAAATTTATATGAAAATTGTAGATCTCGACGAGATCTACAACTTTGTAGTTGACAAATCATTCATTTAAAGTAATTTAGATATACAAATAATGGTATCACTGCCAGTTCGTATTACCAACCGACAGTAATAATGCTATCACACCATTTTTTGAAACATCATAACTTTTTCATACGGAGTCGGATGGAGATAAAATTTATACGAAAATTGTAGGTCTCGACGAGATTTATAACTTTGTAGTTGACAATATTTCCATTTGAAGTCATTTAGATATCCAAATAATGGTATCATTGCCGGTTTGTATTACCAACCAGCTATAATAATGCTATCACATTATTTTTCAAAAAATCATAACTTTTTCATACGGAGTCGGATGGATATAAAATTTATATGAAAATTGTAGCTCTCGACGAGATCTGCAACTTTGTAGTTGACAATCTTTCTATTTTAAGTCATTTAGATATCCAAATAATCATCAAAAGTTTCAAAGACAAAGGATCAAAAGGAAAATATATCCTATATTAGTTGAGAAATGAGTGATAGGTGAGATGGTAAGGTGGGCTCGAGCGGGGCAGCAGGTCACCAGTTTGACTCCTAACAATCACACACGGGCGTATTTCGCGCGAAAATTGCGTGACTTGTGACACACGCGGGCGCGCGTAGTAAATACAGGGTGATCCAGGTGCAATTGTTTTTTTATTTTAACGAGTGATTTTTGGATTTACTGTCGATTCGCATACAAACCGGCAGTGATAGTCAGACTGTCATTGCCGACCAATCACTCCTGGTTCCAATATCTGGCAGTGATGCCAGTTTGGAATCGGGAGTGATCAGGTGTTTTGTAATAGTGTGAACTCCCTTCAGTCATAAATAGTTGTCGTTTTGGATATAAGTGCAGTTAAACTTTTGAAACTTTGACTTTTAATATCTCTTTAAATACATAAATTGGATACATGAAAATCATATGTGCAGGTTTATCTCGAAAAGTACTTTTATAATATTATAATTTTATTGGATTTTATAAATATACTCCCTCCGGTCACAAATAGTTATCGTTTTTGATATCGACACGGTCCCCAAAACTCAACTTTGACCACTAATTTATATTTTAATATATTTAAAAATCTAATAAAATTATAATATCATGAAAGTACGTTTCGAGACGAACCTACACATATGATTTTCATGCATCCGATCTAAATATTTTAAAAGAAATCAATAGCTAAAGTTTCAAAAGTTTGACTGCACGTATCCCAAACCGACAAGTTTTTGTGAACCCGAGGAGTATTATAGTAGAAATTAGTGGTCAAAACTGTATTTTTTAGACCGTGTCGATGTTCAAAACGATAACTATTTGTGATAGGAGTAGTAGTTCTATTTGCAAAAAAATAATCAATTGCGTACTCTTCTTTTCATATTTGGAGGCAATGCAAGTTTGCTTTTCTTAATATTTTGTTGCAGGAAAAGGTTTATTTAAACTAATTAACATGCATTGTTCTAGATTTTTCCAAATCTCATGTACGCAGATCCAATTTATTTTTCTTATATTTTTATGCGCATCAGCGCTCGCTAATTAGGAATTATTTCTGATAACAATTTCCCTTCCTGCAAAAGTTTTTTCTCCACCTACATTGCAAAAGATCAAATATGTGCCATGCGTCACAAATGAGGCATCCTAGCAAGTTCAGGGGCAAATAGGTCGAGATCAGCTGTACTAGAATTTTATAATCTAATTGAAACCATTTAGCTGCTTTGAGATATTACCAAAATTACCTTTGCCCTCATTATTGAAGCATCCTTAGTACAAAAGGAGAAAAAAGAGCTGCTTCTCATCGTGTGTAGTGTTTTACCTAGCTAGCAGTAAATGTAAGGAATTAATGTGTTGGTGATTTGTATAAGGATCCATTATCCTTACAACTAGCTAATGAATACGAAATTTGATCTGAAAGGTCAAATTATAGTATTAATTACTTTTCAACTTTTCAAAAAAAAAACCTTTCAACTTAAGCTGCTAGCTATGCCCTAATCTTTTAGAAATAAACTTGAAGAAGTTAAAAGCATTTTTAAGTGATGTCTTAATTTGGATTTTGTCCTCGTTTCAAAAAAAATTTCTCGGTTGATCCACAGAGTTGGTACCAGGAAATGTCGAGACTCAAGGCTAATTTTGAATCTCTGGCACTCTCAGAGGTTACAAATATTAATTAAGAATGACGCAGTTTGCAAGACTAGCTGGTTTTTAGTAGTAAAGTTTCTTATATGGTTAGCTAGTGTAACAAATATATCACACTATATACGGACTTGCAAGTTTAAGCAAAATATGGATAAGGATCCGATACAGTTCCTACAGAGACTGTAACTTATGTGGTCCTCGTAGGTCAGAACTGTTCGATCGAGTCAATAAATAGTTTAGTAGGTCTAGACCGTCACTTTTCGATTCAACGATCCATATATAACTGCTTGAATTGCAATCCTAAAGACTACATTAAATCTCTTTCCACAAAAACATAGTATGCATGTGTACCGCAACTTCAAGGTCATTAAAATAAGGAGACTGAATTGCTGCACATGCGGTCTCAATAGATTCACACATGTCATTACATCACATCGTCGTAAAAATCGATTCCAGTATAATTTCAATTTTCTACTACTAGTTGATTGATTATTTGACCAAGCGTCCGATATTCACTTCATCACACTCATGCTGGACTGCTTGCAGGAGCGCCAGCTTGGAGAGCTCAACAAGCAACTGCGAAACAAAGTCCTTGTTGTTATCAACTAATAACTTATATATTTCCAGTAATCTCTGTTTTTTTACTATTTTGGGGAGAGCATATAGCTAAACACTTCTCGTTAACAATATCTTTCCACTGATGCATGTCATGTGATTTTGCCCAATATATGCCATACCTCTTCCTTATTTGTAATGTTGCATCTTCCAATTCCATCACTTCAGCTAGAAGCAGAAGGTTGCAGCAAGTACAGAGCCATCCAACCCTCGTGGGCCTGACACAGTCATGGGCGACGGCGGTGCAATGGCCTGGACGCTTGAGAAATCTGAACGTACAGCACTAATGGAAGTATGGAACTATGGAAGTCCTATATGTGCTACAGGCAGATCAGTACCAATAGCAGGATCAAAGTGCTCAACTGCACAGAGCGTCCTAATTTTCATTTAATTTTTAATTGTTACTTGTTTAATATCTTTAGAAAAATTACTATTACTATTATAGTTAATCTTGTTCAATCAAACCTTTTTATTACATTTTTACTGAGAACTTCCCCCACCTCTCTATTGCTCTTTCATTCCCTCTTTGCTTTCGCACAATTTTTATATATCTCTTATTTACATGTGAAAATTAACCTCTCTACTCCTAATTCTATTCCTTATGACTAACTCTTTATTTCCCTAAAATAATCCCGATGGCGGTGATGAATCAATCCACTCTATTTTCATCTATTTATTTGGTATTCTTTATGTGAAGGGGAATGGATAGGCTACTATAGCATAAATCAAAATTTTCTACCGCGCGACTAAGGAACCACTACAAGTTATAGATCACGGAATTACCACTAGACGCGTAAATCCATAGCAGAAGTAGAGGAGATGTAGCGTGTTGGTGCGGTTGTAGTCGTACTACCCTCACGCCTCCTCAAATAGCTCATCGTCACCGTCACAGGTTGCAGATCGTTCTAGCATTGAAACCTCGTAGCAACGCCTCTAAGGTATCCACACGTACGGGGCAGGGACGCCACGCGCCGAAGTACTAGCGCCGGCTTTGCGTTTTTGGGCAAAAGAGGTGTGGCGGCTAGGGCTTCGAGAATTCTGAATTCCTATGGCGTCTTTTAACCCTAAATTCACCACCCCCTCCCTTTATATAGACGCCCTATGATGGGCCTCTACATTAGAGACCCATTAGGAACTCGAAATTAACCCATCAGAAGTCGGCTCACCATCCAAATTAAGTCTCAACCCCTTAAACGTGCAACCCTATAGGTTCACGTATACTTGGACATAGCCCGAATACTCTTACTCGACCATTAATCAGTAGTAGTCCCTGGCAGGATGGTCCGACTCACGAGTATATGTAAAGATCACATCAGACGAACCTTAACGATGCTTAGTAATATGCATTTCCCTTTGCCTCACGATATCGGTCAAACTCAAGGCGAGAATGTGCCACCCTTGTTTAGATAGCTCGACCATTCTTTATCGATTACGTGACTTAGAATCCTCGACTACGGTTAACTCTTTAACCGCGAGTAGCGTGGTCATGCATTTCCAAAATCCGACCACTCGAGAGGTCTAGAGATATCTCTCCCGTTGTATGGAGGGGCAAATCCCATCTTGATCGACCATGTCTCGCAGTATGCTTCATGACAAATTCGAAAGTCATCTTTATAAATAACCAGTTATGGAGTGGCGTTTGACAACCCCTAAGTCAGTCATTACACACCTCAAGTGAATACGTCAACCTCAAGTTTAAGGATATAGTATACACATTGTATATGAGACCAACTGATAACAAGTAAGAATACAATATTCTCGCAGTGTCTCATGGTGGATCAATCCAACTCTATATTCTTTAACATATGTCCATATTATTGGTTTGATATCTCCACATTCATGACCTGTGAAACATAGTCATCAACCAATACATATGCTACTCAATTCATATGTGTCTCTATATGTTTATCGACTAGGAATCACTTTAAAATAATCATTACAGAGTCATATATAGAGTTTCACAAATAAGTCACATACTTGCTAATAAATAATAATGACATTATTCAAGAAACAAGATAATAAATCATGAACATAATGAAATATAATCATCTTTATGATTACCTCTAGGGTATATCTCCAACATTGTGAACTCGAAAGCATAATCCATACTCTTGTCGCATTTTCGTGATTTGGGTGTAATCTAGCTTTCATCCACCCCTTCTAAAATTAGGAGACACGAATCTTGCTACGAAAAGCATATGACAAACACAACTACAGAATGGTACATCACTATCGCTTCATGTGGGTCGATTCTTAAGTTTTTAGGAAAAAACAATTGTGATAGATGACTTAGGAGGGGTATTAATAATAATCACTATCGATTCTCAGGTTAAAAGTGATTGTGATGTAGCACTAGGCACATCATAATCGGTTTTTATGTGAGAACCGATAGTGATGAGAATTCTCATCACTATCGGTTACATCACTATCGCTTCTCACATAAGAACCGATAGTGATGTGTGATCGTATTACTATCGCTTCTTAAGTGAGAACCGATTGTGATGTGCCTCTCTAGGTTATTATACCCCTCGGGCTAAACTCTCCTCTGTTGTTGTTTCAGAGGAGATTTCTCCATCGCCACCCGACAAAACAGCACATATTCTGGTTGGAATCAATACTTAGGTGAGAAAATTTGAAATCCTCAAGGGTGGGTGTTAAGAGGGTAAATTTGAAGCCCTAGATTGAGGATATTTCCCCTCTCTTTTTTCTCATTTGTGGTTTTCTTCAAAATGTGAGTATGCCTTCAAACCCCTTCAATTTTGCACTAGGTAATTTCGATATATCGCGAAGAAAGTTTAGATTGAATTGCCATTGTGTATATCCTATTAGATTTCACACCCTTTTTTTTGACAAGCACATATCCATTAATTATCTTTATATTACTGTCGTGTTAATTTGGAATTATTTTTGCTGTCATATGATGAATGTTAGAATTTAGTCTGCGTAACCTACGTCTCCCGTTCGAGGGTGCTTGTTTATAAATATGCTGATCGAAATGGCATAGGCTTCAAGCGGACTTCGTTGCCGGCTACATTAAGGGGGCATTGAGAACTGAGTCGAAGGACTTCATTCTACTCCCGTACCACGAGGAGTAAGTACTACTTTACCTTTCAATTACTTGTACGTACTTAAACCGTATGTAAACTTATTTCCTTGCACTGCATACCATTTAATAAGCAACCATTGGGTTCTACTCATGCTCGTTCTGAGTGACAACAAACTCTACACTTTTAACTCGATCGAGAAGAGACCAATGGCCTACGCGATCAAGCCTGCTTTGGAGAAGTAAGTGCACTACTCTTACCTAACACTTTCTGTATTTAACTATGTTCATTTTTGTTGCCTCAACGGCATCTCTCCAATGTATATAGGGGTTTTTTGGACTACGTCGCTGAAGGAGGGATACATGATGACAAACAGGGCTCCAGGCTTAATAATACACTTAGCCTTTCACATAGAAATTTTAAAACATAAATTAGAGCACTCATTTCTATTTTGCAGAATATCAATATCCCCCAGAAGAGCTTACAAAGCTATCCACTCAACAAATTACAAGACCACTTATGCCAGTGGTACTGGATGAAAGTTATCTCGGAGGACAGTAAGTTTAGAGATCCTGACAGCTCCTACTAATCCATATGTAAACAATATTGCATATGTGAATGCAATTGCATGTGTAATGATTGTTAAGCATGTTTGAGTTCTATTTTGTGAACGAATGTGATATGTGTATTGTAATAAAGTGTTTGTGTTCTGTGAATGTGATATGTGTCTAATATGTGTAATCTATGCTATGTGAATGTGATATGTACATACTGTGTTGATGCTGTTTTAGGAGGGTGAATCAGAAAACAGCACACCACCCTCATCTCTATCGGTTCTTTGTAAGAACCGATAGAGATGACCCCCTTATCTCTATCGCTTACTTCTAAGAACCGATAGAGATGACCCCCTCATTTCTGCTTCCTTTTAGAGATGATCCTCATCTCTATCGGTTCCTTCTATGAACCGATAGAGGTGAGTAGGTTATCTCTATGCTTCTTAGAAAGAACCGATAGAGATGACCGCCTCATCTCTATCGGGCGAGAATTGACTGTGATAGTGCCGTCTCATCACTGTTTAATGACTTTGTGTCGCTATCAGAACCGACTGTAATGACGAAAAAGAATCGATTGTGATGTATATTCCTGTAGTAGTGAAAAAAAGAATAAAAAGCTAATGCTAGAGACGCCTAATTTTAAATTTAACGTAGCTGCACAAGACCTCCAAATTCTCATAAGGCCCTGTGGCCACAGGTATCATCAGTTCGCTGCCCCTGAGGCGGCCATTCCAAGAAGTACTGCAGGAGGGGAGAACGACAACTTCATGCTGGGATGGGCCCTTTGAACTGATCCGATCGATCTGGTCGAAGCCAATAATACGTATGCTACCTATGACAAACGCCGAAACGCATATTGTCAGTATATATATATTGTAGCCTAGCTGAATAGCTGATGGGTATGCACATGATTTATCTATATCCATATTATTATGATAAGGTCTGTAATATGGAAACATATATTATTCCCTGCTGAATGTAGCCCAATCCGATTCTATGGTAGCCTATATATATCTCTTTCGATTTGCATCCTAGCTATCTTGTAAAACCTAAGCTGCCCTTGAATGACAAATTTCTGATCTGTACGTATTATATACTATCTCCTATATGCTATGCATTCTTCAAGATAGAAGTAACAGTACCTTGTTTGCTACTCCTGGTTGTTCATCTAGTTTTCCTTGTCTAAATCTATTTCCTCGTACTCTCAAGACTACAGTACGAAAATTAATTCAACAGCTGCAACTTAATGCAATTATGGGCAAACGTTGCTTAATTGAAAGGCGAGTTCTTTAATATGACAATGACATGAGAGAGGACTACCCATCGGTAATAACTCCTTGAAAAATCTGTCGAAGTGAATTACTATGTACCACTGAAAAAGTTAGATGTATACCTGGTTGATGGCCTCGAATTGGACTGTCATGCGAGATAGCTTTTATTTGCAATCAATCCATGACCGTAATTTAAACGTTTCTCACGGTGAATCGACTGCAGTGTTTCCAGCCTCTAGACCGATTGAATGGTGATGCCCACAGCCCACTGTTCACGATCAATCGAATTACTACTACTTATGCAGAGATGTTTCAAGGTTCCAACTGTTATCTGCTAACTTCCATGTTGCAGCTAGCTAGCATTTCTTGAGCAGATACGCGCTTAGATAAGGTGCAGAGAAGGACCTGTAACCAACCGAGAGAAAAGACGACGTGCAGTCTCCTTTTTCTTTTGCATGGTTAGTTCAGGTACCAACATTAAGGCATCATGCGTGAACTGAAAGATATATATCATGCTCAGAATGTGTGGTCGCGATGTCTAATATCCCAGACGATTTCTAATATCAAGCAGCACGTTCCAATATATATACATATATATGACTAGTGCATAAACACAACCATACAGATTGTTAAATCATCGAAGTGTTGCACGTTACTGCAATTGTTTCTTAAATACACCTTCTCATCTGTTACACTTTAATTTAGGGCCTGTTTGTTTCAGCTTTGGATTCTCTAAAAACTGATTCTGGATTGTGGTTTTTGAGAAGCTGATTCTCCAAAAGCTAGAATCCAAAAGCACATATAAAGTGGATTGTGGATTCTAGTGTGTATGAGTGGGGTGGATTGTCAGAATCGGATTCTAGAATCATGCTGTTTGTTTCTGATTCTGCTTTTAGAACCAGAATCCAGAATCAAAAGCTAAAACAAACATGCCCTTAGTCCAATATTCCAGTTCCAGCAACATCAGCATACACAGTATCGTGAGGCTGAGCCGTAGCTCAGTTGCCTTGCTCACCAGGTGCGCAAGCAAGCCGCCCGAGTTCGACGTTCGCTCGGCCCGGGTGCTCGTTATTCCGTCCAGGTCCGTGTCTCGAGTGGAAATAGTTAAAAGTAGGTATTTACATGCGCGTGTGCGTTCAGTATATCAGTATCGCCTTCAACTATTTAAAACGTGTGTATCTTACGCGTATGCGAGTGTGGTGGTGTAGGTACGTGAGCAGTGTGTCTCCTTGTACTTAAAAAAAAGCATACACAGTATCCTTGTTAGTTACACTTACACATCGATCCCATGCAGTTGAAGCTGAACAATGATCAACAACAGTATACACAACAGGTCGGCATGGCTGCACTCTAGTACTCTACCCAAAAGCCGAAACACTGCACAGAACTCGACGGATGCAAGGACACATTGGCGGGCGGCCCATTTCTCAATCGCCCGACCGATCTTTATTGATCACTGATTCGCTTCCATCAAGTACACTCGTGGGCCGTGGCCATCAAATTTCCCATTAATTTTGCGTGTCCATCGATCAGCACTGGTACTGCTCGGTGGTTAGTCGTCCAGATCGCAATCAGTCCGCAGTTGGCCTGCGCCCATCCAGCAGCAGTGGCGCCAGAAATGACAAAACTGCCCCCGCACACGTGGCGAGAGGGAACTAGCCGAAGAGCACCCTGCCAAGGAAGCCCCCGCGCTGACGCGGCAGCAGGTGGGACCGGCACAGAGGACACGTCACCTCGCCCAGGTCGATCCACCGGTCGATGCAGCCTCTGTGGAAGGCGTGGGTGCAGTTGCCCAGCCGCCTCACCTCGTCCGTCGCCTCCAGTCTCTCCAGGCAAACCCTGCACGTGGTGTCCTCGCCGTAGCCGTCTTCGTCGAGGCGACCCACCGCCGTCCTCTTGGTCGACAACGGCGACCGCTCCACGAGCTGCACGAACTCGACCGGTGGGAGGCGCTTCTTCACCGTCTCGGGCAGCGGGCCCCCCCCGTGGGGCGGGCGGCGGCGGCCGTTGATGAGCGGCGCGTGGTCCTCGGGGCTGTAGGGGAACTCGTAGAGGCCGAGGAAGCAGAGTGTCAGCAGGAAAGCCAGCGCGACGGCGTGGATGAACTTGAGAAATGCGACGATGGGCCGGGGCACCGAGTTGCAGTAGGACACCAGGGGGAAGGTCATGACGGCCGGCTGGCACGACGAAACGCGGCGCGCGCGACGGAAGGAGCCGATCAGCTGGACGGCACGAGGGCGTCGTGCGTGGCGCATGCGTTTTGGCTTCAGAGGGCTAGACGTGAGGGTGCGCGCGCTTATATATAGAGACGAGACGAGGCTCCCGAAAAGACTGAAGAGGAAAAGTGGCTCGTTTTACCGTGTTTTGCAACGTCGCGCGTGGGCTAGCGGGACTCGGTCGTCACAGAGCACGGTGCCGATGGTGTGGCACGGCACGGAGTCGTTGACTCTCTCATGCGGAACGTAAGCGGAGAAGAGGTGGAAGGTGCCGTGTCGTCTCGGCGCACATGCATATATGAAAAAGGAGTCCGGTGCATCGCACGGCCGGAAATGCCTCCTTTTTTTTCCCGTTGGGACTCATCATCTGGAAACCGTTCCTGTATCTTCACGGTTTCAGCGTGGTCCGGGTTTCGGCATGTCGTGTGTGTGATGTTATATATACGTATGCAAATTGGCCGGCCGGGCCATGGTATGACCATATCATGCATGCAGCCAGGCCTATGTATGTATGTAGACTCACGTATATATTGCACGGACGAGACAAGTGCGCGCTCTCCATGCATGCACTGTAAAAAAACGGAAAAAAAAGGTGAGGATGAGGACACGTTATTGACGACATGCGGTTAGCACAAATAATACACAGTTGATTAGGACATAACAAAAGTTTGTAGAGATGAGGATTGAAGAGTATGTTTTTTAATTTATACAGAAAAGGAGGGATTTAAATACAAGCCACTGTCCATTCATTTCATATACACGTAGACATGCAATCCATAGTTCGGAGGGAAGTCGAGATGATGGGGGGACGTCGAGCCAGCACCATAAACTCAGCACAGAGACGCAAGCAAAACGATTCGCAGAATTCGCTATATGTGCATGTCTTACATGCATGCAGTAGCTGATTAGCACATCCAAGCGATCTAGGACGTTGCTATTGGTTGGACTCGGTGTTAGCGAAGACAAATTGCCAACTTGGTGAGCCGTCAAGTGCTACGGTGACACCGGGCACGTCTTTTGGTGGCAGACATAAACGCAAGATTGCTAGTATTCGTCGCCATTTGGTGGCGCGAAGCTGTCACGATCCACAACCGTGCAAATACGGCCTACGGCCCTACGCTACACACCTTCTGTTTGAGCACTTGGATAAAAGTTGGGGTCGATCAGGTGGTAGCGCGCAGCTGCTTCAGTAACCCATGTAGGGAATCGACAAACGCACAGAACAGTCAAAAACCGAGTAATAAGTTGCTTCTCCTACATAGGTAAAAGAGTTACTACAACTTTTCCTTATCTAAGGGCTGTTCGGGAGGGCTCCAGTTCCAATTCTTCTCTAATTCTGCTCCGATTCTTTTTGATTCTGATCTTCTGAAGAATCAGAAGCTGTTTCTGAAAGTGTTCGGCTAGCTGGTTGACTCCAGATTTTTGAAAAAGGAGATTCTAGAGGAATTATCCATTTTACCCTTGTGTGTAATACCTGTAGATTGTTTGTGAGATATAAAAAAAATAAAAGACAGAATCATGCAATATATTGAACATCCAAGTAATTAGCACGGTAATAAAGTCCAAAAATTATGTAGAAGGCTCATGATATATTAGTGATTACAAAAGACAACAAAATAAGTAAAGATATGCTCATTAGACCATCCTAGATTGCGGTTAGTTTGGATACTTGCCGGTAGGTTAGAACTTAAACAAATTCAAGGACATTGAGCAGCGAAAGCCTAAAAAGCGTAGACAACAACACTCATCAGTCGGTACTAGCCTGACCTCTACGCAGCAGTTCAATAGTATATGTAACACGTTTGCATGTAAAGACTAGTATAGTAGGAACTATTAGATAATCCGATCTGTCAATAATTAATCAACACAAGTTCTTTGACTCGAGTTGAACTGAAACGTTGGGAACTTGAGCTTAATTTCATCGGTACGCATTTCTTTCCTAAGCAACAACAACCTGGCCGACTAATCTCAAATTCTTCTATGTTGTGCTACATACTGACTGGTGATTCGCAGTTTGTAGCTCAATAAAGGTTGCTTGGCTACCAACACAATTCAAGGAAGATACACACAAATGGTGGGACATCCATCAATGCAGGCCAATAATAATGGAAATGGAACTTGAGTTTCCGACAATAGATGTTAAAACATCCAGAGAAGCATTCATGTTGTAGCAAAAATAACAGAAATCTTGCACAAGGCATCAATCTCTAGCCATATCTAGCACAAGCCAATAATAACAGAAATGGAACTTGTGTTTCCGACATTAGATGTTAAAACCTCTAGCAATGTTCCTCCTAAGTCACATAAATCATGTGCTGAAAAATTGACTTAGTAATGAAATTGGCATTGCGAAGTGGTTGTATTCATGGCATGTGTGGTGCTTTTGTATTTACTGTTTCAGATGATTAATTGATATGCTTGTGATAGCATAGTAATAGTTTTGCTTGATGCAATGCGCTCGTGTGAGTGGTTGCATGGATTGATTTTGAGTCAAGTCGTGGACTTGTGCTCGTACACAGTTTTGTGTTTATTCATGTGCAGGTGTTGCTTGAGGGCGAACGTGGTTGATGACGGGACCGGAACTAGGTTCATGGAGGAACTGAGGTTCGGGACTAGGTTCAGGGAGGAATTGAGGTCCTAGTGGTTAAGGATGTCATGCGGGACGTTCGGGCTAGAGAATGGTGCACATGGAGGCTGGTTAGTCACGCGAGAGCGGTAGGTGGGCCGTACGCGTGCATGTGTGAATTTTGGGTAGTTTGCATGTATTAGGCTGTGTTGGGCCAGGTGGATATGCATGCGAAATGTTGCTCATTATAAATAGGAGAGGGATGTCTCCTGTTTAGATGTGAGAGCTAGGTATTAGAGTTTGCACTCTTTTGTTAGGAGTATTGTAACCAGACTAGCAAGAAAAAATAAAGAATCAGATTTTTCCTCAGCCAGCTGGACGCAGGAACCGAAATCTCCACGTGATGCTACAGTACCCACGATGCTACAGTAATCGCGTAGTTTACTGTTTATTCACGGTTTGCTACAATAATCACTTTCTGGTTTTCTCTCTCGGTTTTGGTTCTTATAGATTGATTCGTTGTCTCTCTTGATTCAACAAGTTTAATCTTGATTTGATCCATCCAAAACCTTTCTAGGGCATTAATTTAGTGTTCCTCAAAGTTTTGTTGGTTAATCTTTTGTAGATTGTGATTAATCACGAAATTAGGGTTTGATCAATTCTCGTCATAATCTGTCACAGCATGCTTGCGAGTTTAATAACTTTTGATCCGTAGATCCGATCGAGCAGATTCTTCTTTTGTTAGATTCGTATTGAAATCTAGTTTCTACAGTGAAAATTGCAGGTCGATCCGACGGTTGGATCTCCGGGAATTCACGATTTACCAAACGCATCTACTCTGTTTTGTTGAATACGAAAGCAATTATTTGAGTCCGAATTGAGATGAATTTTTAGTAGATCAAAAATTTTGTTTTAGCTTCCGCACAATCATTCACCCCCTCTGATTGCTAGTTTAGTATATATCGATCCTACACATACCCACTGTGAGGTTCCCAAATTCAGGTAATTAGTTCAATGTACGTGAGATGAAAAGGCAGAATAATATGCCTTGGTCCAAAAATTTCTACTAGGAATTGGTAAAGTGTACACGCCACGGGCCTCCCTCTTCTTTTTCAGCTCCTCGTCTTCCTCCTTCTTCTTGTACTTGCTCGCATGGTCAACCCTTATGATCCTCCCAAGAATCTTAGCTCCATTCAAATTATCTACAGCAAAGAAATTTAGCAAAAAGTTTAGCACTTCGGCAAAGAATCATTTGAAACTAGATGAAGAAACAACCTAAGTGAAAAAAAAAGTTCAGGAAACCTCACCAACAGCAAGAATGGTGCTCCTCTAGTCGTCATATGCAAGAAGTGCGAATCCCTTGGATTTGCCGGTGTCCTTGTCACGCAAGAGGTTGACATCGACCACCTCGTCGTACCTGAGAAAGAGATCAAAAACCGCTCAAATCTCCCTGTTGCATCCACGGGGAAAGGAACACAGCTAGGTGAGGGGGTGTGCTTACTGCACGAAGACGGCGAGGAGGTCGCCCTCGATGAGGTCGAAGGGGATGTCGCTGACGAAGAATGGAGGAGTCTAGCATCTAATCCGAACCGCATGGAGAATTTTGTGCATTTCAACATGGAACTAAACTTTCGATCAGGCAGGGTAATAGACGAATTACCCCCAACTAATCCAACAAAACAGAATCAGGCGTGACGTTACCTTGACGCGGATCTGAGCCTGAGAGAACAGGGTCACTGCAGCTTCGTCGGCGGCCATGGGGCTGGTGGAGGCTAGGGTTTCCATTCTCCGCGGCGCACGAGGCTTGAGACTTTCGGTGGCAGAGGTTACAGAGGCGAAACACTAACAACGCCCTCTACCTCCATGTGTAGGGTTTGGAAATCAAAGGATTGAGAGGAGAGGAGGAGGGGAGAGAGAGGTTATGGTGGGTGAGCCGAAGGCGGCGGTGCTGCACGAGCGCGGCGAAAGGCACCCGCACTATGGCCTATAGGTGGGTGAGTTCGCACTAGTGCCTATAGGTGGGTGAGTTCGCACTAGTGCGGGATGAGGATACAGCGCAGCACTATGGCCTATAGGTGGGTGAGTTCGCACTAGTGCGGGATGGGGTTTTTACGGAATGGCAAAAGCGGGTAATAACAGCTCAACTCCAAGGGCAATCTAGTATGGCATAACGCTAATTCTTGTGGGGAGCAGGTGTTCAACGGCTCCTGGAGTTCCTTAAGGGTGCGTTTAGTTGGGTGAATGAGGATGAACGGGATGAGATGATACAAGATGGATAGGATAATCCTGGATAAGATGGTACGGGGAGTGTGTTTGGTTGTCTGAATGGAATGATACATGATTTTGTTTGGTTGCTTGGATGGAATGGTACGGGATGGTACGAAATGATGTTTGGTTGTATGAATGAGGTTAGTATGGTAAACTTTATCACTAGTGGTACGGGATGGTACAGGATGGTTCAACCAATTTGGAGGTACGGGATGGTACAGCATATTTGAAGAATATTCCTAGAATCTGTACCACTTCGTCCCGTACAAGATGGTTCCATACGCTCAACCAAACGCATGTATCAAAATCTATCCTGTACTATCCCATCCCGTTCATGCTCGTTCACCCAACCAAACGTATCCTAAGTCTCGTTCATTTCACAGGAGTGCTCCGCTAGATCCTTGAATCCAATTTCATGGGAGCGTGCCCGTTCGGCTGGGCTCTGGGTGCTCCGGCTGGGAAGTCAGGAGCGGGATCAGTACCGCACACTCCCTAAGCTTGCTAGAAATGGTACCTTTAGGACGCTACCGTACGTAAAAGTCCTCAATCGCCGATCACCACATGTGCTGCTTGTTACTCCTACTTACTAAGTACTGTTGTACAAAATATGATAATAAGAGCAAGTATACCTTTTTATATACTAATTGAAGGTCCTCCTAGAAGTCCCCACGTTAATAAAAAATGCTAGAAATTTCCACGTTAATCTAAAAAAATAAAAATTGCTAGAAAATCCCACATTATTCTAAAAAGAGAGAAAATCTTGATCGTCCAATCTCCTTAATCATTTTCATCTACGGCTTAGATCTATTTATCTATTCATAAATCAAAGGAGTACCATATGGAAGGGAAGCTTTGCTTTCCTTATCTACTAGCCATAGAAAAATTGCTAGAAAATCCCACATTATTCTAAAAAAGAGAAAATCTTGGTCATCCAATCTCCTTAATCATTTTCATCCACAGCTTAAATCTATTTATCTATTCATAAATTAGAGGAGTATCATATGGAAGGGAAACTTTGCTTTCCTTATCTAGTCGCCATCTTAAAGCACCTATGACTTGGAAATAGAAAGGAAGACGAGAAGATATTATTGTATGTGTTACAGATTAGATCTATTTATAGAAATTACTAGCCATGAAGGCTCACGGATTGATGACTAGTAAATCTAATCCCAAATAGCAATATGATAAATTTACATAATCCAAAGATCGTAAAAATGACATAATCAAAGAGATAAAGCATATCATAATTTTTATGTCATCTATGTAATGAATCATGGTTTCTAAATAGATGAATGAACAAAAGATTTTTTTTATTTGCTCTCACGTATCGTGCTGCTTGAAGATTAAATCTTCAACCTTCTCACCACTCGGTGCAGGGCTGCTGGAGACTAGCTCCTACCTTTCACTACACCTGGGTCGAATTATCACAATTGAACTAAACAATTAATTAGGTAATAGCAATATGATAAATTTACATAATCCAAAGATCGTAAAAATGACATAATCAAAGAGATAAAGCATATCATAATTTTTATGTCATCTATGTAATGAATCATGGTTTCTAAATAGATGAATGAACAAAAGATTTTTTTTATTTGCTCTCACGTATCGTGCTGCTTGAAGATTAAATCTTCAACCTTCTCACCACTCGGTGCAGGGCTGCTGGAGACTAGCTCCTACCTTTCACTACACCTGGGTCAAATTATCACAATTGAACTAAACAATTAATCAGGTAAATGTGGCCTTGAATTTTCACCTTCCTAATTATGCTCTACAAAGTATTTATAATCAATTTACTGTCCTAAAGATCAAGTTTCAGCAAAAGTTCAGATCGGCCAACACGTAAAGAAGTAACATAACCAAAGATCAATAATCAGAATTGTAAGAATAACATGAACAACATGTATATCAATATTCAAAAGAAGATTAATTGTATACTAATAGTAGCAGAACTTGCTCAATAACAGTAATAATACTCTATAGCAATAACAGGAGGTATCACTAGCAATTTAAGCCCAAAATTACAACTACAATTGTTTAGTTCATCATTGACCCAATATCATCATCATCAAGCATATACAGGCAGCGATAATATGCAAAAAATCGAAGAAATACTCATAAATGAACAAGTACTCAAAACTTGTTCAAAAGTCAGGGCAAGGCACGACAAATTGCTGCTGTCCCAGAAACCAATTGCCATCGTATGTGCCACAGACAGAACAGCTTGGAATGCAGAGATACAATGCCTTCTCCACACAAGGGACACTCCAAGTGCAGAGGTGAGCCTCAAATACAGCAGCTCAAGCAATTCCCCAAATCAACCTTCACCTTCTAGAACAAGTCCTAAAGCAGAAGCTTGGTACAAGAAGCAATGAACCAGGCCTAGAGGCACAAGAGGTTCAGTACAAAGCTTCTCGACGTTAGGAGCTCCAGATCAATCCTCTCAGCGCAAGGCTCTAGAACAAGAGTCATGTTGCTAGAAGCTTACTGGCAACAAAACCAGACGATAGGAGGTAAACAAGACGAGGATCAAAAATTTGTGTGTAACCTACCATGGAGCGAAAGATGAGGCACATAGAAATAGGGGAAGCTCAAGCTCCCGACCGCATGACTCGCCCCACGACCCAACGGCCTCACCAGTCGCCGAGTATCACGCTTCCCCAATGTGTCGATGCCGCTGCAACCGAACGGGAGTCCTCACCTCCTCGTTCCTCTTTTTCTCAGCCCTAGTGGGCATGCCGAAAGGCCCATAAGATCAACTAGGCCAGCCCAAAAATCCGTCCCATAGTTCCAACTCCAAAATTTCAAGTAACTCCAAATTTCACAACAATCCCCACCAAAATTTGAAGTTGGAGAAATAAACTTGTTTGATATACAGTTGTTTGACAATGGGTACCTTTCCGTCTCTGCACAGACAAAGAGGACTAAAGCCTTGATGCCACGCCTTGGTGTGAGAAACTTCACACTAGTAACACCCTGTACTAGGCAACTTTTATTTTAGCTCTCGGGTTAGGACTTTCCGGTCATGTCCTAGTATCTTAATTCATAAGATATCTTCTAGAAGTATACCTATTACTTCCATTGATCGCGACCTCACGATCATACTCATATAGGTGAGTTTTCCTAGGAGTCCTGTAGGATGACTTCAATTGCCACACGGCATTGAACTCATTAAGAGCTTACAGCTCAACCTGCCATACAGAAGAGCACTGCAGCTAGAGGGATCCTTATATGTGCTCTCTAGACCACAAGCTTTATTTTTCTAGAGCCTAGTTCACAGGATCTTCGATCTTTTAGGATAGGTTACTACCGATGTGATCCACTCAAATGGGTATGAGCCCCATTCTCCTAGATGCTGCATGGATGGCCTTCTGCGCCATCCCTTTAGTGAAAGGATTGGTTAAGTTCCTTTCAGACTAGATGTATTCTACAGCAATGACACCCGTCTCTCTAGCCATGCCTAAGTGATTTTAGTCGCCTCTTTATGTGTCTTGATGACTTCATATTATCTTTCCTACTCTTTACCTTCACTATAAGGTTTTGGTTATCGTAGTAGGTAAGAATAGCTGGAATTGATTTTTTTCAGCACTTATAGGTCAGAAGGGAGCTCTCTAATCCATTCTGTCTCTACAGCTGCTGAGTCAAGTGCTACCAACTCAGCCTCCATGGTGGATCGTATAATAATAGTCTATTTGGAAGACCTCTACGATACAGCCCCACCTACTAGAGTGAAGACAGCCACTCGTAGCCTTCATGTCATCCGAGTCACTGATCCAGTTGGAATCACTGAATCCTTTCAGGACTGTAGGATGATCAGAATAGTGTATTCTCAATTTCATTGTTTTCTTTAAATATTTGATAACTCTCTCTAGTACTATCCAATGATCATCTCCTGGGTTGGACGTATTGGACGTATAACGACTCAACCTGCATACAAAATATGAGATATCTGGCCTCGTTGCACTAGCTAAGTACATCAAGGAACCTATAATTTGTGAATACCTAAGTTAGTCTTTTCCTTGACTTAAGTGTTTTAAGTTTAACATTTGGATCATAGGGTGTGGCAACAGGCTTGCAATCTATAAAGCCAAAACGACTCAAGACCTTGTCCACATAATGGAATTGAGACAGTGTAATCCCATTCTCACCCTTTATAAGCTTGATGTTCAAAATCACACCTAGATCTTTCATATCAAAGTTCTAGGAGAGGATCGACTTTATTTGATTAATTACATCTAAATTGGTCCTAAATAGTAATATGTCATCCACATATAAACATAGAATGACACCTTCACTCCCTTTGAATCGATAATATACACACTTGTCAGCTTCATTTACACGAAAGCCAACAGAAGTCATTGTACTATCAAATTTCTCATGGCATTACTTAGGAGCTTGTTTTAGACCATATAAAGATTTAATCAAACGACACACTCTGTTTTCTTGCCCTTTTACCATAAATTCATCTGGTTGCTGCATATAGATCTCCTCATCCAGCTCTTCATTTAAGAAAGTGATCTTTACATCCATTTGATGTGCTAGGAGATTATAGGAAGCTGCCATTGCCAAGAGCTCTCGGATAGCCACAAGAATGTACATGTCAAAGTAATTTTCGTCCTCTTTTTGCGTGAAGCCCTTAGCCACTAATCGGCCTTGTACTTTTCAATTGTACCATCGGACCTCCGTTTTCTTTTAAAGATCCATTTGCAGCCTACTGGCTTACATCCAGTTGGAAGATCAGCTATCTCCCATGTCCCATTGGAGACGATAGAATCCTTCTCACTCTGGACTGCCTCCTTCCAATACTCTGCATCTGGCGATGCATATGCCTTTGAAAGACTACGTGGTTCATCATCCATGACATATGTGACAAAGTCATCGCCCAAAGACTTTTCAGTCCTTTGCCTCTTACTCCTTCTCAACTCCCATTCTGGAGCTGTGTCATGCACACTAGAAAGGGTAAAGTGTTCATAAGAACCATTAGGTGAGCTATTTTCTTTTGCTCTCATAGGAAATATATTCTCAAAGAATATTGCATAACGGGACTCCACTACTGTACTCAATGCAATTTCTAAAACCTCGGACTTGACCACTAGAAATCTATAGGTTGTGCTATGTTAAGCATATTCAATAAAGACGTAATCCACAGTTTTGGGACCGAGCTTTCTTTTCTTCGGTAGAGGTACATGTACCTTGGCCAAACACCCCCAAGTCCGAAGAAAAGTCATGTTAGGTTTTCTCCCCTTTCATCCTTCATAAGGAGTGACCTCACGATTGCGAGGCGCTGCCCTATTTAGGACATAATTAACTATAAGAACAGCTTCACCCCACCATGAGTTGGCCATACCTGAACTTTGTAACAAAGCATTCACTAAGTCACAAATAGTTCGGTTCCTTAGTTCAGTAACTCCATTAGGCTGGGGCAAGTATGGTGGTGTAAATTCATGTATTATACCACTTTCTTCACAGTATTGAGAGAATTCCTTACGAATATATTCCCCTCCTCGGTCTGATCTTAACCTCTTTATTGTCTTTTCTAGTTGATTTTCAATTTCAGCCTTAAAGATCTTAAAATATTCTAGTGCTTCATCTTTGGTTTTAAGTAAATAGATGTAACAAAACTTAGTTGCATCATCTGTGAGAGTAAAGAAGTATCTTTTGCCACCTTTAGTTATTATTCTATTCATTTAACAAATGTCAGAATGGATCAACTCAAGTGGTAAGGTGGTCCTAACCTCAGCAATATGAAACAGTTTACAAGGTTGTTTAGGTTATACACACACCTCACACTTGTGATTTTTCTCATAGTTGTATTTAGGAATAAGCTCTATCTTGCTCAATCGCACAATAGCTTCATTATTAACATGACAAAGACGAGAATATCATAAATCATTGTTATTATCATAATATGAGGACTGAAAAATGTTCACACCATTATCAAGAGTAGAGATGTGGAACATTCCTCCGCAATCATAGCCTTTTCCTAAGAACAAACCAAACTTGGTCAACATGACCTTATTGGACTCAAAGACTAACTTTATTCCTTGCCAGCACAGTATTGACCAGCTCAACATATTGCGAGTCATGGCAGGTATGTATAGCACGTTCTTACAAGTGTCTTGCCTGAAGTCAGCTTCAGGCATACCTGTCCTATCCCACATACTATTGCTGCCGCATCCCCTTCAGAACGGTTCCACCTGCTGCACCCTAAAAAGCGGAGAAACTTGTTTGATTAGCGCATATGTGTCTAGTAGCACCTGTATTGATCCACCAGTCAAATAATGAATCTACCATAAAGGCCATAGGTATGTACCCACTAGTGGAAGTGCCTGTGCCGGAGTCTCCGGTCTCTGTAACAGCCACATGCACTTGGGCCTTAGTAGCCTTCTGCTGTTCAGGTGTTGGCCCATTTCCCTTTTGGTTGCAGCATTGATTGTCTTTATGGCCAGGCTCACCACAAACGAAGCGACAACCTCTGTCTTCTTCTTTTTCATGATCTTAGTCTTGACATTGTTAATCGGAGGTGGCTTCTTGAACTTCTTCATATTCTTACCTGGGTTCTTGTGCTCAACAAGAGTAGCCTGAGTGGGAGCCTTCATCTCTCCATAACTATTCTTGGACTTCTCCTCGACATTAATGGCTGAGGCGAGTTCACCAACTGTTAGCAGATTCTTTTAATGTCAACGGGCTGTGACAAAGTCACAGCATGAAGAAGGCAATTTAGCTAGGATGACATTCACCTGAAAACCTTCTGGAAGAACACACTCATATTGACCTAAGTCACGTATGAGGAGTTGCAGCTCATGGATTTGTTCCATGATGGATCTGCCTTCAACTATATGGTAATTCAAGCATTTTGTCGTGATAAATGACTAAGTTCCATTATTGCTCTCGGCATATTTCTCATTGAGCTCCACCCAAATACTACGTGCCCCTGTGAAATTCACATACACGTCGAACAGCCTGCTAGATAGGATGGCTAAGATGCAGGCCAACGCAGAAGTGTTGGCCTTTTCTCAACTGACCCTCTTCGCCGTTAAGCGAGATAATTCAGCCTCTTCAGTAACATCTTCCTCCGGAGGGGCAGGCATCTCTTCGCTGATGACCCAGAATAATCCGAGTTCAATCAGCCAGATCTTCACCCTAGCCTGCCAGCATTTAAAGCCAACCCCATCAAACACTTCTAGCTTTATCGCGTCTGAGGACACTAAGGCCATTGAAGCTACAATTGATTTTCTGGATTGTTGTACAAAATGCCATAATAAGAGCAAGCATATAAATCAAATCCCAAATAACAATATGATGAAATTTACATAATCCAAAGATAGTAAAAATGACATAATTAAAGTGATAAAGCATATCATATTTTTTATGTCATCTATGTAATGAATCATATCTTCTAAATAGATGAATGAACAAAAGATTTTTATTTATTTGCTCTCACGTGTCGGGTTGCTTGAAGATTAAATATTCAACCTCCTCGCCCCTCGGTGTAGGGCTGCTAGAGACTAGCTCCTACCTCCACTACACCTGGGTCGAATTATCACAATTGAAAAAACAATTAATCAAGTCAATGTGGCCTTCAATTTTCACCTTCCTACTTAGGCCCTGTTTGTTTCGGCTTAGACTTTTTGGCTTTTGACTTAAAGCTAGCTTTTTGGCTTAACAAGCTTTTAAGCTGTCTGCTTTTAAGCTAAGATATGTTGTTTGGTATTCTAGCTTTTTGATGGGTTGGATGATGTAGCTTATTGCTAGAAAGTTTGAAATACCCTTTAAAGTTGTAAGGATTTTTCTTATGTACTGATTTAGCTAATACAAATGTTTCATACTTTTTTCACCGAATGTCGTATTGAAAACAAAATAGATTAATCTTGAGATCAAACTTCATTCTGAGCATAATTATTTATCAACTTGAAACTCTTACTACATGGAAATTTTGAACTCTTCTCAAGCTAAAAATAGTATAACAATTCTGAACTCTCATCAAACTAAATAAAAACATATACTTATGGGCTCAATGAGGCGGATCCGATCACCTCTTGCTGTGCCAGATCCGACCGCCTCCCGCCGTTCCACCCTAGGGTCCGCCCGCCTTCACCCACACCACGCGAGAGAAGACGAGGAGAAATAAGGAGATGGGAGAAGGATTCTTGAGTTTATATATGATGGCATTTGGTGGGTAATTTTGGAGACTTTCAGTGGCAAAGGGTTATTTCATCCCAAAAAAGCTCAAAAAAGCACCTCTCACCTGGCTTTTGGATTATAGTTATATGGAGGCTTTTGGCTTTTTTAAGCCTGGCTTAAAAGTCAGTTTTTTGTTTCGGCTTTGGCTTTTCTGCTTTTAAGCCAGTGAAAAAGCCGAAACAAACAGGGCCTTATGCTCCACAAAGTATTTATAATCAATTTTACTGTCCTAAAGATCAAGTTCCAGCAAAAGTTCCATTTGGCATGTTGGAACTCTCAGTTGGGGCAAAGACTCTTGCGATCACTATTTGGTCATCGACGGGCACGCGGTGACCCAGACGGGCTCGACAGCAGCGTCCGTGCTGTTGTCAGAGCTCGGGTTTGCACGGGCGCCAATGGCCGGCTGGCCTGCTTGTCATCATTGGACTTGGACGATCGACTTCTGCACAGGCATGCACGTCAGACGTAATGCAACGGTAATGATCGAATGCAAAGCACAACATAATGCTTCACGGCAAAACATAGACGCCAGAGATTTTTTGTGCTGCGCAAGGCTTGTAGCCTTTTCTATTTTATCTTTCTAAACAACTCAACAAACTTACCAACTAAATCTTATCTTTCTAAACAAACTAAATCTTATCTCTTAACCAATGCATGTCAAAATTATATCTAACATTTTCCCCCTAATCTTGACACACCAACTCTTACTCATTGAGGCAATCGATCTCAACTACGATTTGCCCAACACATACTCGATATAAGATGGAGAACGCATCTCCTCAACATCCCACACTCATCTTCGACGGACTTGAATTTGGACGACGAACACACTTCCTCAACGTTCCAGAGTCAACTCTGATGGACTTGACTTAGAACGCGAACACACCTCTTCAATGTCCCAGACTCAACTCTCTTACTTGACACAACGTCAAAGTAGTGCCGGTTCGTCGTCACTTAAAGCTTCGACAAGGAGCGCTTTTTTAGCCTCCTTCAGCTTGTGGCACTCCAAAGCAAAATGCCCATAATCATTACAATTATAGCACCTCACTTTTGCCTTGTCAAATTTCCAATTCTTGCGGCCTAATTGACTATCGCCTTTCGAGCCACCGAATGAGTCCTCGTCATCGTGCCTCGACGATCGGGCCTCCCACTCAGCGTGCGTCAATAGTAGGTGCTATTCTTCATCGTCGTTGGATCCCCTAATCCGTTCCTCGTGTGCCTTCAAGCAACCGATCACCTCCTCGATTGTCATCACCTTGAGGTCGTCGAACTGCTCAATGGTGGAGATGATTTGTAGGAACCTGCCAGGGACTACATGAAGGAATTTTCTTAGCACATAGCTCTCCTCCATCTTGTCGCCAAGCCCTTTAATTTTGTTGACTATCGTCGTCAACCGGATGGTGAAATAGTCGACCGACTCCATCTCCATCATGTGGAGCCCCTAGAACTAAGCTTTGAGGGTATGTACCTTTGCCTCCTTGACACGATCGGTGCCAAGATGAATCGTCTTCAACGCCTCTCATGTAGTTTTGGCCCTCTCCTTTTTGGCCAGTAGGAAGAGCGTTTCCTCTGGGATGCCTCCATAGATGTCGGCCAAAGCCATCTGATCCTTGCGCTCATCGACGTTGCCATCCACGATCGCGTCCCACAGTCATTGAGCCCTCAGATACACCTCCATCTTGATTGCCTATGCTGCATAATTGCTCTTCGTGAGCATCGGATAATGCAGTGAGACTGTGGAACTCTTCTTCACCATCGCACCTAACGTCGCCTCATCACCGGTGACACCACTTCCTGGAGAGGGCGGCATCATCTTGGGCATCAGATCAAAAAACTGAGGCTCTGATACCAATTGTTGGAACTCTCAGTTGGGGCAAAGACTCTTGCGATCACGGTTTGGTTGTCAGCGGGCACGCGGTGACCCGGATTGGCTTGGCGGGGTCGTCCGTGCTGCTGTCAGAGCTCAGGTTCTACATGGGCGCCAATGGCTGGCTGGCTGGCCTACTTGTCGTCATTGGACTTGGACGACCAGCTTCTGCACAAGCGTGCACGTCGGACGTGATGCAACGGCAATGCTCGAAGGCAAAGCACAGCATAACGCTTCACGACAAAACAAAGACGCTAGAGAATTTTTGTGCAACGCAAGGCTTGTAGCCTTTTCTGTTTTATTCCTTGATTTATATAGTCAAGCTAGATTGCAAATCAACTCAACAAACTAACCAACTAAATCTTATCTTTCTAAACAAACTAAATCTTATCTCTTAACCAATGCATGTCAAGATTATATCTAACACGGCAAACAAGTAAGAGAAGTAATAGAACCAAAGATCAGTAATTAGAATTGTATAAGAATTACATGAACAACATGTATATCAATATTCAAAAGAAGATTAACGGCATACTGATAGCACCAGAACTTGCTCAATAACAGTAACAATACTCTCTAGCAATAACATGAGGTATCACTAGCAATTTAAAGCCAATTACAACTACAATTGTTTAGTTCATCGTTGACCCAATATCATCATCATCGAGCATATACAGGAAGCGATAATGTGCGAACAAATCGGAGAAATACTCACAAATGAACAAGTACTCAAAATTTGTTCAGGCACGACGAATAGCCACTGTCCCAGAAAACCAATTGCTACCGTATGTGCCACAGACAGAACGGCCTGGAATGCGGAGATACAATGCCCTCTCCACACAAGGGACACTTCAAGTACAGAGGTGAGCCTCAAATACAGCAGCTCAAGCAATTCCCTAAATCAATCTTCACCTTCTAGAACAAGCCCTAGAGCTCACAGGTAGCTTTACAGCCAAAGCTCCTGAAACCCAAGTTTCAAAAGTACAGCTCCAATCGCCCAGGAGCTCAACACAAGAGAATCAAGAGCAAGGCCTCAAAAGACCAAAAGCACGGTACAAGAAGCAATAAACCAGGCCTAGAGGCACAAGAGGTTCAGTACAAAGCTTCTCGGCATTAGGAGCTCCAGATCAATCCTCTCAGCGCAAGGTTCCAGAACAAGAGTCACAACGCTAGAAGCTTACCGGCAACAAAACCAGAAGATAGGAGGTAAACAAGATGAGGATCAGATTCTGTGTGTAACCTGTCATGGAGAGGAAGATGAGGCACATAGAAATAGGGGAAGCTCAAGCTCTCGGCCGCATGACTCGCCCCACGACCCAACGGCCTCACCGGCCGCCGAGTATCACGCACCCCCAATGCGTCGGCACCCCCGCTGCAACCGAATGGGAGTCCTCCCCTCCTCATTTCCCTTTTTCTCAACCCTAGTGGGACGGCCGAAAGGCCCATAAGATCAACCGGGCCAGCCCAAAAATCCGGCCCATAGTTTTAAGTCCAAAATTTCAAGTAACTCCAAATTTCACAAGTACTCTAGACAGCTAATAATGCCTCAGGAAGAAGAGACTAGATGGTGGTTAGTGGAAAATTAATACCGGCCAAAGACGAAAACCCGAATTCCTTCAGTTCAATTCTCCAGGCTCCATAGTTATGACTCCAGCCGATCGACTTTGCCCAAGTACAGTTTGATTTGGTGGTTTTGGCCTGATCTGCTGAAGTTATCGCAAAGTCAGGATTGTTCGTGCAGCATGACAAGACGTGCTACCAATAGACTAGAGTTAAACTAGATAAGAGTTTGATTTGGTGGTTTTGGCCTGATCTGCTGAAGTTATCGCAAAGTCAGGATTGTTCGTGCAGCATGACAAGACGTGCTACCAAATATACTAGAGTTAAACTAGATAAGAGTGCCTTTGTCATATCCTGTATGCAGTATGCCTCTGCAAAACATACTTCATCGTGCAACGAGTGACCAGTCACGTATCTTGCCAAGATGTCTGCGCAACACAAACAGAAGCTACTCCTTAACAAAATAAAATTTAGGAAGAGTAGACGAATGAAAAACGTTGCGGCTCGCAAAGATTTTGCTGCAATTGGACTATGAATTTGTTGTACAAGATATTTGTTGTTGTTGCAGTTGGCTATTTAGTTTGTTGCATAATTTTTTGTTGTGGTTGGTTGTTGCCACCGTAGGAAATTTTGTTACCCGTTCGTAGGATTAATGTTGCGACTCATCGTAAATTTATTATAAGTGTCTCATGGAGCACTAATTTGTCCCATTTTAGATTCCTGACTGTTTTAAACTAGATGAGCCACTCCAGAGATCGTTCGCTGCTTTCTCTGACTTCTTCTATTGTTGCCATCAGCCACACCTAGATGACATATACCGTACGAGCGAGCGCGAGGAAGAAGCGGTGTGTTTCGTTGGGAGGAATTGAGCAATCGAAGTAACTTGTGGGGGAGGATTCAACAGAAAATATAGTGTACCGAGCTAGCACCCGTGAGCACTGATCGTTCCCTTATACTATCTATACTAATATATAAAACACTAGTTTGAAAATTTGTACTTCTTCTGCCTAAGTTTATAGGGTGTATTTTTTTAATGATCTTCTTCATAAATATGGAGTATATTTCATATTTAATTGCAAACATTAGTGTTGTATTCCTTTTGTACCCGTATTAAATATCTAGATTTATTTGATATTCTCAATATACATGTATTGAATATAATGCTTAGAGATAATAATTAAAAATAATCTATTAGTTTTTAATAATTCTTTGATCTATACACCTAGAGAAAATACCCAGTAAACTTGGACCGAGCGAGTATTGAATTAGCTGACTGATCAGAAACATCTCGGCCATCTATGGAGCTAAATCCAACGGCTGTCCTTGAGAGTTGTTCCCACCCTGAAAAGACGCCATAATTAAACTCCGGTCAACCTTCGTCGCTCAGCCTCGCCGAGCAGCCGACCTCGAGACAGCGCGCCGCCACCTCTGCTTCCTCCCTCCCCGTCACTCTCCGCCGCTGGACTGCGCCGCTCCGTCTCCTTGGAAGGTCGATGCCGCCGGCCGTGCTGCTCGGGCTCCTCGGAAGGTCGGCGCCGCCCTGCCGCCTTGAAGGCTCGGAGCCTCGGATCCTCGGCATCGACCGCCGTCCGCCGAATCGACGCCCTACGAGGCTTCTGCCACCGGGCCGTGCTGCACCAGCTTATTGCGAGATCGGTTCCCATTTGCTCGGCTCGGCTACTCTAGATGAACATAAAAATGAAGGGTTTCATCGTTGTGCTTCCGTTCGCCACAATTTTTGTCCTCTGTCGATTTATGTCGGATTTTTGTGTGACTAATCGATTCTTTTCTGTTTACACTTCATATCCTTTGTTTTGCATTTGTAGTGTCAGTTCAGTTCATTCATAGGGTTCCGTCAGTTAAAATTTTGTGCGAAAAAAATGGATTGTTCATCTATCATTTTGTGTGAAAAAATAGATGCACAAAAGTACATGTATTTACTAACATAGTACTTTCTATCCTTCGGTTTACCTTTAACATGTGTGCTTTGAGTTCATGCGAGGTTATTATGCTGTACATATTCAGTTTTCGTGTTTAGTTTTAGATGATCTATGCATATTTCTGCCGGATGTATTTTAAGCATAATTTTGAAGGTTCACGTGTTGGATAGAACCTCTGGTTTACCTCAAGTTTGTTTGCACTTTTAGCGCAAGCATTTACACTGCAGGCTCCCCCTCACCAACCCCCTCAACCCTGCCATAGCTGGTACTGCCACCACGTTTTCTATCTTCATGGATTGAACTCTCAGGTAAATTAGCCTTCTATGCTCGTTAGTTGCCCGAAAAAATGGTTCATTGGTTGTACTGTTTTTTAAGAATTAATGGTCGTATTAATCTGAAACTCTGAATTAGTCACTTTTCGGTCTTTCTCTTGTGAAACTAAGCTCCAGAATGAATTGTTGGAAAATTAACATGGCATAACATTTATTTAATTCCATAGACATACAAGAAAAGCACAAAGTTAAACATTATGTCTACAACATGATTACTAGTAGCCAACAGATATACAAAACATGCTAGTAAAGAAGGCATGTCCACTGTTATTACGGTGTCGCCTAGGCAACGCTTAGGCGCCGACTAGGCGTCCAGACGGCTGGCCGGAGTCGCCATGGCTCGGCGCCTCGCCTGAAGCCGGCCAGGCGGCCGCCTGGACGTCCTGGCGTCGCGGCGTGGATGCCTAGGCGTCGGCCTGGCCGTCTGGGTGGATGACTGGGTGGCTGAAGCCTGAAGCTGAGGGTATTTGAGGACTAAAGCGGATCGGGAGGTTTGGGAAAGGGACTAACCGTCACGCTTACGGGTGGAGTATGGAGAAACCCTAGTTTGGCGCCGCCGCCGCCGCCAGCAACTGCTCCGCCCTTGCCGCTTCCACCACTGGTAATCCTCCGCCTCCCCCTCCCACTCCGCCTCCCCTTCCCCGTCAGCTCCTCCTCCTCTGCTTGGCGCTCTGCTCGGCGCTCCGCCTCCCGGCTTCCCCAGCTCCGCCTCTGCTCGGCTGCTCGGCGCTCCAAGCCTTCGCCTCTTGCTCGGCAGTCGGCGCTCCGCCTCTTGCTCAGCGGCTCGGGAGGAAGTAGGGATGCGCCTCTTGCTTCGGCCGATGCGGGATGCGCCTCTTGCTTCGGCCGATGCGGGATGCGCTGCGCAGACTCTTGCTTGGCGATGCGGGATGCGCTGAGGAAAGGAATGGCCGAATGGGATGCGCCTGCGGGTTGCGATGGTAAAAGGAATGGGATGCGGGATGACATGATGAATGGCCGAGCCGCCGAATGGGATGCGCCTCTTACTTGACTCTGCTTGACTGAGTAGTAGTATTGAGTAGTATGCGCCTCTTGCTTGACTGCTTGACTGAGTAGTAGACTAGTAGTATTGAGTTACTACATGAGTACTGACTATTAGTATTGAGTACTGATGAATATTAGTATGAGTACTGAGTAGACTAACTAGTTGGTCGCCTAACTGTCTCCTAGGCGGGCACATAGGCATCTAGGCTCCCCGGAGGCGACTCGTCTCGCCAGGGCGCCGTGAAAACACTGGACATGTCTACACATGATAGATATCCCAATTGATACATAGATGTAAACAATACTATCATAGTAGCATACATTCTCATCAGATCTAATCACAACAAAAAGATAGTTTGAACCAACAATTACTCGGTCACCGAGTCACTTATAGTGGGCTTGGTGAAGAACTAGAAAATTTGAAGGAGTGGTGCGTCGATCGAAGATAAAAATGAGCAGTCGCACGGTGCGGCGCTTCCCAAGTTCCTAGAAACCTGATCTCCGGTCTCCCGTACAGGGCGACAAGTGGTCGGCGTCGGATCGGAGGCACTGCTCTCCCTCACGCCCGTTGCACGACAGGCGAAGGGATGGAATGACTCGGGTGGTAGCAAGCACGGAGCAAGCAGAGAACGCCGGAGGAGAACGAGATTAGTTTTCTATCGCATGTATCTTCACGAACAGGAACATCTCCCTTAAGAAAGCGCGTAAGACCAAAACTGTCTCGCAATAACATAGATCAAACTACCACGATTCTAGGAACTGTCCCTGGAATCTCGCATCGCGGGCGAACAGAATAACCGCACGAGAACATGTGTCTCACTGAGTCCGCGACACCACGTCGGCAGTCGAGCTGTAAGGTGATGCGGCATAGTCGGTACATGTGGCAAAAGTTTTAGTATACTTAGCACATCGGTCGCGCGTCATCGCAAGTCACAAGTCATGCGATAAACACACGAAGTACGCGATGCGCGCGCGGGCGTGTGAGTGTACATATCCTAATATAGCTAACTATATGTATCTCTAGCCTTGCCACCAACTCATACTATTGTCCATACATGAGATCCCCTTATAAGTTGATTTTTCTCCATCTAATTAAGCAATATGGGACTAAAGTCCCGTACCCTCAACTCAACACCCCTTTGACTTCTTTCATTAAATTAATTACGAATTAAGTCCAACATGAATTATGTACTGGAATCACTGCCTGCTTTCTATGATTCTTGATATATCTGTAACATGCGCAGGGTTAAGATAAAAATAACTATTGAACTTCAGTGTGTCATTCTTAGGAGACTGTCGTAAATATCTTGGTTCATTTCATTGCACTAGAAACAAGTTGGTATACAGATTTTGCTGTCATAGGTATACATATCTTTTTACTAGGATTCTCAAAATTTTAAGCTAGGAGAGCTGTACATCCTATCTAGAAGATCAGACTACTGTCTATGTGTCCAAATCATAACATAAAGCATCTATGAATGCAACAGGTTAGGTTGCTGTTCATTTTAAGAAAATGGATGAACAATTATCATACAAAGCTATCTTGTGTGTCGAACATAAATTTTGTGCTCTTTTGGGTTCCTGTCCACAACCTTTATTATGGTAAACCTCTTGGGCTTTCTGTCAGACCAATCTAAACTTTTACATTGTTCCATAGTAACATCTTGGAAAGGGAATGTCAGATGCCACATCTATCTGTCAAACAACTACCAGATACATTTCACTCCTTTTTGTTCACCTTCACAAGTATACATTCCTGTGCCTTTCTGCTGTGGAAGCATTCCTCTCCCGCAAAAAGAATTCCTATCAATTCATTTTAGTTAAGATTCTGACTTGGTTTTTTCATTTAGTCACAGCTTTGCTTCAGTTTTATGGATGAAGGCTCAAATTAAATGCGCCTTTCAGCTTAAATCGAGGTGTGTCAACTGAACTTGGGGACATCAGCGCTAGAATGGTGCTACCTCACTCTTAATTATTTCTATTTTTGCACATGACAGTGTTTGATTAGTTATTTCTCATAATTCTATGATTCTATCATAAGAATGCAATGAGCCATGACATTTGTGAAGCTTAATGGTATTTCTAAATTTTATTATGAATATTATGGAACTACACAAAATGGGATAAACTCGTAGAATTGCTTGTAAATTGCAGATTTCTTATGGATGCTATGCTACTGAACAAAATGCTGACACATGGAGGAACCTTCTTTTAAACAGGAGCCACATGGACAAACATAAACAATCGGCTCATTGGGTTTCATAGGATGCAGAGTTGAAGGAGATGCAGTCTTGATATTGTCATGTTTCTTATTTTTTTGGCTTATTTAATTTCATGTCCTTACAGGACATTTGTTGTGTTAATTACTTTTGAGATGCATATGTTCTTTGCTGTAGTAGCGACTTTCCACTATAGTCAGATATGTGAATGGACTCTTGGTGTTGTAGCCTTGTAGGATGTTAGTAAAAAGAAACTGATTTGCATTAAATTACTCCCTGGCTTATCTATTTGAGAATATTTAGACCAGTCACAAAATTAGGTTTCCAAGCAAGAACAGTGGCAATGTTAGTGGCCTCAGATCTACATATGGACTATGATCTATGAACTTTCCCTGCCCTACTCATGCAGAAAGCATGATGGTAAAACTTTATATTATCATGTCTTACAGCTAAAGTTAATCTAGATTGCAAGGGACAAGAGAAAATAAGAAGACATGGATCAATTTGAATTTCTGGAGGTACTTCTATTATATCAGAGAGACCGCGCCCTATGATAAGGCATTTTACTTTTCATAATTATGCTTTTAAACGACAACTTTTACCTTGATTTTTTTTTATCTGTGTTTCTTTCTTGTTCTCCTTGATGGCAGTTATATCTAACAACTGTCCTAGATTACACAAATGGAAATATGACTTCATGGAATGGCTGTAATATGTGCATCCTCTGGAGAAATTCTCAAGTTTTGCCGACCAATTTGTTGTCAGTAGTCTTTGCTTGGACATGTAGTCATGTAGGGTCCTAATTCATGTTCATGCTCAATTTAATACCGTCTGGAAATCCCACTTCTATTTGTATAGTAAAGAATCATTTATTCATGGAACACTCCGTAAAGATTGTGAAATTCATGCATGGCTAAATGCTCAAACTCCGACCAAAATACATGGGGGCGACCTCACTGGTTTCAGTTGTTTCAGCTTAGTTTATAGGACAGGCTAAGTCATAGCATGCTTGAATTGACCGATGTTCGTCTTCTGGGCTGCTTGTGATTATAGTAGTATTCTCTGATTTCTATCAGAACAATCGTCCCTGCTGATGATAGGTAGAGAGGGGTCAGGGATCAATTAATATCCTTGTGATAAAAACAGTGTTCACCTAGGCGCTATGCGGTAGACCGGTGCCTAGTGCCTAATCGCTGATTAGGTAGGCTAGGCGGCCAACTAGGCTGGATAAATAAGCTATGTGGACTAGACGGAAGGGTGTAGCCTAGCGTCTAGGAGCCACCTAGGGGAACAGTGGATAGAAATGGATTGAAGTTGTGTTAAAATCTTCCCCATGGTTTTTGTTGTGTAAAACCATTGTCCTTTGTAATTTCACTTGGAAGTTAATTTTTGCCAATCAATTTGCAACCTTACTACACTTGGAAGAAATTAACATGATATATTCTGTTGCTTCTTTAATTTCATTATTTTTTCTTCTACCAGTTTTGGGATGATAGCCCAAATAAAGACTACAGTTTTAGGAATCACGATACACATAATGTGAAACGGATCAACCGGTGATTTGGTGAAGTATATTTGTTGGCTCTATAAAATTTATGAAGAATATAATTTTGATTGCACTGTTCAGTTGTCAGACATTTTTGTTTTGAGTTCATGCAGAAAAAGATAGGAACGGGGCTCACATGCTAGAAGAAATAAAGATTTATGTATATCAAAACACATTATTGGATTGCAGGAAAAGTTGCTGACAAAAAAAGTTAAATCTAATTGGGCTCACATGCTGCAAAAAAGAAAGATTTATGTATATCTAAATGCATTTTTGGAATGCAGGATAAGTTGGTGACAGAAGTATATGAGCGTTTCGTGTCTGCTTCTTTTAAGAATGGTGATTACGGAAGTTTTGAGTTTATTTAGTATTACCCTAGATTATTTTTACATACATGATTCTTATTGGATTTCTGCTTTAACCAACATGTTAAGAGACCCTAAATTATGAAGTTACAGTAGTGTCTCATAGGTTCATTCGGCTGATTCAGTTTGCTCAATTTTACTGGATGCACCATTTGCAAACTAATGATCATCACACTACAAAGTTAAACTGCCTATTGTTACGGTAATAAATTACTTGAATCCATTTTTATTTTTTTATGGAAGCATATCTATTATTGCATTATTACATTGTTAAATTTGTCAGGCATGTACTTAATGCACTTCTATGGGTTGGATGTTTTAGTTCTTCTGATGGAGCTATTTATACAATTGCAGGCAGGGAGCTGTTTATATTACATTGGAAATGGTTAGCGTGTGGATAAAAGAAATTGAATTACTCGGAATCTGCTCAGATTTTGTTCACTGTTGAAAGTGGTTCTTATGGAAGTGTTCTTTACAACTTGCATTGCCTGCAACTAGATTATAGCAGTTTTTTGAAGCATCGTATGAAGTTTCCACACTACTACATAACACTATATCACTGTCGGTTCCAAACTGGCATCACTGCCGAATTTTGGAACCGGCAGTGATTGGTCAGCAGTGATAGTTAGACTATCACTGTCGGTTCTAGAACCGGCAGTGATATCGCGATTTTCGCGTACGTGAGGTTGCTAGAACTCGAACTCGCGACCTGCTACCTCACACGAGTCCACCTTACCGTCTCACCTATCACTCATTCTCAACCAATGTAGGATATATTTTCCTTTTGTTCTTTTATCTCCGAAACTTTTGGTGATTATTTGGATATCTAGAGGAATTCAAATGGAAAGATTGTCAACTACAAAGTTGTAGATCTCGTCGAGAGCTACAATTTTCATATAAATTTTATCTCCATCCGACTCCGTATGAAAAAGTTATGATTTTTCGAAAAATAGTTGGTAGCATTATTACTGCCGGTTGGGAATACGAATCGCCAACCGGCAGTAATACCATTATTTGGATATTTAAACTACTTTAAATGAAAAATTGTCAGATACAAAGTTGTAGATATCGTCGAGAGCTACAATTTTCATATAAATTTTATCTCCATCCGACTCCGTATGAAAAAGTTATGATTTTTTGAAAAATATCAACACTGTCGGTTAGCGATAGTATTACTGCCGATTCGGACACGAACCGGCAGTGATACCATTATTTGGATATTTAAAATACTTCAAATGAAAAAGTTGTCAACTACAAAGTTGTAGATCTCGTCGAGAGCTACAATTTGCATATAAATTTTATCTCCATCCGACTCCTTATGAAAAAGTTATGATTTTTTGAAAAATATCAGCACTGTCGGTTAACGATAGTATTACTGCCGGTTCGGACACGAACCGGCAGTGATACCATTATTTGGATATTTAAACTACTTCAAATGAAAAAGTTGTCAACTACAAAGTTGTAGATCTCGTCGAGAGCTACAATTTTCATATAAATTTTATCTCCATCCGACTCCGTATGAAAAAGTTAGGATTTTTCGAAAAATGGTTGATAGCATACTAGCATTATTACCGCCGGTTGGGAATACGAATCACCAACCGGCAGTGATACCATTATTTGGATATTTAAACTACGTCCAATGAAAAAGTTGTCAACTACAAAGTTGTAGATCTCTTCGAGAGCTACAATTTTCATATAAATTTTATCTCCATCCGACTCCGTATGAAAAAGTTATGATTTTTCGAAAAATGATTGGTAGCATACTAGCATTATTACTGCCGGTTGGGAATACGAATCGCCAACCGGCAGTGATACCATTATTTGAATATTTAAACTACTTCAAATGAAAAAGTTGTCAACTACAAAGTTGTAGATCTCGTCGAGAGCTACAATTGTCATATAAATTTTATGTCCATCCGACTCCGTATGAAAAAGTTATGATTTTTCGAAAAATATTAGAACTGTCGGTTTTTCTAAAAACCGGCAGTGATAGTATTACTGCCGGTTCATCAGAGAAAAGCCATTACTTCCGGTTTTCCATTCGAACCGGCAGTGATAATATTATTGCTGTCGGTTTTTGATGAACCGACAGTGATATGGCGGTAAGGATAACTGATTCTGTAGTAGTGTCAGTGCAATACGTCGGTTGAAGTAATATATGCGTTTTACTTTTTTTTCTCGGTAACATATGGTTTCATGATGCAGTTACTTTTAGCATAAAAATATAATGGATTTCGCTTGTGCATGACATGCTGCGCAATCAGATTTTTGAAAACTTATTAGCTGGATTGTTGAAGTTATTGTGATTGGGTACAAGGTAACGACGCGTAATCCGTACGATTCTTAATACATAACACTAATATTTTTTATGTCTTAAGTTCTCAAATATAGACACTGTTGGTCAATTATATATAAAACCGTCCTGGAATACCGGATACTTGTATGCTTCATTTTTATATTTTAGCAACATGGTAATTGTTACTAGCAATTTTCCTTTGGATTCACGATATATTTATTTTCAATTTTATTTTCTTAGTGAGGTGGATTGGTTATTGGTAACATTATTTTTTCCCGAACGATCGATGCTATTATTTTGAAACGATATATATTGGAAAAACGTACATTTTACGTGCACACTTTATTACAGAACGGTCGATGTTATTATTTAAGTAAATTTTATAAAGGTACAGATTTCTTAAACAAACCATCAAAAAACTAAATGTTTTAATTTCTATTTCACAAACTACAGGTTTTAGGAGAATTTGTATAACAAAACTATAAATTTTAGAATTAACTGTTTTTTTATAACGGGTTTGATAGTATGGACCTATATAGCAACCTCACATATTTTCATTTCTCGTTTTACTTACACATGAGGCTGCAATATGGATTCACACTATCAAACCCGTTACAAGAAATAACCAATTCTAAGATTTAATTCTTCTAAAATATGTAGTTTTGTAAAATAAAAGATAAAATATATAGTTTTCTGATAGTTTGTATAATTTTTTTGTAGTTTTGTGAAATTTACTTTTATTATTTTGTAGCAAGATATATTAGAAAAACTACATTTTATGTGCACGCGTGCTGGTTACACGCTGTACATGACTGGATGTATCTATCGGCATGCTTCACTGCCTTTATAGAGGAGAGCAGGAGACCGAGATGTTTTGATCCCTTTCAAACCCTCCGTCAACAAGACGTGCGTGGCACCGCCTTTGACCGGTCGTCGTCCCACGCCGTGGGCAGCACGGGCGTGCGGCACAGCGGGCTGATCGTAGCTGCCTCTCCGCTGCCGCCTCAGCCATCGATGCACGCTGCGTTGAACTCGTGTGAGCAGTTGCACAGTTCCGTCACCAGATACCCTCCCACTTCCAGCCGCGCCAAGCAAATCGTGCAGATGGCCACGCCCTCGTCATCGTTAGCGGCTTAGCGCCCTTTTCTTCCGCCGGTCGTCTGTACCGTGGCGACGTGCACGACCACTTCTTGATCGGCGGCGAGCTGGGCGCCCAAAACTCTGCCTCCATGAGGCGCTCCATTGCAGCGGTATCTACATGCTCACTCCAAGGTAGCTCGGGCAGCATCTCGTCATGGCACGACACGACGCCGAGGCGGTCAAGGCGGAACGCCGCCATGAAGCGGAGGTCAAGGAGGAGTAGGAGCTTTCGTCGCAGCGTAAGGTCGTAGCTCTGATCACTGTAAGGATGGGTCATGGCAGCGCTTGAGCTGCGTGTACTGTGTGCGTGTACTACCTTGCGATGCAAACGTCACTCTTATAGCCTCGTCTTAGATTTTTTTTCAAATTTAGTTCACTTCCGAACGCAATTGAAAAAATAGCTTTATTCCTAAAAACACTAACAGGTGATACGTGTCACCTATCACACTCCAATACCACAGAAGCTCGGTGTTGGTGGCTTGCCGAGCTCTAAGAAGTCGATAGGAGTTTCTATCGTGTGAGAGACAGTCAACACGTGTTACCTGTAGATAAGATCTTTCTCGGTGTGAGAGTGTGACAGGTAGTAATAGGAAGTAGAAAAATGATGATTTGTCTGACGGGCACGTCTTTATAAATTGCGATTTGCATGCCTGTCTGGTGCTGCAGTGTATGATCAAGGGTTGCATGTTGTCTTATCGATTTGACCATTGAGCATTGTACCCATGCATTTGGCGTGACGACGTCTTCCCGAGAGAATCCAAATCCACGAGGGATAAAAAAATTTAAATTGTTATAGTAATTTCAGAAATTTCGCTGATATTTTAGACTTTTAGACAGAAATTGCTACAAAAAGGATCAGGACACACGTTGGTCAGGATAATTAGCTTTCAACCGAGAGCCAGGTTCGAATCTCGGCAACCGAATTTTTTTATATAGCAGGGACATGTTTATAATATTGTTATACATAATATAACAATATGTGGGTGTAGCTTAGATGGTAGAGCGCTTGATACAGAGTTGCGGAGTTTGAAACCTGGCAATGCCATTATTTTAGACTACAATCTAAAAAGTCTAAAAAATAATGCTAAGAGTGGGATTTGAACCCAAGACCTTATGGGGACTACAATAGCTACTTCGACCAACTTGGCTATCCCAGGTTCATGCTAAGTTTAAGGCACGGGATCTTTTTCTAGCCTCTATAGAACATTTCATAGGGATAAAAAAGGGCCAAAATTTCGGTCAATTTCGCTGAAATTTTGGTTTTCCCGCCCTAAAAAATTCCACACTTCAAATTTGCCTTTTAAATTTCGACTGAAATTCTGAGATTTCGCTGAAATATCATAATTTCGGCCACCACTGAGATAGAATCCGAAAACGAAATTTCAAACTCTGCCTGTGAGAGTGTTGAGTCGTTGCATTATGGTTACTCCCACGAAAGAATTTAGTGGTTTGAATGACGCGTTTTTTATCTTTCTAATTTTCATACACCCTTTGTAAATCCCTTCTCCACCTCTACAAAATCTCTAACAAAAAATAAAAAAGTTATCACATAACAAACAAATTAACAACTAAAAATACAATACTTATCTCAACAACTTTCTTTTATGGTGTACGGCGAATGTGTAATGCAAACAAAAGTGGTGAAGTTAAAGACGTGGTGTAACATAGGCACGTGTGGACCGAGACGAAGCTCGATCGGCACTGCGACAGAGTCAAAAGTATGGCATAAGTTAAACTCAATGATAGTAAATTAACGTTATTGATAATATTATTTTTATCCCTAACCAAGTAGGGACACATTAGACCACAAGTGTCTTGTAGGTGGGAAAAGATTTTTTTTAAATTAATATATCTTTTATTTAAATTACAAAAAATATACTTCAATCTCAAAAAATTGTAAAAATATACCTATGTCGCCCGTTCATAGGGCGATCGCCCTTTGAACGGGCGATATTTTCTCCATCGTGCAGTCAATTTCTAAAGAAAATCATAACTTTTTCATATGATCTCGGATAGATATGAACTTTATATGAAAATTGTAGCTCTCGACGGGATCTACAACTTTGATATACAAACTTTTTCAATTTGAATCTATTTATATGGCCAAAAAGGGATAGAATGTTCAGATCTAAAAATTAGATCTGTTTTTAGATCTGAACCTTTTATCCCATTTTTGACCATCTAAATGGATTCAAATATAAAAAGTTTGTATACCAAAGTTGTAGATCCCGTCGATAGCTACAATTTTTATATAAAGTTCATCTCCATCCGACATCATATGAAAAAGTTATGATTTTCTTTAGAAATTGGCTGCAGGACAGAGGAAATATCGTCCGTTCAAAAGGCGATAAGAGGCCTCTGTCGCCCTTTGAACGGGCGACATGCCTCTGTGACAGAGGTATATTTTTGTAATTTTTTAAGATCGAAGTATATTTTTGCAATTTAAATAAAAAATTGTATTATTTAAAATAAAAATTCGGTGGGAAAATACCCACTTATAGGCTGGGTCCAAGAGTCCAACGGTGAAACTGGGCTGGATCGTGTGACGGAGACAATGGAAACTTTTTGTTAAGGAACCTCGCTATCGAATAGTCCAGGGTTCCCGAACAGATCTGAATTGGAGAATAGAAAGAGAGAGAGACATGTGTTTAGGGAGAGCAACAGTGGAAATTCTTTATTGCTAATGATTTCTGGTACATAGGGGGGACCCCCTCCTCCTTTTATAGCGCTCACCTAGGGTTTAGGTTTAAGGGACCAGCATGGGCCTTCATGGGCCATCAGGGTTTCCCAACACTGCCCCTTGGGCCCTTTGCCGCGAGATGTGTATGCCTCATTAAAACTCCAGAAAAACCCAGTGGGAAAAATACTTGGAGAAAGAGTACATAGCATACGCTTACTATGTTGCACGAATTGCCTCGTTAAAACCTTATGCAAGCAAACTTTATGAAAAACTTGCTAAGGAAAAAGAGTACAATTCTCCCAACTTCAATTGCTAATCTTCGAGATTCATGTTGGGTATTCATAATTCATGCTCGAGACTCATGTGGGAGTATGTGAAATATCTCCTTCTGAAATCTGCACTTCTCTAAGTCTCATCATCCCAATTCCTTTCACGCACCTTTCAAAGATAGATGCTGGGAGTGATTTTGTGAACAAATCTGCAAGATTTTCACATGACTTAGTATGCAATATCTTGATCTCGTTCATCTTATGCAATTCGTGAGCATAGAAGAACTTGGGGTTGATATGCTTCGTGAGGTTACTCTTCACATAACCCATCTGTGCTTGGGCAACACAAGCTGCATTATCTTCATAAATTATCGTGGGAGTTTGCTCAATGTTCAAACCACATGACTTCTGGATATGGTGAACCATTCCTCTGAGCCATGCACATTCACGAGATGCTTCATACAAAGCAATGATTTCCGAGTGGTTTGTCGACGCCGAGACAAGAGTGCGCTTAGACGACTTCCAAGAAATTGCTGTTCCTCCACATAGGAAAACATAGCCGGTTTGGGACTTGCCGAGATATGGTCCGATAAGTACCCGACATCGGCGTAGCCAACCAAATTCAATTCATTGTTTCTTCCAAAAATGACCAAGATCTTTGCTTCCTTGGAGGTAACGGAAGATATCATTGATCCCTTTCCAATGCCTTTTGGTGGGTTCTCGCCTCGCATCGAGCAAGCAAATTCACAAATAACGCAATGTCCGGCCTAGTGCTATTTGCAAGGTACATGAGCGCTCAATTGCACTCGGATATGGGAATTCTGCTCCCGTGACTTCCTCCCCTCTTCTCTAGGTCCAGTATGGGACTAGGTGCGCTTGGAGTGACCTTCCACCATTGGAGTCTTTGCAGGATATGCTTTTTCAAAACCAAACCTTTCCAACACTTTCTGCGTGTAGGTTGATTGATGTACCAAGATTCCTCCTTAGACATGTTCAAGTGCAAGCCTAAACAAAACTTGGTTTTACCCAAATCTTTCATTTCAAACTCGGACTTCAAGTATGAGCATGCCTCTTCAATTTCTTCATCCGTCCCAATGATGTTCAAGTCATCTACATAGACGGAGATTATCTGAGAATCCATTCGGGATCGCTATATAAACACACATGGACAATCTTATTGTTTGTGTAGCCTTTCTTGCGAGAAAGTCACTAAGGCGATTGTACCACATTCTTCCCGATCGCTTGAAATTTCATACGGTGATTTCTCCAATTTCACACTGCATGTGTTTCTATTTGCTCCGTCTTGGTTCGGGATAGGATTCCTTCCAAGACTTTCATGTATATCTCGAATCCAAGTTTCCATACAAGTATGCTTTGTGAAAACATCCATTAGCTTCATTCTCAACTTCAAGTTGACTGCCATTGAGATCAAATATCTAAAGGTAATTCCTCCCATGACCGAAGAATAGGTTTCTTCATAATCAATTCCAGGACGTTGAGTGAAACCTTGAGCTACAAGCCTTGCTTTGTACCTTACAACTTCGTTGTTTTCATTCCTCTTCCGAACAAAGACCCATTTGTGACCTACGGGGTTTATATGGGGAGGTGTGCGGCATACGGGCCCAAACACCTCTCTCTTATTCAGAGAGACTAACTCTGCAGTGATTGCCTTTTCCATTCTTCCCAATCTAGCCTTTTCTTGCACTCTGCTAGAGATGCGGGCTCGGATCATGATCAATGATCGAGGCAATCTTCTTTGCAAAGTATGCATCAACGTTGGCTGTTGCTCTATTCAGGGATTCTCCTGTTATTACAAAATTTATGGCCATTTCTTCATGGGGTGCTTCATGCACTTCTACTTGCTCTTCGCTGCTATTCCCTATTGCAGGAGCAAGTTCCTTTAGCTTTTCATCGCCTATGTGTGCGCACATTATTTTCAACTTCTGCAGTGGAAGGTTCAAGTCTGGAATTGCCTTTCTGTTGGCTTCTTTTGGTGCTGTCTCAACTGGCTCCCCTTCTTTCCTTGGGGCATTTTCGTGATTGGTTGTGGTAAGTCCTCTCGCTTGATTTTCTCTGACGCGTCTCCGGGTACTTTGGGTTTGAGGAGCCAGATTTCTTGTTCTTTTTCTTTGAGTCCTCTGAACAGGTTGAGGGATACCTTCTATTTTCTTTGGTATTTCCACCTTCTCTGGTGCATTCCTTGCGGGTACATGCGACTTAACCACGCCCTTCAGATCACAAAAATGATCAGGCAGTTCATTTGCTAAATTCTGCAAATCAATTATCTTCTGGACTTCTTGATTTGCTTCATTAGTGCGGGGGTCATGTGCGAGGATCCCAGTGGAATGCCATATGATTTCCCGGTATTTTTCATCCAAAGGTTGATTTCCTCCCCCTAATGACGGGAAACGATCCTCGTCAAAGATGCAATCAGCGAATCGGGCTGTATGCAAGTCTCCAATCATGGGTTCCAAATACCGATTATGGATGCACTCTCATAACCAACGATATCCCGGACTTGCGAGAGGGCCCATTGCGATCCATTGAGGGGTGGTATAGGTACATATACCATACACCCAAATTTTCTAAGATGGGAGATCTTCGGATGATCCGTGCACAAGTGCATGGGAGAATGGATGTTGTAGGCCGACGGTCTAAAATTGATAAGAGCTGCTGCGTGCAGATCGCGTGTCCCCAACAGGTGTTGGGCAAGTTACAATTCTACAAAAGCGGTCTGGCAATGAACTTAATCCTCTTTATTAGTGCTTCGCTAGTCCATTCTCGCGTATGGACGTGCGGTGCGGAGTGCTCAACTGCTATCCTCATTGCGTGCAATAATCATCAAATGCCTTTGAAGTAAATTCTCGGCATTGTCCATTCTAATGGACTTCACGCGATGATCGTGGAAAGCATTCTTAATTCTTATGATCTGCGAGATCGCTTTGCAAAAGCATGGTTTCTTGTTGACAACAAGCATACATGCGACCATTTCGAGGAAGCATCGATGAGCACCATAAAGTATCGAACGGCCACGACAGGCTGAATCGGACCGCAAATATCCCCGGATGCGTTCAGAATGCGAGGATTTCACTTTGCACTTTCATAACAGAGGGTCTAGTTATTAATTTCCCGGTGGCACATGCGGGGCACACAAAATCTTCATGATTTGGGAAATTTTTAACATTAATGCCATGACTTTGTGAGTTGTTCACTATATTTCTCATCATTCTAAGACCAGGATGGCCTAATCTACCATGCCATAAAGAAAATAACTCTGAGCTTCTAAAAACAGTCTTCAAGGAAGTATACACTTCGGGTGCATGAATATTCGTGTAGTACAACTCGGATTCATATGAGGGACATTTTTCTAATACCATTTTTCCACATACCGTGTGCTTCACAATGCACAAGTATTCTTTGCCATTTTCTTCATTGGTTTCTACGTGAAAACCATTGGCGCGGATGTCTTTAAAGCTTAAGTGAGTGCGCGTTGATTCAGGGTACAAAAGGGCTTCTTCAATTACCAGGGTTGTACCCATAGGCAATATAATAGTGGCTCTTCCTGAGCCGATTACATATGAGTCGCTTCTGCGATCGTAGTAATCTTTCCAAATGCTCTTCGTGATCGATCGAAATACTTAGACTCTCTTAAGATGGTATTTGTTGTGCCACTATCAACAATGCATATCTCTTCCATTTGGGCGCTACACGATTTCTAGGTAAAAGAAATATAATTCTAATCAAACAGAGGCAAAAACAATCCAAATATTACTTGCAAAATTGAAGAATACTGGAATAAAGAATAAATTGCGTATTTATTCATGAAAGAAGTATGCTCTTCTAGAGCTTACAATTCATTATTCAAAGAAAAAAAATGCTAACAACCATAATCTAAAGAAAATGCATTAAACAGAATCTGTAAAATATGCATTAATTTCTGCTTCTATGTCATCGGCAGAAGTTTTCTCTTCATTTGCCATAATAATGGCTGCGCAGATCGATGTCCGTGCTATTCGTGAGGATGAGGCAAGTGGGGTATCTACATCCATGACATCATCATCACCGATGTTGGCGGTGTGCTTCATGGGGCGTTTTCTTTTGCCTTTCTCTTAGCCTCATATGCGTTGATCACTTCTTTGGATTCCCGACATATCTTCGACCAATGTCCCCAAGTGCCACACTTGAAGCACGTTTGGTTCTGCTGTCCATACGGCTTGGCATGCGCCTTTTCTTTGTCATCCCTCTTCACAGGGGCTTTGGACTTTCCTTTGGCCTGGGGCCTCTCTTTTCCACCCTGCTTGCCCTTCTTTCTATGAGTGGGCTTTCTCACCTTGTAGCTATTGGCATTGACTTACGTGCGATGCCTCGTCGGTGGTCATGAGACGTAGTTCTTGCGTAGAACATCGTCTTGCGATTCCGCAACTTGCATTACATCAATCAGTTCGCTATACTCCTTGTATGCGTCCTGACGATAGCTACGTGCACTCTGGATAGCATTAGGGTGGAAGGTAGAGAGAGTTTTCTCAATCTTCTCTTCATCAGTGATCTTCTTGCCACATAGAGATAGATTGGTACAAATTTTGTGCAAGGCAGAATTGTACTCGGCCACAGTTCTGAAGTCTGCAAACCTCAGGCGTACCCAATCTTGCTGTGCTTGGGGCAAGATGGTGTACTTGAGCTTTTCGAACCGCTTCTGAAGTGCAGTCCAAAGTTCAAGTGCACTCTCCTCAGCCATATATTCATTCTTCAGAGTGGCTGAGAGGTGGTGCCTGAGAAAATACAGAGCTTGATCGTTCTGCTCAGCGGTAGGTTTTGCGTCCTGCGAGGACCCTAGACCAATCGCGGAGTGGAGCTTCTTGCCCCCAAGGACGATCTTTACGTCCGATGCACAAGTGAGATAGTTCTGACCGTGCGGGGCCAGTTCTTCAAACTCACGATTCACAATTCCAGACATCTGCATGATTTCAAAATTCTGGTTTTAGATTACTGCGTGTAATCTGATAGAAAATGGTTGCAAAAAGCATAAAGTGCAGAAAAAATAAATTCATATGCATTGCATTATATAAAATAAAGCAAAGGATTCAAAATTCATAAAGAATATTCATAAGAACAGAGAAATAAAGCAAGAAAATTAAAAACAGAGCCAAATAAATCTTCTTGATTTTCCGCAATTTTCAAAATTTTCGCAATTTTTTCTCTTTTTCTTTTCTTCTTTTCCTCTTCTTTTTCTCTTTCTACCAAGCGGTAATTGAGCCTTCTTAGGCCCATAAAGATCTTGTGAGCTAGGGCACACCCTTGCCATTCTACGCGCTGCCGTTTTCCCCGTTTTTTTTTCTCCGGTGCCTCTGCATCCACACGCTGCCGCTCCTTTTTCCTCGCGTCGCCCTGCTTTGCGCCGCCCTCTGCTGCCCGCCCTTTGCTGCGACGGAAGGCCGACGCCGCCTGCGAGGTCGAGGCGCGACGATGTGGCTGGGCGTCAGCGCTTCTGGTCTTGCGCGACGGGCGTCTGGCCGGGCCACCGGCGTTGTGGCTGCGGGCGAGCAAGGCGGTGGCCCGCACGACGCCACCGAGCGGCGACGCACGGCGGCCGAGGCGCGACGTCGAGAACATCGGGCGGCCGAGCGGTCCGTGGCTTAAGCGCGGCGGCCGCGCAGTCGGTCGAGCGGCTGGCGGTGGCGGGCCGAAAAACGCGACTTCTTGCGAACGCCGGGCCGGGACGGTTGCAAGCGAAGCGTGGCGTGCCAGGGCGACGTCGGCGAAGTCGGAACGCCGAGGCGTGCGAAGCCGTAGCGTCTTGCGGCGGCGCGGCTTGCGTCTGTGTTGGCGGGTCGAGAGTCAAGGTGACGGCGTGGGCCAAAGCACGGCGGCCGGCGTGGCCTCGGCGGCGGCGCGCGTATGAACGACCGGGCGGGCTTGCCTCGGCGGTGCCAGCGATGGAAACCATGGCGCGCGGCGGCGCGCAGTAGGGGTGGTGGTCGACGGCTCCATGCGCGTCTGCCGAGGTGATCGTCGGCGGCTTCATGCGGCGCTGCTCTGACGTCGTTGTTTTCTTCTTCTTCTTGAATGTCTGATAACCGTGTCTTGTGGCGATTACAGTAACCGTGCCAGCGATTGAGCGATCGCCGTGTGGCCGTGCCCGCGTGATTTAAACGATACAAGATGCATAGAATAGATGCATGCATAGAAACAACGAGCGTTTAGATTCAATTCTTGAAATCCCACATTTCTCACCTTTTCAATCGATCTCGGTGAGCCGTCGCGATAACGTGTTAAGGAACCTCATTGTCGAATAGTCAGGGTTCCCAACAGATCTGAATTGGAGAAACGAAAGAGAGAGAGACACGTGTTTAGGGAGAGCAACAATGAAATTCTTTATTGCTAATGATTTACGGTACATGGGGACCCTCCTCCTTTTATAGCGCTCACCTAGGGTTTAGGCTTAGGGACCAAAGATGGGCCTTCATGGGCCATCGAGTTTCCCATCGCCGTTGCTCTCCTAAACACGTGTCTCTCTCTCTTCGTTCTCCAATTCAGATCTGCTCGAACCCCTGACTATTCGATAGCGAGGTTCCTTAACACGCTATCGCGACGGCTTCACCGAGTTCGATTGAAAAGGTGAGAAAGGTGGATTTTAGCAATTGAATCTAAACGCTCGTCGCTTCTATGCATGCATCTATTCTATGCATCTTGTATCGCTTCGCCACGCGGCACGGCCACACGGCGATCGCCAATCGCTGGTACGGTTACGAATCGCCACAAGACACGGTTACCGTACATTCAAGAAGAAGAAAACAACGACGCCGCAGCGCGCGCATGAAGCCGCCGGCGATACCTCGCAGACGCGCATGGAGCCGCTGCCACCGCCCTACCTGCTGCCGCCGCGCGCATGGTTTCCTCGCTGGCACCACCCGAGGCAAGCCCGCCAAGTCGCCGCGCCGCTGCCGCCGCCGAGGCCACGCCGGCCGCCGTGTTTGGCCCACGCTGTCACTTGACTTCGCGCGCCGCGCTGCAAGACAACACATGCCGCCGCCGGCCATCACGGCTGCCGCGCTCGCCGCCCGACTTCGACTTCGCCGCGCCGCCGCACGCCGCGCCGCCGCTCGCCAGCGCCCCGGCCTCGGCGGCAAGAAGTCGCGCTTTCGGCCCGCCACCACCGCCAGCCGCTCGACCACTGCGGCGCGCTGCACGCTTCTAGCCACGCCTCGCTTGCTCGCGCCCGATGCTCCGATGCGCGCGCGCTCTCGTCGTTCTGCCGCCGTGCCGTCGCTGGTGATGTCGCGCGGCCACCGCTTCGCGCTCGCCCGCAGCCATAACGCCCGGCTGCCCTGCTCGCGACGCCTGTCGCCGCGCAGAAGCGCGCCGACGCCTACCGCCACCGTCGCGCCCGACCTCGCAGCCACGCGTCGGCTTCGATCGCGGCAGCCGTCGTCGGCTTCCGCGCAGCGAGGGCAATAGAGAGAGGCGGCGGCAGCAGCATACGAGGAAAAGGAGCGCGCGTGTGGAAGCGAGGCACCGAGAAAAAAGCGGAAAACAATGCACGTAGAAGGGCAAGGTGTGCTCTAGCTCACACAGATCTTTATGGGCGTAAGGCCAATGCACTGCTTGGCCGAAAAAAAAAGAGAGGAAAAGAAGATAAAGAAAGAAAGAGAGAGAGACACGTATTTAGGGAGAGCAACAATGAAATTCTTTATTGCTAATGATTTACGGTACATACGGACCCTCCTCCTTTTATAACGCCACCTGGGGACTTTAGGCCAAGATTTAACCTTTACGCCATCGGGTTTCCCAACACTTTTAAGATGAAACCAGCCCAATCCATCCAGAATTATGCAATACCGGAACGGCCAGCAGCCGTCTCGCGCAGATTCCATGTTGATGCTTCGCATTACGGCCGGCCCGGAAGAGTAAATTGACATTTCGCCCACTCTGGCACCCAAAGCCCACGCCGACGAACCATTCAGCGCAGACTATCTTAAGACGCACGACTAGTCGACGAGGACGACCTCGTCCGCAGAGAGAGAACCGAAAGAAAAACACGGGCCTTCTCCGCTGGATGTGGTGGAGTTGACGGCCTGGTTTGCCACTGCCCTTCGCGCTGCCCTAAACCGCGTCTGCGCTGCCGTGCTGTTCGTACGTTAGGCGGCTTGGGCTTCTTGGAGCCCAGCACGGCCTGCGCATACGGCAAGGTCCGAGAGGGGCATAGGAGGAGGCACCAACGTTTTGGGCTTGTTCCGAGAGCTGCTTGGGCCAGGCTTTGTTCGGCTGTTTTTCACAAGAGCGGAAGAGCCGGCCTCTTCGTTTATACTGGGATGATTGTACCAATTTTTCTTGTTCTCCTTTTTGCAGACTTGCATTTACAAGTAGGACTAGGACAAGTACATGGGTTGCAGGCTGCCTTGTGTGGGGCTGGTTCACAATAAATCGCCGAACAAATCATGTGTTCATGTGGCCTTGATGTGCATGGGTCAAACCAGGCATTAATGTGGCAATTAGACTACTCATACTGTCTTGTCTCACAAAAAAAAAAACCTACAGTTTACTCCTGGAATGGTTCCACGTTTCTCCTTTTTGATCTTCTTCGATGCCATGGAAGCTTTTTGGCCTGTGACTCTTAAGGGGCACGCACGCATCAATGTTGGATATTTCAACGGAGTATTTGACAGTTGCCATCGACATAAGCAAATGAACTTTCGAGGGATAGTCGGAGGTGGTGCGCAAGGTTTCTCTCCACAAGATTTGACGGTGCTCCTAGAGAAAAAAGACAGATCTGCCGTTTGGATATTTCAACGGAGTATTTGTCAGTTGCCATCGACATAAGCAAATGAACTAGGAATAGTCGGAGGTGGTGCACAAGGTTTCTCTCCACAAGATTTGCCGGTGCTCCTAGAGAAAAAAAGACAGATCTGCCGGTGAATAACGTATACTAGAAAGAGCAAATGAAAATGCACGGGCGGTGTGCCGGTGTCGGTAAAAAGAGATCGTCACTTTGTCTGGATTGGAGATCTTCGACTTTCAGTGCGTCGGAGGAAGTAAGGTGGTGCACCGTGTGCCTAGTGCATTTGTCAAGAAAAACGACGCCTGGACTAGAAAAGGATGGCAGAACTTATACGCAAATAAATTACGAAAACTACATCCATGAAAATGATAAAGGGCGCGAACTGTCAAAAGCAACACACGTGATGATATATAGTTCAAAAACGTTTTTGTAACTTGTTCCTTCCGTTAGTCTCTTGAGAAGCACATACTAGTTTTTTTTTCTTTTTCTTTTTGACGTGACAAACAAGTATTTGTTTTTTTAAACGGCAAGTCGTGATTATATTAAAAGAGAAATACTAGAGTAACGGCATAAAGGTGCGGAGACTGCACCCGAGAAACAAGAAGAGGGGGCCATGAGGCGAGGGGAAAGAGAAAGGGAGAAAAGGAAGAAAGGGAGATCGGATTCTTAAGATTGTCGATGCAGAACTCTCCTGAGGTGTCTTGCTCTTGCAGAAACCCAGTTGGCAGCCTCGTCTTTGATGGACTGAAGGATCTGATCGTGAGTTGCCCAACTCCTTTAGAAGATTCTGTTGTTGTGTTCTTTCCACCATTGCCAGCATACGAGGAGTATGAGGGATTTGACACCGTTCTGAGTGGTGGATCTGCTAGTTATAAGCTGAAGATTCCATTGCTCGAGGTCTACAGATGGGCTCCATCGGCTCGGATGAAGAAACGGTGTGTTAGCTCACCGCTCAATGGATGACCACATACGTCGAATCTGAGTACACTCCACAAAGAGGTGGAAAACTGTTTCTAGATTCCGACAGCACATTTGACAGAAGTATTGATTGGACCATCCAATTTGAATTTTGGACTTTCTGGGTAGGCACCGGGTCTAGCTGAAACCGAGCCAGTCCCCTTCGTACTCGACTGCAATTGTGCCATTCATGGTAGATGGAAACAAAAGTCCAGGATGTCCCAGCCAAATAGATGATTTCGCTCCAACCACATTGTAGAGATACATTCTGCGCATGATCAAAATTGAGGCCGTACATACACACCGGGGGCAGAACAGAACATTAGTATGTAATACTCTGTCGTCTGTTAATGTGAAAGTCTATAAGGTCTACGTGGAGCGGTGGTAAAATTAGTTCCATATTGTTTGTTTAAAGTGAATTGTAGTATTATATAATGCATGTTATGTCCAAACATAGCATTTATGGGTTAATCCTTCTACACGAAGTGATGACGAAAATGTAAACGGGGTGATATGCATATGTGGGTCTGCGCCATGGTAGGCTGGGCTTTGAGTGAATTTTGGGTATGCGCATATTAAGGGGTAAATGTAATAACCTAACCCGTTAATACAAAGTCACAAGTGGTATAAATGGAGTGATGGTGAGATTAGTTCTACATTACTTGTTTAAAGTTTGGTCCAAACATAGCATATCTGAGTTAAACTTTTTACACTTAGACAAAAATGTATGGGCTAGAAGTTGAGCAATTTTTTAGAACTGTTCACTTATTTGGCTCCTTATTTATTTTGAGAATTGTTTACTTTTTTGGCTATTTTTTTTACAAAAATAGCTCCTTTATAAAAAAATGTAAAAATAATCTCCTTTCCTACCGTAGAAGGACTAAGGGGTGACACCTAGAATCTGAAGTTTCACAATGGGAGCCGAGGCTCCACATTCTGACATCGTTGGGCATCAGTGGCGGGCCTGGTGCTGGCGGGCGGCGCCCGGCCCCAATTTCTAGGGGCCCACACAATGGCGTATCGGCCCACTCACGATATCTGGCGCCGATCGATCATCGATGCAATAGAAAACGAACGACGGCTCACGAGCTGCGGCGCCTGCCGCGACGCGCCATCTCCCGATCGATCAGCGACAGCGAGCGGCGGCGGCGCCCGCCGCTCACCTCTCTCCGACTCTCTCGCTCGGCTCTCCATGGCGGGCTTGCTGCAGTCGCTGCGGCTGGTTTCGAGCAGCGACGACGGCGGCGCCAGCTACGACGCCGATCACGGTTCAAATTAGTCAGGCCCTAGGTACTAGTTTAAATGTTTAATTAATCTACTAGTTTATTTATCTTTTTTTAATTGCAGTAGTAAAGCAAATCTACAAGTGAGAAAGATTTTTAAGTTAATTACTTTTTGGTTATGCTTGATATGGCAAACAGTTCATTAATAAATAGATTTGAGGAACTCCATGTATTCAATGGTATATTTGGGCCTCTTCTGAACTCAACATCATTGAAATCATTGGATCACATTGAACTTGAGGATTATTGTACTAAGTTAGCAAAAACTTTCTCTGTTGATGATTCATTTGATTTTGAGGAAAATAATCTGATATCAGAGCTAAGAATATTGCAAATGACCTTGCCAGATAGATCAATGTCTGCTATGGAAATTTTTGAGTTTGTCAGGGAAGTGGATTGCTATCCTAACATATTTGTTGCTTATCGGATATTATTTACTATACCCAGAATCGTGGCATCACCAAAGGAGTTTCTCGTCAAAATTATTGAAGAATTATTTGAGGTCTACAATGTCTCAAGAAAGGTTAAACGGTCTAGCAACTTTATGTATTGAGAAGAAATTGTTAGATGATATTAATGTTGAAGCTATCATTGATGATTTTGCATCTAGAAATATTAGAAGACATTTTTAAAGGCGATCTCTACAAAATATTTGAGGTAAATAATCTTACTTTTATACATTTTTTTGTCGTTCATCATTTTTTTACAATATATTAAATCATTTCAGTTGATATATAATATTATAAAAAATTAGTACTTATGTTATGAGACCTCCGTTTATAATCCCGCCTCAGACCCCTAAAAACTCAGGAACAGCCCTGCACTGTAGCTCACCCCAAGATTCCTCGGTCCGTGGTACTATAGTGTTTTTGAGAGAGCGCTATATTTTTTTTTTTAAAAAAAGGGCTAAATATGTTAGCTTTTCAATTTTTTAGCGGCTGTCATTTAGGATCAACGAATATTTTTCCTCGGAGAAGTTGACAGCATTGACTACAATGAGCTTTCCCACAGGGCTGACAGCGCCCAAACTACACGGTGCTCTGTAGCAGCACGTTGTGGCTGGGGACGCAGTCAGGATCGCATATCCAGACGACGGGGTCACGCTCGTCGATTACGGGCAGAGCCAACGTGTGTCACGGGGACACTGCAACCGCGCGACCATGCATGCAAGCCCTATAGGCCTATACATTCCAATACCCATCGTTTCAGGGTCCCTACTCAATGCAACGCAGCGATGGCTCCGAAAACCTCGCCATCCGTACACCGCCAAGCAGCTCTGCTTCATTGGTTTCGATCGTGTCTCGTCATGTTTTGTTCTGGGAACGTGTTGTCAGGGAGACGAGAGGCTAATCGTGTAGACTCGTCCTTCTCGATTCGGTGCGTCAACGCATGGCCAGGTCAAGATGCCATCCCGCTGCAGGTCTAGTACGGAGACATATGCTGTTTTCGGAGCCATCAGCTGCACAGCAGGCTGAAGGTTACGTAGTTTTGGTGACTTTGATCTGGTCTCGCCTAGTACGTACAGAGGTAGAAAGTGATCTACAGTATTTGAGTGCACAAGTGGAGAAGCAAGAGGGGATGTAGCGTACGTGGCTCCGACGACGCCAGCCAGCACGACGCTACTTGTCTTGATAAAACTACTAGTAAGATCACTCTCCAGCAAGAAATTGGTTTTTTCTTCCCAAAAAAATCAAAGCAGTTATTGCGAGCAGGGTTAAAAAAACAATCAAAAATTCGATTTTCGAACTATTTTTGATTTTCGAAAATGGCAAAAATCGGTAGAAATCGAAGAAGTTTGAATTCAAATTTTTTGAATTCGGCGGTCAAACAACGGCAAAAATAAAATAAAAAACAAGCGTTTTTACTTATTTTTGAGCGATTTTTTTCGATTTTCAAGCGATATTATTCGATTTTAGGCACACCAAAGGAATATTAAAAATAAATAAAAATTAAAAATCCCAATTAATATAAAAACATCTCATATAAATTTAAACAGTTTTTGAAATCATTTATTGCTTTCGAAAAATCAAAAACATTAATTAATGAAAAGGAATAGAGACCCTGTCAGATTTTTATGAACATTTACATGCTTGATAATGCTTTGAAATTTTAATGGTATCATAAATATTTCCCAAGGATCATGTAGTAAAATTTTTAGAAATATTATACTTAATTTAGTGCCCCTAAAAAAAATCAAAAATAGAAGAGCATATACAAAAATAGTAGAAATGTTAGAATTTTTTTAAAAATACACATGTCTGATTATCATCTGAAAATTTTATATAATCATTATCATTGCCTCTGAACATCACAGATTTTAATAAATATTAGACTTCATTTAGTGCACCTAAAAAATCACAAACAGAACAGTATATAAAAAGACAATAGCACTGTTAGAGTTTTTTTTTTTAAATACACCGATCTGATAATGAATTGAAAATTTTATAGCATCATTAGCATGGCCTCAGGACCTTACACAAAAATGTTTAATTTTTTTAACTCTTTTTTAATATTTTTTTTAAATTATTTTGAATTTAAATTTGAACTTCACTGGTTTACCGAACGATTTCGGATATCAAACCAAGTTGGTACGCTCGATTTTCATGATTTTTAAGCGATTAATTTTGTGGACCTGATTGCGAGTATGGCTCACTGCGTCTTATCCCTGATTCTTTAAGAGATAAGATACTAGATCAACAGCCGTGTGTTTCTGTGGATGAAACAAATCATTATTTCCTTTGTATGTCGAGCAGCTGTCACCGTACCGAGCTCGGCCCATGCCATGCTCTAGGCTTTGGAGCAACACCCAACCGAGCTTTGCCTCGTCCATCGTTTGTGCCTCCACTGCCGTGTTCGGCTTTATACTCTTCCAACCGCTCTGCTGGTGTACGTGTCCTGTACTCCTGTGTCGTGTTTTTATTGCCACGCCTGGTTTGCACCCCTCAAGACCGTGAGAAGTAGCCTCACTCAAAGGAAATGAAGGGGATGGCCGAGTGGAGATGGGTCTACAAGCCTCATTCAGTGGCGTCGAGAGGTAGAGTTGTTAGTATAAGTAAGAAATTCGTTATAGCGTAATTTCTTTCTTGGGGAAGTAATTTTCTTGAGTTTCTTGTTAGATGTTTTATAGGAAGGTGGAAGGGGAGGGGGTAGAGTACGCATCACTCGGTATTTACCAGCTCCTTTTTTTTAAGTATAATTCATGGACCGGAACCTCTTTGTTGTGAAGGATTAAACAATGGGAATAACTAACCATCGATCGTCCGATCACTGTTCATTTCTCGAACTTGTCGGTGCAACAATTTTTTTAACGTCTACAACATTTTTTTTCAATATCTGCAACATTTGTTTTGGCACGGACATTTCTACTATTATCGAAAGAAAATATTGCACGTGTAGAAAGAAAATATTGCAGACGTAGAAAAAAAAAATTGTATGCGTAAAAAAAAAGAGACGTCCAAACCAAAGTCATTCCGTTAAACAATACGTTCAAAAACAAAGGTTAAACGGAGAGAGCATCGCGGAAATTTCAGTTTTTCAGCCTTTAGGATTAGCGGTTTCTCTTGCTTAGAATGCTTATAAGCTGCAGGTGTTGAAAAACTACAGCCGATCCACGTCCAGTCACATATTGTACAGAATAAAGAATAAGAGTAGCTCACGCGGGTTATAGCTTTTCTAAAAAAACTGTTTTTTGATTTTTTAGGCTGATAAATAGCTGTAACTTTTTGTTTGTACCAAAATCTAGCAAGTCTAGTCAAAATCGGCAATAAAATCAGATACCCGGAAGTTAACGGACAGGTTGGAAAGATTTGAAGATATTTGGTAACAGCAAGATCTTTAAAGAAATAACTGTCCGAGATAAAGCCACGGATGAGGACTCGAAACGTGTTGTAAAAGGATACGATCGGCCGATGGGTATAAAAGAAGAGTCGAAGCAAACTGTAAAAAGATCCAACACAATACAATCAACCAGCCTTTACTTTCTTACTTTTTCCTGTCGACTAGGAGTAGCTTTTGTAACTTAGTCATTGTAATTCGATCTTGATCAATAAAGTCGCGCATGGCCGATTGTTGATCTTCTTCAAGTTACGCCCCAGGTTTGATTTGTTCTGATTTTGTTGCGCATCGCCTTCTTCAAAATCGATCTACCTTTATCATCTGATTAGCCTTAATCGGCTAATTAGACTTACCTTGTTACCTCGATCTTGATCGGCTTCAAGCTGATTAAGTCTAAGCCGATTGATCTCCACGATCGGCTTTGTGTGAATTTTACATTTTTACCTTGTCGGTTACAAGTCAAATCGATTGGCACGTTCTGAACCCGGTGTTCGTCTGGTGTGCTGCTGTCAGAAACCCTACATCAAGTTTTTGACGCCAACACACTCTTGACACGCCCGGTGGGACAATGTCTTCATCAGGAAAGTCGATTCCACCATCCGATCTCGACACAGAAGCCATAATCGTCCCAACAATGGACGATTTGACTGCAGAACAACGTCAAGAGATTGAATATCGGAAAACTGCGTTGGAGGAGATGATGCTAAGCTGTTATCAGAAAACTAGACGTGGCGTCACTCAAAAATCCGCCTGCCTACGGTCAACGCCCTGGGAGATGAGGGTGTCACAGAACCGGTAAGCCGATATCTGCCTGCTCAAGACGAATTATCGGCTATGATTAATCAGTCTGTGCACCACGCCTTAATAAACCAATCATCGGCTTAAGCGTTGTTAAAACCAATCATCGGCAAATAGTGTTAAAACCATAGCCCAGGAGTTAGCCTCGTCAGGTAGTATGCTTGACCCATTGCAAGCTCTGCCGAATTATCCTGTTTTTTCAGTAGCACAAAATACGCAGAGCACAACGACTGATCCTAAACCATCGGCTATAACCTCACCCCCTACCATAATGCCTACTCAGCCGACCATAATATTGCCTAAAGACCCTCGGTCAAGTGGGGTGAACCATTACCACGCATACACCGACGCCGCTAAGTTGGACGCATCAACAAATCTGCCGCCGTCGGCTCCGTTCTATGCTTTTCCACAATCGGTTTCACAGCCGATTGGGCCTAAAAGATACTCGCATGAACATACCCTGCTTAGAAATCCAGGTCCGCATAGGGTAGTAACTTATTCAGAGCCTTTCGTCCCAATACCAGAACCTCAAGTCAGGCATAATAGGTATGATCAGTATACTCATGTGCCGTCGACTCAGCATAATTGGCAACCCGAGTTTGCACTCGGGGGGCAGAATACCAACTATGATCAACATTATCAAGGGCCTGCGGTGCCAATGGCCGATAATGTAAACTGGGCCGACCAAATCTCCGCTGTCTTGAGGGACCAATTTGGCATACAGTCGAAGGGGAAGGTTATCGGCTACAGAAAGTCGTATCCTGATTACATAGATCGTATGCCTTACCCCCACAATTTCAGAGTCTCGGATTTTGCAAAATTCTCCGGTGACGACTCAACTACTACTCTAGAACACATCGGACGCTTTATCACTCAATGCGGCGAAGCAACTCAGTCCTATGGACTGAAAATAAGATTGTTCCCGTTGTCACTGTCCGGGGCAGCCTTTACTTGGTTTACTTGTTTGCCCCCGAATTCGGTCCACTTATGGAACGATTTGGAAAGCCGATTCCACGAATATTTTCTCTCAGGAAGTTTAGAACTAAGGATTTTCGACCTAAGTTCTGTTCGCCAGAGATTTGGAGAATCGGTAACTGATTACATTAAGAGGTTCAGAGAAATTAGAAACCGATGTTTTAGTGTCACGTTGCCCGACAACCAACTTGCAGATTTGGCTTTTCAAGGATTAATTCCACCACTTAGAGAGAAATTTGGAGGGCAAGAGTTCAACGATTTAAGCCATCTACTTCATCGTGTATCGGTTCAGGAAAGCCGATTCCCAGATAATAAAGCGTTTAAAGATAGATTTAAAAATAACGGCAATAAAGAAAAGGATAAAGTTAAAGTCAATATGGTGGATTATTGCCCAAGCGATTCTTTGGAGGATGATGAAGCAGAAATAAATATAGCCGAATGGGTAAAAGGGTCTAAAAAGTCCCTAGTCTGTTCTTGGCTAAAGCCGACTAGAAATAAGTCGGAAGTTAAGTATGCCTTTGATGTTTCCAAATGTGATTGTATTTTTGATTTATTATTACAACAAAAGATAATACGATTGCCCGAGGGACATATTATACCATCAGCTGACGAGATCAAGAAACGCAGGTATTGCAAGTGGCATCACTCTTTTTCTCACAATACTAATGACTACAATATTTTTCGTCAACAGATCCAATCGGCTATTGAAGATGGTCGGCTAAAATTTGCTGATGAGCCGACCATGCAAGTTGATGCTGATCCATTCCCAATTAACATGGTTCAATGTTCGGCTAAAGGAAAGGAGCCGATGCATGATGAGCCAAAAAAGGATCGGCAGGTCAATATTCAGTCGAATTCAAACGGCGGCCAGACGTTGAAAATTACGATCGGCTCATTACAAATAGAAGCCGATCACAAAGGAAAAAATTCGAGGACCATTAAACCCAAGGGAAATCCTCAGGTGGGTAAATGTTACAAAGCTGAAAAATCGCCATCAAGGCAATCGGCCAAAAGGCCGGGACCAACGTTTTCACAATTGATGGAGAAATATGAAAGAATGAACAGTCGACCACGACATCCTACTCGCCGGTCGAATAATTCATATCACACCGAAAATGTGGAGAGGGTCCATAGAAGATGTCCTTTTTGGCAGTTTTGTTGGGAAAGGGGAGTAGCACTACCATCTCCGTATACATGTCCGATGGAGCATTACCCCCGAGACGATTGGCCAAGACAATCGGCTAGAGATAGGCTATCTGGGCTGATTCGAAATCACGGCAAAGGTTACAGGAGGCCTGTTCACGAGAGAATATCTGAACCGAACCAGGTACAGGACCAGGTCGAAACTCTAAGGCCCAATTTAGACCAAGAAAATTTGGCTGGCCAGATACGAAAGCCAGTAGAGCCCAAGCCTAGGTGGTGTCCGTCTGGCCTCAGTCGATCGCATCACAGACGGCTTCAGAGATTAAGGACTCAAGAGATCCGGGAGGCAGACGCAGAAAAACAGAGGGATGAGGCTTTCAATGAGCTTCGTCCGATCAAGGTCGTTAAGAAGGAATGGAGGAAAAAGGAACAGGCCGTAGAAGATTTTGAGTCGGCAGATGATCTAGATTCTCCCATGATTAGGGATGATACACCCCCAATGGATATCAATATGGTGTTCACGCTGCGGTACCAATTCAAAATCAAAACTGAATCGGCTAAAGAAACTTTTGCCCAATCATGCTCGGGAGTCCAAAACGCAATCTTCGAGAAGCCAAGAGACGATCATCGGCATCTGAAACCATTATATCTGAAAGGGTATATAAATGGAAAGCCGATATCAAGGATGCTGGTAGACGGTGGAGCCACAGTAAACTTGATGCCCTATTCATCAGTGGGCTCCAAACCAAAGGGTCGGCTAAAAAAGCAATGCAGCCAGACTTGCATAAACCATAAGGGACCACCCACGTTACCCACGGTAAAATCGGCAAAACCCGTATAAAGCCGACTTCTAATAATATGTATCATTTGGTACACTGCTCCGAGGAACGTTTTTCCGAGTGCTAGCCGACGGCCTTCTACCAATCATACTGCGATGATCCGATACACTTGAGTTGGCCTAATGAAGCTCCACAAAATGTAAATCGGTCAAGCCACAGGTTAAGGAAAGCGATGTGCTCCTCGTCCGATACTAACCCATTTACTTGGTTATTATTGGCTATATATTTAGACCATCCTTCACCTTTGGACCGAATCAGTTTGTACTTTGGTTTGGCACTGAAAGCCGATATTTATTCCCCATCTGGTCTCAAGCAGCAGAGCTGAGCAACGTCCAGCAAAGTTGGGCCGACTAGACCGGTGCGAAACATAAAGGCATTGAAAGCATCGGACCAGAAAAAACAAGCCGTGGCCACCAAGGGCTCATTGGCTTATGGATCGGCTAGACTCAAAGGAATACACTCGGGTATGCCCATTTTTTCCGAGGACTCCCTTTTTTGGGCTACTACACGGTTATACCAGTTCTTCCACCCTTTATGTGCAGTCGGCCAAGCCCTAAAACTCTTACTCCAACCCTCAATATTATACCCTCTAGCCGATAAAGGAAGGTGAGTTACTTCTTGATCAATAATTGTAGCTGCGTCTAAATTTCCTAGAGGACCAAGGAAAAACTGATCAATACTGTTGGGAATCAGGATTAGTACCTGGGAAGGATCCATTCAGTCGATCTTAGTGTTAAGAAAATTCAAGAGGTTAAGCAGAGGGAAGCCAATTGACACAGAACAGAAAGCAAGCAGGAAGAAGCCAATTGTGAAGATCACGAGAGCTCAAGCGCGTGAAGAATGACCGAGGCGGGGGCCGCATTTTACAGCAAGGTAAAAATTTGAAACGGCGGGAAACGAATCTCAAAGGACACAGGCAGTTAAAACGCACTAATTGCATGTCAGAGAATTACGGCGCAAATAAAGCGGCAGTTATTGAGTGAAGTTCAACAGTTAAGCCGATCAAAAAAGCCGATTATTGCGATTTTTGACAGATGACAAGTCATCTCTCAAAAATGGGGGGCATATGTTTGCACCAAAATTTAGCAAGTCTAGTCAAAATCGGCAATAAAATCAGATACCCGGAAGTTAACGGACAAGTTGGAAAGATTTGAAGATATTTGGTAACAGCAAGATCTTTAAAGAAACAACCGCCCGAGATAAGGCCGATACGGATCAGGACTTGAAACGTGTTGTAAAAGGATACGATCGGCCGATGGGTATAAAAGAAGGGTCGAAGCAAACTGCAAAAAGATCCAACACAATACAATCAACTAGCCTTTACTTTCTTACTTTTTCCTGTCGACTAGGAGTAGCTTTTGTAACTTATTCATTGTAATTCGATCTTGATCAATAAAGTTGCGCATCGCCGATTGTTGATCTTCTTCAAGTTATGCCCCAGGTTTGATTTGTTCTGATTTTGTTGCGCATCACCTTCTTCAGAATCGATCTACCTTTATCATCTGATTAGCCTTAATCGGCTAATTAGACTTACCTTGTTACCTCGATCTTGATCGGCTTCAAGCTGATTAAGTCTAAGCCGATTGATCTCCATGATCGGCTTTGTGTGAATTTTATATTTTTACCTTGTCGATTCTGAGTCAATTCGACCGCACGCTCAACCGGTGTTAAATGTTCTGTCTTCTTTTTTAAACCTTACATCAAGTTTTTGACGCCAACACTTTTTATAAAAGATCGTTGGATAAATAGCTAATTTCTCTCAGCAATAAGATGTAAAAACAGGTACATCCTAACTTTTAGCTTTTGACTTTTGCTAGTTATATATGACTTCTAATTTATGCTAAAAATTACTTAAAAGCTAAGCTGTTTATAAATTTATTGGATTTTTTGAAAGCTGAAACTTGCTTAAAGCTCCAAATAGAGCCTAAAACAATGCAGCCGGTGAATAAAATGCCTTGGACCAGCTTCTTTTTTTAAAAAAAAGAGATAAAAAAGAAAACACCTTTGATCAGAATGTGCTATACTTAAATTTGCTACTCTACTAGCCAGAAAAACAAACCACCGAATTCCGAATTTGCTCACGGCCTATTGTAGCTAACGCATGATCCAGAGTTAATGAATCAACAAAATCGTATTATCCATACCCTTCTTTTTATTATACTCTATAGAATCCCTGGCCTCACAACACTTTGAGCTGGCTTGGCTCGCTGAGCCGCGAAAAAAAAAATATGCTTAGGTCCTTTTTCCGAAAAAAAATACGTTTAAGTTATTTTTTGAAAAAAAAATCATTTTTTTGGAAAAAAAATACGATTAGGTCCTTTTTTTAAAAAAAAGAACATATATTACGTTTAGATCCTTTATACGTTTTTAAGCATTGCGCTCGAGTTCTTTTTCGAAAGATCAAAATTACGTTTAGGTCCTTTTTTTAAAAAAAAATGTTGAAGTCATTTTTATGGGAAAAAATATACATTACATTTAGGTCTTTTTGCATTTTTTTAGCATTACATTTAAGCCCTTTTTTGAAAAAATAAAATTCTGTCTAAGTTCTTTTCCGGAAAAAAATTTAGGTCCTTTTTCCGTTTTCCGTTTTTCCCGAGGCGAACCTTCCGTTCCAGCGAAATCGCAGATTATATCCTTTCAACCGTTTCACGTGTTTTCTCGATTTGCTCGAGTAGGGAACGACAGCCGCACGTTTTCTCGATTTACTCACGTGAAGAGCGACGAGCGCGGCGTGTCTAGTAACTCTCTATACTTGGAGAGGTACGAGTACGATAGCCAGCTAACCTCCCCTCGAACGCGCGCACTGTTTCACTGTAGATTCTACAGTGGACAAGGACAGCTATTGCTACAGTATTTTAAAAATATTTCCCCCCAAAAAATAAAAAAGCAATTTAAAAAAATATATATAATTTTTAAATTTTAAAAAAAATTTAGAGGTTTTTCAAAAAAAAATATTTTTTTAGGCATTTAAGAAAAATATTTCCCCACTGTTAAAATCTCTGCTTATCTTGAGGCATTTTAGAAAAATATATGTTTTTGTTATTTAGGTGTTTCAAAAAAATTATTTTCTCTATTTATTAAAATATCTGTCTATCTCGACAATTCTTTCTATGCCCCGTCACGCATATAGTATTATTAACATGTCTACATCTTGTCTAACGCGTAGAGTGAATAAGAATTTTGCGGGTGTTGACTAAGTCACACTCACCACATGCACACAGTTTCTCGTCAACAGGTCCAGAGTCAAGCTGATCATATCGGCATGTCAAGCTGTCGGGTTCGTGATGGCCGGATGTTGGCATCTACCATCGACGGGCGTCACGGACTCACGGGCCTGTCGGCTATCGTAACTTTATCCTTTTTTTTCCCCGAGAGCACGTTACTTATCCTTCTTAACAGCGTTTAATATTTTTTTCAAGGCACTGTTAAGAAATTTTAGAAAACTATTTCTTATATTTTTTTTGCAAGTCACTGTTAAGGCACGTTATAATTATTTTAAATAATATATATTTTAAAAAGATTTGCACAAATAATACACCAAACCCAAATTTAACAAAAAAAAATCTACCTATCGCTATTTAAAATGGCGACAGATCCTGTCATCACTTAAAATAGCAACAGAGAGCCTGTCGTCATCAATATTTTTTGCTGCAAAATATTTGTGCAAGTTATTTTTGCTGAGAATTCTCGACATATTATTTATGAAAATTTTGTTGCCACCCATTTAAAATGTAGAGAGGCTGTTTGGTTATTTCAAAATAGTAATTTGTAAGAAAATATCGACAGGGTGTTGGATTTTTTTAACATAGATGGACATCGCGGTTTTCTTGTCCGTGTACTACGCCGGATAAAATTCGAAATGATTTTGGTTGATTGACAATGGAATTGTTGTAGTGTACTATTGCTTTGGCACGGTGGAGCAAGCACGAAATAAGAAATGAAACAATAGTTGTTAGCACCGAAAAAGAGTCAATCGGTCTCAACACACGCGAACACCATGTTTAAGTAAGGTTTGTGATGTGCCAGCCGATTTGATCCTACAATCGACAAGATAGATCGAAATAAGTGTTTTTAGCCGATTCAATGATATAATTGGCAAGATAGATATAAACAGTTATTACAACCGATTAGATGATCGTCAAAGATATGTTTTTCTCGAAAAAGACGATACGCAACAAGATCGGTATAAAAAACAAATATGGGATAATTGGTGTAAATCGAAGAAGATCAAAATCGACGATGCGCAACTTTATTGATCAAGAATGAATTACAAAGAGATGTTGCTAGATCTAAAAACTACTCCTAGTTGATGAAACGTAAATAAAAGTATATGCAAGTTGTTTGATTGTTGGTTGATTCTTTAGCTCGTCTTATGTCTTCTTTTATAGTGTGTAGGCCAATCATGTCCTTCTCTTATTCCCCATAATCTAGAAATCGTACCGGTCTTTGTATCTTGAAGATAACTTCCATCTCGAACTGATATCGGCTAAAAATATCCAAATTTATCATTGGCCTATCAAATCAGTTATATCTTTCCAAATTCTGGTGCTAACAATAGCCGACATTGGTAACAGGCTCAAAAGAAACGACAATCAAACAATATTGAAGAAAAGGTACACTAATAAGAAACAAGCTGGCAAAAGTAACGAGACTACGAATGTAGTCGTCCACATAGAAGTGCAGCAATAAAGAAAAAACTAACACTAGTTGCGGTTCTTCCGCGGTGCAACATCTCGTATGGTGCCAAGCCTAGTGGTGCTAGGTCTACAACGGTGCTGCATATATTAGGATAGGTACATGAGCTGGTCTGGTGCCATTCCCTGAGTGCTTCTAGCAGGATGTACCGGTGCTAGCGGAGTAACGAAGGCAGCCTACGATGGCTGGCTATGTTCGGACACATCTAGGAGCTGCGAGAAACCAAGCAAAGTTGGCGAACCACCGGTCCACTAGGGTGTCGTCACCGAAGTATGGGTCATCGGAGTGGGTTGCGGTGTCCTCCTATGTTGTTGAAGAATTTTTTTTGTTAGTACACAATGGAATGTACGGAATGTAACAGATGAGGTGATACCGTGAAGGTGTACCTGGAAACATGCGGGCGTACGATGTCGAAACGCTGCTAATTGGAGCCTCCAGGCATGTCGCAAGGAGGGGCACTCTATGTGTGTGATGTCCTAGCAGCGGTGTAAGGCATATGTCGACCATACAGGACGTAAGGTGGACGATGCGTAACGTCTTGTCCAAAAGATGCTGCAATGCCCCACTTAGGTAGTCCATGCCGACCTTCAACCTACCCCCATGCTAACTCGGGACCTAAGTGAGGCGACTTCCTCAAAAGCCTCCCTGGCGAGATCGCTCTACGCATGCAGTAAAAGGCTTGTTAGCTATAAGAATTGCATCAATGATACATTATAAGACATTTGAATAGAAGTACTAACTGAGCGATAAAAAGCTGAGTCCCGCTTTGTGGGGTAGGTGTCCGCCGTAGAAGGCATGCACCTCGGAGGATCATCGACGACACATACGACTCGAACGCGTGTGCATGCGCTGTACCACCGGATGTAGTCGTCGGACGTCGTGGTCATAATGGCAACCTCTTGGTGTAGATCCACCAATGCATGCACCCACTGTTGTGCGTGAGGCAACATGCTAGAGACCGAATTGTCACATCACACGGTGTACGACATAGGTCTCGATGAAGACGTCGTATACCAGGTGACGATGAGTGAGCCAGAAAGCGGCGTCATAGGTGCACGGAAGATGGCAAACTATTCTATAATTGACGACAGAGACGAAATTACTAACCTGATAGTGACACCAAAATGTCCCCTAGTAGGGCGGTCAACATCATCTCCAAGGGCCCCGTAGAGGACTGATCCGTTAGGTGACAACTCAATTTATGGCTGTCCGATCTGAAATCTCTCGAATGACCAGAGCTGAAGAAGGCATCCGGGGAGAGTGGAGCCGTTCACTACGAGACGACACCCGTCGCAAAGGGCACGGTACGTGCTGGCCAGTACAGTCGAGGTCAAGCCAATGTGGGATCTCCTCCAGCCTCCAGGTACAAAACTACTATCGTTTTCACGTACTAGATCATGTGTTTGTCCACATTGTCCATATGGGATGGGCAGAACATGACCCAGCTAAAGAATCATAGCAGGTACACCTCGAAGTGACGATAATGTCCAAATGAATTCATACGTAAATAGAACTGTGAGTCACTTCTACGTCAGACCATGCACACTAGAGAACGGTGCGTAGGCTACCTTCTCGGGTAGTACTCCTCGAACCTACCTAGCAACTCAGTACACAACTCTGGGTCGACATCCTGAAGCACAACCGCGTCCCCAATGCACAGAAGGCCCAATAGGTAGCTGACATTCTCAAGTGTCGGGGTCATCTCCTTGCACGGGAGGTGAAATGTGTGCGTTTCTGGTTGTCAGCGATCGACGAGAGCAGTCAGTAAGCATCTGTAGTATGGAAACCGCCTAGAGGCACCACGTTTGTCCTACGCGTCGACACCTGTCGTCTCCACCATACGTGCTAAAGGAAGCATCCCTGCTGCTCTCAACCTAATGGAAGACGTTGTCAGTACGCTTGTGCGAAACATACGCCACATCCTAACACAACTGTGAAATGCATGCACTCACCTTGGAATCTATCACCCTCGATCCGCCATGCCCTTGTCGGGGTGCGCAAGCAAAGCGGGCCATGCTCGATCGTCAGCTCACCCTCTGTCAGGGCCAAGGTGGACAAGCGGTTGCGGTGTGTCGTGATGTCATCGGGTCAAGCAGCTCGTACTGCGACTGCGCCCGTGCCTCGTTCCCGCGATACATGCAATTCAAGTGTTCACTGTTAGTATGACAAAAACATGAGTTCATAGATACAAACGGATACGTAAAAAACTAGAAATTCACGACGAACATGTAATGACCCAACATTTGTATTCTTGGTTGAATTATGTTCATAATAATAAATTATGTATTAATGAGTTTTATGCATATTTAGTTCCTTATTTAAAATATTTTCCTATCAAGAACAACAATGTTTGAATTTTTGAGAAAATTTAAAGTGGATAAAATCTTGAAAATTTAAAAGCTAATTAAATCTTTAAAATCCATATCAATTTTTGATCTGATACAATCTGACAAATGTATGATCGAACAAATATCCGATTAGACAAATGTATCACGACAACCTACTCTACCCTACATGAAACAACTGCTGTAAACATAAATAAATTTAATTTTTCAACTACATCTTAACCCACATATTTTCTGTAATTTTTTATATCTAATCCGATCCATCCTAAGTCATAAAAATAGTACTAACAAACCACAAATGCCTATATGTTTACATATCTATTGCTACTGTATACAAATACCTACATATGTACACATTTATTGCTACTGTACACAACTAATTACTTATAATTCTAATTAATTTGGTCGCTAAGTTATGTATATATAGAACTATTGCCTACACAGCTAATTACTTATAAATCTTAGTAATCTGATCGCTAACTCAAGTTTCGAAACGTAATTGATAGGAACAAAAATTATTCCCGCGACTTGCCAATGACCTCCTGCTCCTCCTCCCCTTCCTCTCCTCTTCCTTCTCTTTTTTATTCTCTTCTCCCTTTCCCTTCCCTCTTTTTTTTCTCCTTTGGCACCGGGCAGTTTGCTGGCCGTTCTGACCCGCAGGTGCTTGGCGCTCCTTTTTACCATGGCTATATCACTATTTCAAACGGCAAATGAGAGCTGTCACCGTTTCAAATAGCTACATAGGTATATTTCTGTGAGTTTTATTTTTAGCATATTACTTACGTAAATCTTTTTAAAAAATATATTACTTTTAAAAAATTCGAGCACGTTACTTATCTTTCTTAACAGCGTTTAATCTTTTTTTTGCAAGGCACTGTTAAGAAAGTTTAGAAAACTATTACTTCGTAGGTATCGTCCACAAATTACGTACCCAGGACATATATATTGTGCCGGGGCTAACTGTGCGCTGTGCCCTCGCTAATTCGATGCAGATCCTGTCATCATGCTCTTTGATAAAGGTGTTTCAACTTTCAACACTCTTCTGAAAGGTTTAAAGCACAGTGTTTAAAGTAACTTGAGTTTGAGGAATTGATTTGCGCAACTACTAACAATATTAATTACTTTAACTTTGTATAATTTTATTTTCACGAGAGCATATTGACGACTAACAAAAAAAGGTTACAATGTGTATGTATATGTATGTGTATACATATGTGTATGTATATGTATAGGTATGTATACGTGTGTGTATGTATTTATATATATACATCTATGTATATGTATGTATATGTATACATGTACGTGTATGTGTGTATATACCAGCTGACTATATTCTACACATAAGCCAGTTTACACAGTCCGATCGAGCCATGCATGTAACTAATTAGCGCATCGGACTGGTTCAGTTGACCGAACCATACATCACTGCTAACAAACTAGTAAATATGGTTCAATGTTTGTACACATAAATCAAATTTTACAATCAAATGAATATCAAATTACTACTGCATGATAGAAATATATATATGGATAGTAATCACGAATCTCTCATTTTACTATTTAATAAACTAATGTTTACTATTTTCTTTACTATATTTTTACTATAGAACAATAAATGAAGCTACTATTGGAATCAGTTTCGTGGCCAACTGACTAATAAACTTTTTATTCGTAGCTCTGATTCACTAGTAGCTTACTGACGATGAGAATAGAATGATATAAGTCTCGCTAATTATAACACCTTGGCCCAAATTTCGCTCATGGCCCAGCCCACGATGGGGCGCGCCCATGCATGCATAACACCTCACTTACACTTTCGTCCTTACTTCATATAAAAGGGTTAACCTGGAGGTATTATGTTTGAACCCAACAAGCATTGTATAGTACTACAACTTATTTTGTGCAAGCAATGTGGGACTAATCTCACCACCACTCTACATGTTTCACATGGGCCTTCACATTAACGGGCCGGGGTATTACACTCACCCTCCTTAAGGGCTGACGCTCTCGGCAGCATACCGTATACACGGCAGATCCCATAACCACTCCTTGATATACGGCCGTGCGTCTAGTGTCGGCACATATGCCATGCTGTGTGGCCACTTCGGGCGTACATGCACCATGCGCCATATGTCCGCGCCCCTGTCCCGCACGCGCCCGTGCAGCGAAGGTTGATGCTCTAATACCATCTAGTAATCAATCTCGACCACCTCTACTAGGAGAAACCACCATAGCTCCACCCAATTACAGTACCCAAATCACTGTAAACACAGCATCGGTCCAAGGGCTGCACAATGGGAAGGTAAAGGGTGCTAGGGAGGTGCCGGGAGGTGTGGGGAGGAAGGGGAGGCACTGCTGGGGCTGTGGGGAGGGCGGTTGGAGGCTATGGGGGCGACTAGAGGCTATGGGAGGGTGCTACCTAGGGTGGGAGTGGGCTAGGGTTTGGGTAAACCCCCCCACATAGGCCAACTCTAGCCACCAAAAGCCCAAATAACCCCACATAGCCTATAGACAGCCAGCCGGCCCTATTCCCAATAGGAGAAACCCTAAACGAATCTCGCCGAATTCACTGAGATATCACACTAATAAATAGTAATTTGCTGGCTGGTAAGAGATTTTACTACATCTATATATAGAAATTACTATATTTCTATATAGATTTCGCTATCATATAATAGTAAATTGGTTGGACACGTTACTGATTCGGTAGTAAATTCATTCGTTGTTCTACAATTGAATGTAGTAAATAAGATAGTAAACGTTAGTGTATTAAACAGTAAATGAGGTATTCATGATTTACTATATTTACTAGTGTTTGGCCATGCAACTGATTATTGACGAGTAGTAAATGCGTTTAGTCAACACACGGGCATACGCTGGATGCTTTGCATGCGCTTCTCTAGCCGCATCGTAGAATAGTGCTAGAGTATACACACACACACACGAGTGCGTGGTAGCGCTAATCTGCGCGCAAACGCAGATTAGTTATTCTGTGCTTCGGTCAAAGAAGCGCATGCAAACCATCCTACATATGCACACTTGTTGACTAAACCAATCACCTACGTAGCCAATTAGTAAATGTGTTTTCTAGTTTGTAAATAAATACGTTTTTTCTTTATTTTAGCCATAACTTTTTATCGGTAGCTCCGATTCGCGAACGGTTTTTATCAGTAGCTTACTTATGACAATGAGAATAGAATTGTATAAGTCTCACCAATAAATGCTGCCTCAATTAGATTTTACTACCAAATGAATATCGAATTACTTAATACGTTGTAATATTTTACTAAAACACAGACTCCACGTGCTGTTGAACCCTCTGACATGATAGTATAGATTTTACTATCCACACACACATATAACTATCCATATATATATATTTTACTACCATGGCAGAGGGTTTAGTAGAATTGTAGTAGTAAAAGCTTACAATATATGGATAATAAAATCTATAAATACTGATAGTAAAATCTATATACACGGATAGTAAAATCTATGAAATTTTGACAACACACACTTGATACTGAGTTCTGGAAACATGGTTTCTGTCACTTGATTCTACTCAGCAATCAAGTGTTATGGAATTATTCCTTCAGATACTGCTCAAGAAGTTAGACCCAGATGGTTCATCCCTAGACGTAGAGAAACTAATTGCCAGCAAGAAGAACAAGTTGGCTGATATTTTGAGGGAGTTCATCGATGCTAATAAGCAGGACCAGACAACCAATATGCCAGAGCCAATAAGCAAGCCAATAAAAGACAAGCATTCTTTTTGAGTGTCAAGGCCTGTACTGGGCAAACCAAAGAAAGATGAGCCCCCTTTGACTTTGCTGCGACCAGCAGTAAGCAAAGCGAAGCAAGATGAGCCTTTTTTGACTCAGTTGCGACCAGTAGGGAGCAAACCAAGGGAAGATGATCCTTCTTTGACATTGTTGCGGCCGGTGGGGAGCAAACCAAAAGTATAGGCCAAAGCAGCTGCGTGCAGAGAACAAGCTGCAGGCAGAGGCCACCCCTCTCTGAATTCTCTGATCCCTCATTCGCATGGCAGGCATGTACTCTGTCAGCCTAGCTGTGCTCCGCACGCAGATCATCAACTAGATGGACAAGACAGCCATGGTCACGCACCCGTGCACGCAGTCAATACAACTGGCCGGCCATGCCACAAGGTGTAGTAAAATCTAGAGATAGGCACTGGGTCAGGCCGGCCCGGGGCACGTCCGGCCCAACATGATCCATAGCCCGGCACGGTTGCCTGAGTCATGCTAGGCCTGTCAATCGGGCACGGTGGGTGGCTGCCCGCACAGCCCGAATAGCCTGCTCGCGCGTGGCACGGCACGCGGCGAGGCGCGCGGCGCGGCAAAGACGCAACCGTGTAGCGCGCAGAGGAAGACGTGGCCGGCGCAAAGGAAGACGTGGCCGGCGCAGAGGAAGACCTAGCCGCCTCGTGCGTGGCCTCCAGCCGTCCCGTGCCGTGGCCACCTCGCCCACGGCCACCTCCCGTGCGCGTTACCTCGCCCGTGTCGCCACTCGCCGAGTAGTGGAGGCCATGTCTTCGTCCACAGTGCCAGGGGGAGCCCGTGGTGGCCATGTCTTCATCCACGGCGCAGCGGAGGCGGCGGGGGAGTGAGCGACGGTGTCCGACGCGAGGGCGTGCCCGGTGGAAGAGGTCTGGAAGCACCAGCTGATGCGACGGACGGGGCTCCTGCCACGCGACCTCCGCACGCTCGACCCAGCGCTGTCATACCCGTCTAGCATCATGGTCTGCGAGCGCGCTGTCGTTGTCAACCTGGAGCGCATCCACGCCGTCATCAGCGCGTCCAAGGTGCTCGTCCCCGGTTCGAGCGATCCGATCATCGCACTGTTCGTCCGAGAGCTCCTCACCTGCCTCGCCTCCACCCCACCGCCTCCCCGGCCCTCGTGAGGGGAGGGGCGCGCCGGTGCAGGGAGGGGAGCGCCGTCACTGGGAGGGGAGCGGGGAGGGCCCCGCCGGTGTGGGGAGGGAAGCGGGGAGGGGAGATGGAGAGAGGCGAGGCGTGGGCTACGTGGAGGGAGGGAGGCAGGCGGCCGGCGTGGAGGGAGAGGGAGGAGCCGCGCGGGGCCCGAGGGGACGCTCGGTCGGGGAGTCGGGTGGATGAACCGAATAGAATAGGAAGAGAGAGAGGGGAAAAAGTAGGGGCGCGCGGGGAGCCGGGGAAAAAGCGAGAGAGAGAGAGGGAGGGGGAGTGGCGGGTCCGGCAGGTAAAAGAGAGAAGAGAGAGCAATTCGAGCGAATCACGGGAAAAAGATTGTTGGAGGGAATCATACGAGTCTGATGCATTTGAAGTTTTGAATGCAAGAGAATCAATGCTGCGAGGGAATCAAGTGAATCACGAGAAAAATGGACGAACAGGAGAAAAAGTTTTTGGTCACGCTTGTATTTTCCCATCCTGCGTGTGAATAAAGATGATTGAAATGAATGTGACATGTTGAAAGACATAAAGCTGCTTTGCCATATTCGTCACGCTTTTCAATTTTCGTCATGAGCGAGTGCGCAGCCGCGCGTCGTTTGAATTTACAACGACAGCGGTACAACGGTCATTTCGCTGGACACACCATAAAGACAGGGGACGGCTTGTATTTGTTTTGAACAAATCTCTCGCGCTCTCTCTTTTTGCCCATTTTTTGCTGAGGCGCTCAGCACATTCTGCACATCAACACATCTCTCTCCAATTGCTTTCTTTTTTTGCTCTCCCGCCGCGAAATAAAATGTTTCGCAAGAGCAATAGCAGGAGAGCACGCCCGCGCTCTCCAAGTCACCCTCGTTAGGATCAAGAGAGTGATCCACGCCAATTCTCCCCCAGCATGGGAGACTACGGCATGGATGACTATCATCCGGACAGCATGCACGGCATCGAGAATGCCTTATACACTCCGGATGCACCGAGCTCGGATGCCGCTACCTCGGTGTATCCGGGACGGGCGTCGATATCCACACCGAACACGTCGCCCGACATATCGATGCAGCTAGCACGGGCGTCCATATCTGGCAGTCGACGGGTGTGGTACTGGCAACCTATGGACAGAACCATGGAAATTGTGGACGGACGTGAGGTAGTGTATGTTATTATACTGTCAAGCTAAACTATCTGCACATGGATGTGGTGTAACAGGTCATCTGAAGAGACATGCGGAGAATTGCTTGAGGAAGATATCGGTCGGACGGAGGCCGGGCGAGGGCGTGTAGGCACAGCTCAACTTCAACACCGACGGTTCGGTAAGCACATGGGAATACAACGCCGACGTAGTTAGAGACGAAATTGCACGTTACATAGTTATGGAGGATCTTTCACTTAAAACGGATGAGAGCTCTAATTTTCAGAGAATGGTGCAACGTGGTTTTTGCCCACAATACCAACATGTTAGTAGAAGAACAACTACACATGATATTTATAAAATATTTACAAATAAACTAGAAATGCTAAAACAGACCTTTATGACACTTAGTTTTTCCTTTGCATTAATATCAAATATATGGACTTCCTCTCATCAAAGAGCAGCCTATATTAGTATTGTTGCGCATTACCTAGACGACTAATACGTACTAAACAAAAGGGTTATAGGGTTTAGGCCAATCTCGGAGTCACACACCGGAGATGCTATCGCTACCCGTATACTTGAGGTTGTTAATGACTTTAAAATAGAAAGTAGAATTATTTTCATTACTCTTGACAATGCATCAGCTAACATGACGGCTATGGAGCATCTCTCATCGCATCTAGAGACTTATGTTGGAGGTTTTGTACTCCACCAGAGTTGCGTATGCCATATTATTAATCTCATTGTGCAGGCAGGTTTGCATGTAATAAAACCTAGTTTGGAGGGTATAGGCAGTGCTATCGATTTTGTTACTAATTCACCTGTAAGTTTTGCCCAGTTCTCAAAGTACTGCAAAGCCAACAATAAGGTACCAAGAAGATTCAACCTTGATATAAAGGTTAGATGGAACTCAATGTATACTATACTAGAGCGGTGCAAAGGCTACGAGCAAATTATCACTGTCTTCGTCAACTGCAATAATGGTAAACCCTTGGTTTCTGAAGCGGATTGGGAAATTACTAGTCATCTTCGTAATTTTTCAGAAATTTTTTACAATGCAACTAAACAATTATCCGGTGTATGCTACCCATCTTCTTGCTTAGTCATCGAGTGGCTTTGGTTTATTACTAATGCTTTTAAAGAAAATAGAAATAATTATATTTTACGTCGCATTATAGAACCAATGGAGCAAAAAAATTTAAAATATTTTCAAGCTGCTCCACATTTGTACTGTTTTGCTACTATTTTGGATCATCGAAGAAAATTTTCTGACTTGTAGGGCGCCTTCGAGGCAATAAGTGAGGCATTCGATCTTAATTTCTTCGAGGCCTATACTTATGTTTACAACGAGTTTTTCAGAGTTTTCAACAAATATTACAAGAAGTTTGGCACCAGAAGTGCAGCACAAAGATCTACCTCAACAACGCAACAAGCACGAGGCAGTTCGACCCCTTCAAGCATGTGGAAGAAGCTGAAAGGCAAGTTGTCTAGTTCGTCTTCCGAAACACCGAGCAGGTCGCAATGGAATCCACGGGTAGAGATCAGCCACTATCTTGACACGCCTTTCGTGGAGACCGAGCTTGACATGGACGAGAAAAATCAATTCAGCTTGCTCTTGTGGTGGAAGAATAACTAACGTATTTACCCCGTGCTATCCCATTTTGCACGGGACGTACTTACGGTTCTGGTATCCACTGTCTCGTTGAAATCCACTTTCAGTTTGGTGGGGAGGATACTTGAGCATAGGAGGTCGTCTCTCATACCTGACATTGTTGAGGCAATTACATGTCTCAAAGACTGGAAGCGTGTAGATGAGAGGATACAACATCAGCCCGAGGATCAGGAGATCACGGACGCGGTAGCCGACTTTGACAATCTCAACCTCAAGTAGTATATGTATATATACGTACTTACTGTGTTGTTTTCCTTACCTTAGATACCCCACATCGGGATGTAAGGTTTTTAACGAGGCTGTAACTCTGTACATGTTCAAGATTTAATAAAATTTATTTCTTTTCCCCCAATATTTGTGTCTATTGCTAGCAATACTGATATCTACACATGATGTTTCTTTCGCATGCTTTCATTTAGTCCTTGCTTTGCGTGCACATTTCTTCTCATCATTTATTTACCTACTTTGCTAATTTGTCCAGAGATACACAATGGAACGAATGCGTGTTCTCTAATAATGATTTAATTAATTGGCATAATGGATGGCCCTACTTTATTTTGGATGATCTAAGCGAATGCATGTTGCTCGATTGTAAATTTACATATTTCTTTGATCAAGGTGGCTATACATTCGCTGCACCGTAGCATCGCGTACGCACGCTACTACAAGCAACTTTGGGTCATTTCCTCTCGTCGCAATAGTGTAAATGGGCTGGGCCTAGTCAGCATGGCACGAAGTAGGTACGAAGCGTAAATAGGCCCATGTCGGACCAGCCCGTCACGACACGACGCCCACCTCTAGTAAAGTCTATTATTGCCTACGTTGAGATTTTACTACTAATCTACTGTGCACAGACTGCAAAGGCTATTTGAACCCTCTAGTGTGATAGTAAAATATATGTATATAGATAGTAAAATCTCATACGAGAGGGTTCAGTAGTACGTGCAATAGTAAAATCTTATAACACATTAAGTAAAATCTTATAACACATTAAGTATATATGGATTTTACTATCATACAGAGGGTTCATCAATCTGTTGAAACATCCCAAAAAAATTAAAAAAAGATAAAATATAACATTAAATGAGTAAAATGAAAAATAAAATTTAGATTGTGATTACATTTTGAATTTCCATCTCTTTCATCATTTCTTGAAATTTTGATCTTTTAGAAAATTATTTTTAGTATTTGTTTGTTGGATTTTAAACTATGAAATATAAAATCATATAATAATAAAAAACTTAAAAATTATATTTAAAAATTTGGGAAATCTCTAGAACACCACTGCAGCATTCAAAAGGCATGAAAGGTGAATTAATAGAGTTTTGACTTAAAAACAGTAGATTGTCAGAATAAATTAAAAATACCCCGACCTTATCTCAAGCTGACATTTTTACCATATCCTCTTCAGGGATAGATAAATCTCCAGTAAAATATCAAAAATAAATAATCAAATTTGTTGAATCTAAAAATTCCAAAATAGAAAACTAGAAAATCAGGAAATAGCAATGTCAGATTTATTAGAAAATAAATTTGAAAGAAATCAATATGAAATTTTTAAATAAGAACACTTGGACCATAAAACATCTTCCCAAAAATTTACAAAAATTTCTTACTTTATTTATATCCTAAAATAAATGAAAAATATAGAAGATGAAGAAAGAACATTACTAATTTTCAGAATTATTAAAAAATTTATATAAAATATTTCAACTCGAAAATTTTGCAGAGTATGGATATCCCTCTTGAGACTTCCTAAAAAAATGTACCAAAAATTGGGACATGATTTGATGGGATAATTAAATGCTAGAACATGTGCTATCGTGAGAAGGCAGTGCATTGAACCATTGATGTGCCTCTTACATGTGGACCTGGCCATTAATGAGACCCATGCGTCAGGTCGGCCTCCCCGTCTCCTCCTCCTCCCTCACGCCAAAGCAGCTCAGGCCACCGCCTCAATCCATTGCGATCGCGCCGTAAGCACGCCACTTTAGGTCAAGCCGACAACGCCACATTTTCCCCCACCTGCCACATCACTGCCACGGCGCCTTTTCTCCCCTAAATGCACTGCCATGGCTGCCTCTGACCACCGCAACTTCCATCACCGCCTTGCCCGCGTTCAAACCCTGTGCCCTTTAACTAGTAGCCTAAACTTAGATTTTATACACGTTAATTTAATTATCAGCACCTTGTAACTCATCTTTTAAACATGCATAGCTTTTTGTAAGCAAACATTAAAAGTTGTGCAAATTAATAACTAAATATGTTAAGAACCTTGAAACCTCACCCCTGAACAAATAAGTAAACATGGACCATATGTGTCGTAGTATGTTAGTTAATAAAGGCTAGTAGTTCATTTAGGCTATATAAACAATCATAGCTTTTGTACATAATCCCTCAAATTTGTAAAGTTTGGTCGCTAAAGTCCTATAAGACCTCGAGATCATACCCCTGAAAAATGATGGAAGATGAAACCTAACAACGCATACAAACCATTAAAAGTAAGGAGGTGCTTAACTAAAATCTGAATGATCAAACCACAGTGAACAACCTACGATAAACATGAAACCAATTCCTACACTTTATGTAAATAATGATCTTTCTATGTATACTGGAACATTTAGGGTTAAACACTAGATGCACATGATTTGCCTTATGATGACCTTGTCTTAAATTTATATATATGCAAATAATTTTATCTTCTTGAATTCAAGAGATAAGAATAACCAAACTATAGAAACCAAGGATTCATATCATAAGATGAAATAGGACTTAATCCATGCTTAAATGCCACTAAGAATCAGTTATGAATAAAAGACAAGAAGTGAATCAAGTACGTGTAAAACCATAAAAACCCTAAACCTAGGGGTGAAAACGGAAACGAAATTTTCGACCGTTCCGGAGAAAAACGGAAACGGAAAATATCGGTACGGAAACGGAAACGGGAGAGCTATTTCCGTCGGAAACGAAAACGGAATCGGAAATTCCGTATAAGCAAAACCGGAAATTCCGTCGGAAACTTGGCCCATTTGGCCCAAAAAGGAGAAGAGAGAATTTACATTTATTTTCGAATTAAAATAATTTCAGAAATACAAATGGCTTTATAGAAAAGACCAAATAGAGTTCAAAAATTCCAAAAAAAATCTCAAAAATACTTTGGAACATTTTGAACCTAGGAAAATTATTTCTAGCATATTTTTGACTTCATTTTTCATGAATAAATTAATTATATAAATCTGAAAAATAGTAAAATGGCATTTATAAACTCCAGAAAATCCAGGATAAATCTCAGAAAATCATAAATGAACATTGAACAATAATATGCAAATTTTAGGGCATTACATTTTTATAGTTGGAGGAGCAAGAGGATGTCGATGATAATGATATGGAGAAGGATATGATAGTTTGATCTGGGGGACAAATAGCGAGCCTTCAACTGACAAACCTGAGAAAAAACTTTCTAGTTATACCGGTGAACATAACGTTGTTCTTGTATCCACCTTTGTGATGGAATGAGTTACATTGTTTTTGTGGTCATATATATTGTGATCATGTATTACGTTCTTGTGGAATTTTCCACTTTCGTTTCCGTATCCGCTCCGTTTCGTTCCGCATCCGTTTTGATCATTATTCGTTTTCGTATCCGTTTCCGGGGTTTCCGATTCCGTTTCCGTTACCGGTAAAAGATGTGGAAACGGAAACGGAACAACCATTTACCGACCGTTTCCGTTACGTTTTCATCCCTACCTAAACCACCCCCGAAGTTATAATAAATTTCAATTTAGTTTTATATCTAATTTATTTTTTTCCTTATTGAAAACACATTATTCATTATTTACTATGTTTCTCGTTGAACGACGTGTAGACCCCGACACTTCCGGCATCGTCATTGACAATGCCAGCTACAACTTTGATTTTCTCGAGGACAATAATCAACAAGGAAAGCACCCCTTTTGTCATATTAATCCCAATATTTTATTTTAATTTAATTTTATTAAATCTATTTATGCATGAGCATATTTTAGTAAATTTGCTATATTATGGTATTAGCAGTTATAACCTTATCTCATGAAATTGCCTTAATAAATGTTGACCTGTGAACTTTGATAAACCTAGAATTAAGGTTAGACAATATATAATGTCAAGTTGGTTCTATACGATGGTTAATAATCATGGTTAGCCACGCTTTAGATTTAGGATGAACAAGTTGGATATACTGTTCAGATAATACTTTGAAATATTGAGACATGATGATGGATACTAGTATTTTGATATAAAAACTCAAAATAAAACTATAGTTTTGACGCGGGCGATTATTGGTAGTAGCCGGATTTGTATGATACTTGCACATAGTGTAGAGGGAGATTATCGTCTGAGTCAGATTAAGGACCGAACATAGTATTGTATGATCTAAAGGATATTCATACAACCATAAATGCTAGTATTGGACGATTTTAACCTATTAAGTTACTTAGATTTAGTTTTGAACATTACAAGATTGGAGTGGTACGGGCTTTCTGGACTAATTGCTCAAAGGGGTGCTCTCACTGAGGTGTTAGGAATAACGCCTACTAATACAACGGTGTACGCCATACTGTGGGGAGAAGTGGGAAGATGGGATGTGAAACCATTTGTCGTACCGAGTGTACAATTATCTTCTGCCACCATAGTATGGGTTTATCGTCATCGGAGCTGGTTCAAAGTTAGATCTATGCAATGTAACGGTTATGTCATGATTTCCTACGGCACACCAAAAGAAGTGTGCTAATGACGTTGCACAAAGAGTCGGCCATGTCTTATGGGTAAATTTGTACACCTCAACAGAATTTAAATCTTTTCGAAAAGTCGTGCCCGCGGTTATAGAAAACTTGGTGAACTGACACTAGTTAGATATTTTATTATTTTCAAAAATAGATTATTTGAAAACATATATTGGAAAGCTTACCCTGCAGATGATTCAATACTATACCATGTGTTGGCAAGTATTGATATCAGCTGTTGTGTCATGTGTTGACAAGAACTAGATTTATGCTATGTGTTGGCAATGGACGATCAACTCACGTCATGGAGAACTACGAGTTGTTACTTTATGCTTTATATACTTGTTATTTTCATATAATTTATACTCGCTTTTACAAATTCTGTTTGTAAATTACTACTTGATTTTCAAATTCAATCTTGCTTTATGCAAATTAACTGTAGAAGCCTCCTTTGATATAGCTTGCATTTTTGCAATATACCTTAAGTCTTGTTGAGTACGAAAGTACTCAACCTTGCTTAATTTGTGGTTTTAGTTGGAGAGGAAAGCGAAGCTGAGAAGGTACATATTTCATCGTAGGATACGAGAATTTCGATGGTACGACTTTCTAGGGATTATACCTTGTCAGTTGTCTGTGGGTTTGATGGGTACACTACAAGTTTTTTTCTTTTTTCTGCTGCAATATACTATGAATTGTAAGACTACATTGTATAAATAGCATTCGCTTTAATAATATTGTGTATGGATATGATTATAATTGTTGTAAATATGCGTACTAGCCACTGATCATGGAACTAGTACTATATGCATACAGATCATCTTTCTTGGTATTATGTACCAAAAAGGAGGGTCGTTACATCTGTATAGTCTGTGCAGTAGTAAATGCTTGCAGTATATGGTTAGTAATATATATATGGATAGTAAAATATATATAGATGGATAGTAAAATCTATCATGTGTTTTGTAGCAAATTAATAAGAGCATTGTAATCTATAGGAAGAGTAAAATATATATAGATAGATAGTACGAATTTTGTAGCTTCTGTAAAAGAGATCGCCTACAATCAATGCAGAGCTTGATGGAGTGGTCTGTGGGCCTGTTTTGGGTAGCTGTATCTTTTCTGAAATACTACTTTTTAGCTTTTTAGATTGAAAAGCGACGGTAGTTTTTATAAGAGGTTATTTGACAAATAGCTAATTTAAATAAGATGCAAAAATAGACCTAATCTAGCTTTCAGATTTTGGTTTTTACTAGTTATATATGACTTTTAGATTATACTAAAAATCGCTTAAAAACTGAGCTGTTTGGAAGATTTAATGGCTTTTCAAAAGTTGAAGCTGATTTACAAAGCAGTTCATGTGAGATGTGTACTGACCTTCGGGGGGCCATCCAGGGTTCAAGATGCCGATGAAAACCGGTCGGTTTTTGTGAAAACCAGCCGTGCCGAGCCGGTTCGGCAAGTAAAACCGTTCGGAAAACCTTTTAGATGAATAGTAATTTTAAAAAATTTGGAAATTTCGCAAAAAGTGTCCATAAAATTTGAATTTTTTTTTGTGCGGTCCTGAGGCCATCCTAATGATTCTGTAAAATTTTTAGATTATTATCAGATACGTACATTTTTTAAACATTCTGACAGTGATACTGTCACAATATATGCTCTTTAGTTTTTTATTTTCTAGGGGCACAAAATTAAGTCTAATATTTATTAAACTTTTTTTGTGATGTTATAACTTATTTATAATGATTATGTAAAATTTTCAGAAGATGATCAGATATGTGTATTTTTTTAAAATTCTGAAAGTGATATTATCATTGTATATGCTCTTCTGTTTTTGATTTTATATAGGTACTAAATGAAGTCTAATATTTTTGAAAATTTTATTTCATAATAATTTGGAACTATTTAAGGTTACATTAAATTTTCAGAATATAAAAATTCTTTTAAATATTTATAAAAATCTGACAATATCTTTGTTCCTTTTCCTTAATTGCTGTTTTGGATTTTTTAGAAGTAACAAATGATTTCAAAAATTATTTAAATTTCTCTGAGGTGTTTTATAGATAAATTGTGATTTTTTTTAATTTTTAAATTTTTGTTTGATTTTTTTTCAATTTTCCTTTCATTTTCACCATTTTTCCTTCTGTCGTCGGTTTTCGACGAAAACCGACCGGTTTTCGACAAAAACCGACCGATTTTCGAGCTTTTCAACTGGTTTTTGTTTTTTTAATCGGTTTGACCACCTGTTTGACTTTCGCAAACTGATCGGTTTTTACCGAATTTCGATCGGTTTTCGCGAAAAACATATGCCGAGCAATTCTCGAAATTTAGTTCGAAAACGAAATGGTTAACCTGGGGCCATCACTCCGTCTACGCCCAGCAACATTGGGCCCTGCACAGAAAACTCAGAAACTCGAGGTGAAGATATGTTCAGTGTTTCAGTTATCTCAAACTATCCAAAAATTAAAAACCACTTGTCTTAATCTTCTACAACTGGAGGCATTTCATTTTATTTCATGCATGGAGATATGAAACAAGGCCTTATACAGATTTATTTTTCTGCTGAAATATTGATGGGCATTTGAGTATGGGAAGTGCAAGGGCTTAGTATAGAGTGACTCCACACTGGGCACTCCTTAGTAGGAAGAAAGATGAAATCATTTTCATATATATATATATATATATATATGGATAATAAATTTATATAGATAGTAAAATCTATAGTACGTTTTTGTAGCAAATTAACAAGAGCATAGTCTATAGGAATAGTAAAATATATATAGATGGATGGATAGTAAAACCCCTCCTAGCACATTCACAGAAAATAATAGTATCTAGTAAATAGACCTGAACACCAGTAAGTACGAGTTTTGTAGCTTCTCTAACGGACGGTGTATGACTAGTAATATATATTTTACTTTCCATATACAGTAAGTTTTTACTACTATACAGATTACATAGGCCTCTGAATTCTTTGCATAATAGTAAAATCTATCATTACTGCACAGATTACACAGGCCGCTGTACCTTCTACATGATAGTAAAATCTATCACCAGACTAGTAGTAGTTTAGTCATTTTGCTGTTCGGTGATAAATTTTCTTATCTGTTCCTAGCTAGTTAATGCATACCGACCGGGCCATGTGTTCAGTACTCAGCGCAACCGTACTGTCTCAATTGACTAAGCATATCAGTTACGTGGCCAAGCAACCAACCAACTAGTAAATGCTCTTCATTGTTTGTACATAAATCTTATTTTCTTTTTTAGATATAAATTTTTTATTAACAAATCTGATTCACAAAAACTTTTCACGAGTAGCTTCCTGACGACGAGAGGAACAAAATGATATAAGTCTTACTAATAAACATTCATTTTGTTATTACGTATCAGATTTTACTACCCGTATAGATAGATATTTACTATCCGTATATATAGATTTTACTATTATGCAGGGAGTTTAGCACCATGTGTATTCTATTTAGCAGTAAAAGATTACAGATATGGATAGTGAAATCTATATAGGTAGATAGTAAAATCTCTATGTACCATGAGAACACCAAATTCTTAGGATATCTACACTGACACTCTAGCCGAGGTGTGCGTCCATATGGCCCTTTTACTATATGTCCCAGAAGGATCTCCGTTTTTGTTACTAGCATTTACTAGTTCGCTAGTTATGCATGCATCCAGATTAAATGATGGTTACCAGTACTTACTAGTTAGCTAGTCATGCATGCATCCAGGTTGATTAGTAAGCTCTAAACTCACCGACGGGCGCAGATCCATTGGTCACAGACCTAATATTTACTAGACATGTCTTGATATTTTACTGCCAAACCTCACTGTAGCATATTATAGTCATGTGATAGATTTACTCTAAAGTTACTACGAAATAAACTCCAATTTATTATCCGTACGTATAGATTTTACTATCATACAGTAGTAAATTGATGTTTTATTTAGCAGTAAAATCTAATTTATATAGTTTTTATTGGCGAGACTTATATCATTTTGTTCCTTTCGTCGTCAGTAAACTACTGGTAAAAACCATTCGTGAATCGGAGCTACTAATAAAAAGTTATAGCTAAAACAAAAAAAGATTCATGTACAAACTAGAAAAGCATTTACTAATTCGTTTTGTCACTGACTAATATCATTCCTATATTATACTCCACAGAGTTCCTGGATGGAGAGCGATGCCACGTGGCGCTTTGAGCTGGCTCGGCTCGCGGCTCGAGCTAAGCCAAAAAAATATTTACGCTTAGCTCTTTTTTGGGAAACAAAATTACATTTAGGTCCTTTTTGAAAAAAAACGATTAGATCTTTTTTTAAAAAAAAGAATATATATTACGTTTAGGTCCTTTATGCGTTTTTAGGCATTGCGCTTGGGTCCTTTTTCATAAAATTAACATTACGTTTAGGTCATTTTTCGAAAAAAAATACGTTCGGGTCCTTTTCTTGAAAAAAAAACCTTGCATTTAGGTCCTTTTTTCATTTTTTTTAGCATTACGTTTAAGCCCTTTTTTGAAAAAACAAAAAAAAATTTAGGTCCTTTTCTGAAAATAAAGTTTAGGTCTTTTTTCATGTTTTCCGTTTTCCCCGACGCGGACCTCCCGTTCCAGCGAAATCGCAGATTATATCCTTTCAACCGTTTCACGTGCTTTCTCGATTTGCTCGCGTAGGGAGCGGCAGTCGCACGTTTTCTCGATTTGCTTGTGTGGGGAGCAGCGGTCGCAGCGTGGCACGCCGCGTTCAATTGTCTAGTATTACTTATGCAAAGATGTCATTGCGTTACTAGTACTATCAGAACTCGGAACTGATGGTTACTAACACTTACTAGTTAGCTAGTCATGCATGTATCCAGATTAATTAACCGATGGTTACTAGCACTTACTAGTTAGCTAGTCATGCATGCATCCAGATTGATCGTTGAGCTCTGAACTCACCAACAGACGCAGATCCATTGGGCACAGACCTAATATTTACTAGACATGTCTTGAGAATTTACTGTCAAATCTCACCGTAGTGTATTATAGTCATTGATAGATTTACTCTAAAGTTATTACGAAATGAACTCCAATTTACTATCTGTATATATATATTTTATTATCATACAATAGTAAATTGATGTTTTATTTGGCAATAAAATCTGATTTATGCGGCTTTTATTGGCGAGACTTATATCATTTTATTTCTCTCGTCGTCAGCAAGCTACTGGTGAAAACCATTCGTGAATCGGAGCTACTAATAAAAAGTTATGGCTAAAAAAAAGATTCATGTACAAACTAGAAAAGCATTTACTAGTTGGTTTTGTCAGAGACCTACTATTACTTATGCAAAGATGTCATTGAGTTACTAGCACTTACTAGTACTATCAGAATTCAGAACCGATGGTTACTAGCACTTCCTAGTTAGCTAGTTATACATGCATCCATATGAACTGATGGTTACTGGCAATTACTAGTTAGTTAGTCATGCATACATCCAGATTGATCGTTGAGCTCTGAACTCAACGACGGGCATGGATACATTGGTCACAGACCTAATATTTACTAGACATGTCTTGAGATTTTACTGTCAAACCTCACTGTAGCTTATTATAGTTATGTGATAGATTTACTCTAAAGTTACTATGAAATGAATTCCAATTTACTATCCATATATATATATATATATATATATATATATATATTACTATCATACATTAGTAAATTGATGTTTTATTTGGCAGTAAAATCTGATTTATGCTGCTTTTATTGGCGAAACTTATATCATTTTGTCCCTCTTGTCGTCAGTAAGTTACCGGTGAAAACCATTCGTGAATCGGAGCTAATAATAAAAAGTTATGGCTAAAACAAAAAAGATTCATGTACAAACTATAAAAGCATTTACTAGTTGATTTTGTCACGTTATTGATTGGTTTAGTCAACAACGATCGCACATGGAAGGTTTGGACAAGCTTCTTCGGTATTACGAATTTACGACTAGCGTGTAGCTGCGCGCACGCGTAGAATTGCATCACCGTGTCTGTGTATATATATATTACTACCATGTAGAGGGTTAAGGGTTCAGTCTGTCAGCAGTATGTGTAGTCTGTACTTACTGCTAAATAAACATCAATCTAATATATGTATGATAGTAGGAGACCAGTAGCTAGCCTAGTACCATTGGTGTTAGCTCCTTTTCTGCGAGAGGGTAAATTAACAAGGCTACATACAGACTTGATTAAACAAACAAAGTGGATGAGTGCATGCTGGGGCTTATGATGAAAAATAATTATTCGTTTGTGACCTGCATACATAATAAATTTCTTGGGACTTGCAAGGTAGTTAGATGAATGATACACGCGAGCCCACGGGGGTGACATAGTCGCCTGCCCGAGCTCACGGGTGTCGTTGCCAGAGGCGACGCAGGGCTTGGTGGGCTCCGGCTTCGAGGTTCGCACGGGAGCCTCGAGCCGGAGATTGCCGAGATTGTCGGAGATGGAGTCCAGGTTCCTAGCGGATGCCTGGTCTCGGAAGGTGGCGGGGACGAGCATGAGCTCTCCTGCTGAAGTGGCGACGAAGTCGAGGGAGCCAAAGTTGATCCAGCTCCTTGACGCGAAAACGTCGTCGCGGGTGAAGGAAGCCATCAAGGAAGCGAATGGGAATCCGGAGATGATGATGAGGACGCGCAAACACCCCTACCTGGCGCGCCAACTGTCGGCGTTTCGGGCACCGGCGAGTGAATTTGTAAGTCTAAGGGGCCGCGCGTTCCCTCTCCTTGAATGGTTAGACTCGGGAGTCCAAGATGTATACTGGTTCGGGCCGAATGTCCCTACTCCAGTCCGTGTGGTGGTGATGTATTGCTTTAGGTGCAGATGGCTGCACGGTTTTTACAAACGGGGGCTTGAGAGCTCAAGAACGTGTGAGTTAGAACTGCCTATTCGTAAAGATCCATAGAAGGGCGCCCCCCCTCCCAGAGGGTCCTGCCTCCCCTTATGTAGCCGGAGGGGGGCAGGTTACATGGAAAGTTGGGAGAGGAGAAGATGAGATGATCTAGGTAGTGCTGGGAGCTTTGGCCCTCTGTCTTGGCGATTCAGCGCCTGCCTCGCCCCATGCCGGGTTGGTGAATTTGCTGAGCAGAGCAGTTTGTCGTTTCCTTGGGAAATAGCGCACCGCCTCCGCAAGTCTGCTCGGCGCTTGGCGTTTGCCTCGGGAGGGAGCGCTTCTGCGCACCGCACGTGTCCGGTCGATGAGACCGGGGCTTGACTTTGGCGACCTCCTCGCTACCTCGGGAAGGAGCTACCTGCCCCTGCACAGTCACTCTGAGCCGTTGTGTCCGTGGGGCACGTGGCTAATAGCTAGCGGAGACCCGACACGTGAGCCGCGGTGGAGATCGCTTCAGCTTGGTCGGAGCTTGTGGGGAGCCCGACCCGTGGCGGGGGTCGGCCGCCCCATCGAGTCGGAGACGAGCTTGGGAAAGCTCGTTAGGTCGAAGACGAGCGTGAGGCAGCTCGTCAAGTTGGGGACGAGTGTGCCCCGTGGCCCCACGGGGCCTTTGGTCGGAGTCGGTCTTGGGGCAGCCCGTTCGTTACTCCGGGCTGTTGGGGTACCCATGGTACGAGTATTCGTCACTTCCTTTCTATGTTCTATAGTAAAATATAGTAAATAAGATAGGAGATGTTAGTGTATTAAATAGTAAAATCTAGCGTATGGCCCAAAAAACACTCAGACGTCCCCACATACACAAAAGTAGTGACGTGGATGGTTTGGACGCGCTTCTCTGGTGTTACGGCCAGTGCGTAGAATAGTTAGCTTTGCGCACACGTGTAGAATAGCGCTACTGTGTGTATATATTAATCGGTCCCATTACTATTGGATGTATCCACTTAACCATCCACCCTTTGACCGTACGCATCACAAAGCTAATCAACGTAATACAGGTATGGGAGTACAACACGGCCTTCCTACACACGTATGTATGTATGTATGTATGTATGTATGTATGTATGTATGTATGTATGTATGTATGTATGTATGTATGTATGTAGTACTCTCACTTCTTATATTCCGCTTAAATAAATAAGTTATATCTCTTTCTATTTTTTTAGTATACTCTAAGAATGATTATAAGTTACTCCAAAGTGATTTTTGTGGAAAATTATTTTAAATTCACTTTTTATAGCATAATTTATATATATAGCCCTTTTACAATTGAAAAAAAGGTATATAGCAAAAATAAAGGGCTCTGATGAAATTTTTTCAACTATGTCGCATCGAAGTATCCTAGAATTAGTATTGAAGATACCAAAAGCGATAAAGAAGTATAACACATTCGTTTAAGTGGTATATTAGAAATGAGAGAATGCAATATATATGAAAATGTGCTAAGCGGGTGTACTTATATGTGTACCTGTGGTGTATGTACATCGTGGTATGTGAATGTGAGTATATACGTTTTCGTTGTAATCGCAAAAAAAGAAAAAGTTTCATTCTATCAGCCACCGATTCCTACTGCATGCTACCTGAAAACCCCAAAATCAATGCCTCTCCCTTTTCTCTGCGGCATGCATATATATTTGTCCACCGCTTACGTGACGAGGGGAAGTTAATCTATACCTCTTTATAATGCACGTAAGTAATTTTTCTTATATCCACCCTAAATAATGCACCTCATTAGAGATAGTCCAATATTCGTGCACCCAGCAAGACGTCCTCAGAAACTTGCATTTATCAAAATGAACGTCTCAGATCTTTCCTCAGTTTTACTCACCCACATCCGATAGTCATTATTTAGTGTATCTAATCATCCCTGTGGTCCACAACAGACCTCTCCCACCTACATAATTGGAAGGAGGGCGAATCAAACAAGGAAATAAATAAGGAGGATCCGCATGCAAGAAAACCAGACTTGAATTTTTTACTGGCCAAAATTGTATGTACTACATATTTGGAAGGAGGGTGAATCAAACAAGGAAATAAACAGGGAGGATCCGCATGCAAGGAAACAAGACTTGAATTTTTTATTGTCCTGGCATTGTGATCGTATTTTTTTCGAATATGACCCTTCTCGAGACTTTTTACGGATCTAGCCCCATAGAGCCTAATTTCAGCGCACGGAGAGCGCTGAATTTTTGTTTTCATTTTTTATCTAAGGAACCAACGGTCTATGAGTGCTGCTTAATTTTTTTCAATTTTTTCTCGCGGAACCAGCGGCCGGCGAGCACTGTTTAATTTTTATCTTTTTTTCCTTGTGGATCCAGCGGTCGACGAGCGCAGTTTATTTTTCCATATTTTTCCAAAATCATCCCTGTGGCCCACAACAGACCTTCCCTCACCTCCAGCATCAACAAGGAAAAGGAAACAAACGTCCTGGAATCAAGGAAAAGGAAACAAACGTCCTGGAAAAGGAAAGGACCATACATTACGTGCGAGAAAAGGAAACCGAGATGGGGCAAGCGGGCAGGAGAACGCAGTCCGCAATGGCTCCACTGTCGTCATCGGTGGCTTTGCCGACGCGGCGAGGTCTTTGTCACGACCTCGTACGCCGCTCGACAAATTTATAATTTATTTTTTTGAAAATAATTTTGTTAAGTACAAAATAATCGAAAGTTTTTTGAGAATTTTTCTAAATTTTTAACCTAATGTGCTATCTTTTCAAAAATCCTTCTATATTTAAAAAAATGAAGGCAACTCACCGTAGCTTCTTCTAGTCAGCACTTAGACCGAGAAGCTTCTTCTCTTCCCTCCTCCATTAAAGCAAGAAAGAAACTCCAAAGCTCCATCAATCCCGCACCAAATCTCCTCTTTCCATCTATGGTGTTAATTCCCAAATTTCGTGCTCTATTGCCAAAATTTTCTCGCTAACTGATTTGATCCCAAATTATGGTTTCCATAAATATGCTTGTTTTGGGGCTATAAAAGCCAGTGAGCTCTCCTCCACCCCATCGCATTGCGTAAATCCCCAAGTGCACCCTCTTGTAAAGATCGCGGATTTTGAGGTAACCCAAGCCATCACCGTCATCTTTCCCGTGAAATTCACCGCAATCGTGACTTCTCCCCGCAGCGCTTGGTTCCGCGATCTCGCCGCACTGAAGCCGACCCATCGCGACCGCCGCCACCCGGCCTTCCTCCCCTTGCGCTGGCCAAGCCAGAGAGCACGCTGTGTTTCTCTGTGGAAGCTGCAAAAAAATAATCTAAAATCATAAAATTCTTTTTTCTTTCTCTTTCTTGATTTAAAATCTTTTGGGAGCCCGTTTTCGCCCATTCGATCTCCATTTAGTTCCGTTTTTCTTTCTAAATTCATTTAAAATTCTAAATTTCTCTTTTATTATTAAGTGTTGTATTCATACTTATCTTATTTAATTGATAAGCGGGTATACTGCCGTCGTAGCGTTAGCACAGGCACTATACTAGTTACAATAATTAATCTTGTCCGGTACATGAGTTAATAATTGGAGGGGTCTAGCTAGTTGAGCATGGGCCGGGTTAGATCAGTGTACGTTGCGCTTGGCCGCTTGGGTAGAGCTCCGGTTATAGGCTCGGGATTGAGTGAAGCTTGAGGTGACACTACTACAGAACAGCACATCACTGTCGGTTCCAAAACGCCATCACTGCCGGTCATTAGTGTCGGCAGTGATTGGTCGACAGTGATACTCGGGGATTATCACTGCCGGCTCAGGAACCGGCAGTGATAAGGACTATCACTGCCGGTTCTATACAGAACCGGCAGTGATATTGGACTATCACTGCCGGGTTAAACTAAAATGCGGCAGTGATAATAATTATCACTGCCGGTTATGCATAAAACCGGTAGTGATATAGAACTATCACTGCCGGGTTATACATCAATCCGACAGTGATATATACATATCACTGCCGGTTTTCTCCAAGAACCGGCAGTGACAAGCCGTGAACCAAATATTTTTATTGCATATTTTTGTTCAATATATATATTTTTATACAATTGTTTATACAATGTCCATATATAGTATATAAAGCATCGTTCAAATCATAATTCAAATATATCCATGTATATACAAAGCATCGTTAAAATCATAATTCAAATATATTAAATTAAGCATCACAATACTTTGTTTTTACAATGATTTATTTACAAATGTAGTTCGACTACATCTCATCTCATTCACTTTGATTTTGCACCGACCACAGTAGGAGGAGTCGAAGTAGGCATATCACGGGTGTAGATGGAAGGAATGAGGGCGATGAGGCTACGCGTGGAACTCGCCGTTTGGATTGATGACATCGTCATGAATGAATCCGTGAAATGTTCTTGAATTACTATAATTTCTATCAAGAATAACTTATTGGTTCTCGCTTGGAGCTATGTTATTGGAGAAAAGAGAAAGTTAATTAATGAAGATATATGTTAAATGAAAAAAAGTAGGCATCAATGTGTAATTATGTACCATGGCTTCGTTATAGCCTATAGTCTCCGTGACAATTGAATGTAAATTTGTACATACATAGTATGCACATAAATTGTTTCCCCGGTCCTACCTCATACATGAAAAGTCGGTTACTATTTCAAAATGTTTCCTGTAGGACGATGGCGAACACTTTTCTTGCAGTATCGTGCGAATGCCCTGTGAATGAATTTGAATATTAAGTAAACTTAAATAAAGTAGAATGGAATATTGTTAGAGCAATAACACAACGATCGAGTTTACCTGTTCAGCATGTCCCAAAAGTCTTGATATAGCTTAGTTAGTTTTCTCCTAGAGTCCAAGATAAAAATCCTGCTAGCATCTAACTGGATGACGAGGAGGACTCAGTGAAACCTGCACATATATGTCAACGTAGTCAATTACTCCAACATCGTACGTGTTACGCAAAAACAGTAAAACGATATTAGAAGTAGGGAAATACATACTTAAAGTTATAGGGTAAAAGTATGGAGGTTTTGTATTGCAGTTTCAAAAAAGTATTAAATAAATAGTCTTCATTGTACTGTGGATTGTCTTTCACAAGCTTCTCGTTGACAAGCCCCGGATTTAGGAATCCTAGATTGTCATTGCCATTTCTTCTACATGTCTGTATCTCCATTCTACATAAGAAAGAAGTCAGACATGCAATTAAACAGTACAAGAATACACAATAATATACGTAGACTTACAAAGTCCACATTCGAAGTATATTCACGTCCAGGGCATCTTGCTGGTACAACATGTACACCTCCTCGAAATTCACCCAGAAGATGTTATCCTCATTGTGAAAATCTTGCTCCGTGTATCGGACTGCGAACAACTCCATACCTTCGTTGGACTGCTGCATGTACCACTGATGGACGCGCCGCAGTTGTGTTGTCAGGTGGTTGAAATGAGCTAGTTCAACTAGCGGTTTCCCCATAAAGAACTTCCACCTTAGACCTTGCTCCTGTGCTTCTTGTTGAGCAGCATCTGCCTGAGCATCCAACCTCAACGCATCGGCACTAGCCGCCTTCAAGTATTGCTTTCTGGATATACGCTCGTAGTCTGACATTTTGCAAGGTTCAGAAGCCTGCCCCGTCTTTTGCACTTTTGCCATACTCGAGAAAAACTTTTGCGCATTATCATCAACTTTAGTCTTTTCAGGTGGTGGCACCTTTTTAAAGTGAGATGTTACGCTGGCGCTTACATGCTTTTTTCGTTCTTCTTCAGTCATGTCTGCTGGTAATTTCTTCTGGGATTGTCCTTGCTTCACAGATGATTGAGATTTCTTTGAGGACGGTGCTGACTTGTGAGATGGTGCTGGTGTTCGATTCTTCTCAGATTCTGGCGGAGGAGTCGGACTTTTTCTGGTTGGTGCCGGCGGAGGAGTTGGACTTTGTCTCTGTGGTGGCGACCAGGGCGGGAGGTCTCTGTGTGCAGAGTGCGGCCGATCATCATCTTCGTCGTCCTCATCGTCTGAGCCAAACTTAATCAAGCTCTTGCGCCACGCGAGGAAGTTATGCACGTTTTCTCCTAGTAATTTGTTTTCGTCCTCGCCAGGGATCTCTACCTCGATTTTACGGTATTGGCGGACTACACTGTCCACTTTGACCCTGGCGAATCCCTGCGGTATCGGGCGACAGTGCAAAACCTGCGATTCCTGGCATGGCCAAGCCCTGCCCTCAGCCACCTTGATGGTAATGCCATGTGCGGACAAATGTAGCTTGCACGGTGCCGGTTCTTTGATGTCATCCACAGAAAAATAGAGTCCGTGCTATTCGGGAATCCCTGTGGACGCGCAGCTGCTCTTACGAGCACCAGGACTGATGAGCTCAGAGATTTCTCCAAGTGGCGGTTGTGAGCTGAGAGATTTCTGTACTGTTTGCTCCACAACTTTATCTAATTCCGCTCTCTGTTCCTCTAACGCTCTCACCACAACATCTTTTATTTGACGGTCCAGTTGATCTTCTCTTAGTCTCTTTGGGCGCTTGTACAACCATGCGTCTGCTGGGAAGGCTTCTTTCCACGGCACCAAACCAACTCCTCGGGTGCGACCTGGATGCTCCTTGTTACCCAGGGCTATGGTTAGCTCGTCATTCTCCCTTCTTGGCCTGAAAGATCCTTGGGAAGACTGCATGTGAGCATCCGTGATTCTGCGCGACACTTCCTGCTCTCTATCGCTTCTGAAGCTTAAGTTGCCATCATCGGAGATAGTGATAAGGACACTATCACTGTCGGTTCTACTAAAACCCTAGCGGTGATCCTACGACATCGCCGGGTTTTAGTAGAACCGCAAGAAAAGCCACTATCACCGCCGGGCTCTCTTTGTGACCCGACAAGAGTCAAATATCACCGCGGGTTAAAGAGAGCCGACAGTGATATGTACAGTGGAACTTTCAGTTTATTTCATGCCAAAGAGTGACGAAATACTATCAAATATGATCCAAATAATATGTTATATAAATATTTCCCCCTAATTTTGACTAAGTTCTAAAATTCAGAAAAACCAAATTGCTCACTGTTTTAATATTTCATAAATCAAATAGTGCTTAAAAAATTCATATTAAGGCTTACAGATCTCAAATTTTGAAATAATAAAAAAAAATTAGATGGATATAGTCAAAATATATCCTAATTACTTACAATTATATTGTTATTTGCAATTATATGCTTATATCATGTTTGATTTAATTAATTGTAGATGGACCGAAGGAGGATGCATGACACGGACCGTTGCGGCGCAGAGTTCTTTAATGGTGTGACTTGTAACAATTCACACAAATGCAGTCAAATCCATTACCTCATATAATACGTTAATTGTTACACAAGAGAAAATAAACATGTTGTTCGTACGAAAGAAAGCATATCTTTAATTTGAACAACTAAGCTACGATTCGACCTTCGTTATGATCGCGGTGTACGTACGTAGCTTCCTCACTCTCTTCCATAAGACTTAGTTCAACGTCCTCTCCGAAAGGAGGAAGCTCGTCGAACTGGTTGTATTCTTCCTCGTCGACAACATTCTGAACTTCGACAATCCTTCTTTTTCCTTGAATAACCACGTGGCGTTCTTTGTTATCCGGGTCAGTTACAAAGAAGATTTGTGTAACAGAATTAGCAAGTACGAATGGTTCTTCCCTGTATCCGATGAGTTTGAGGTCCACGGTAGTGATACCGTACTTGTCGATGTTAACACCTCCTGTTAGCCTGACCCATTGGCACCGAAAGAGAGGGACCTTCAAAGGTCCATAGTCAAGCTCCCAAATCTCTTCTATGAATCCGTAGTAGCTTTGCCTATTTTCATTGCTATCATAGGCGCCTGCAGACGGATACTGCTTTTGGTTCGTACTCTTTTATCTTGTGCTCTTGTATAAAATGTAAAACCATTTATGTCGCACTTTGGAATGTTCGAATTGTAGATGACGGTTCTGAGCCAACACTTTCAATCGAAGCACTCGCTCTCGTATGCATCATATGCCTACGCAACCAATCGCTGAAGTTATCTCTATGCTCTCTTGCGATCCAACCCTTTGACTTCGCTGGGTTTGTTGTGGATAGCATGCTCTGGTGCATGTTGACATACGAGGCCACCACAACTGATTGTCCCAATCTGCGAAATGTGCTTGTGTGAATGAAGCTAGATTGTTTGTACGGAGTGATTTCTCGCCTAGTGTTCCTTTTCCCTGTAGCCTCCCCTCATGCCGAGATATAGGCACATCAATTGGTTTGAGATCCATATAATCGACGCCGAACTCAATGACCTCCTCGGTTCCCCAACCATCTGCAACGCAGCCTTTCGGCTGATGTCGGTTACGAACATATTTTTTTATAACCCCCATGAACCTCTCAAAAGGGTACATCTGATGTAGAAACACGGGACCAAGAATCCGTATCTCTTTCACAATGTTAACAATGAGATGGACTATAATATCAAAAAAAGATAGAGGGAAATACATCTCGAGCCTGCACAGAGTGTGGACCACGTCTTCCTGCAGCTTATTTAGTTTCAACGGATCGATAGCCTTCTATGAAATCGCATTGAAGAATGAACACAACTTTATAATTTAGTCTCGGACTTTCTCTGGCAGAACACCCCTAATTGCAATTGGGAGCATCTGTGTCAGCATCACATGGCAATCGTGAGACTTCATGCCAATTAATTTTAAGTCTTTCATTGAGACTAGTCACTTTATGTTAGCAGAGTAACCAGATGGAACTTTCACTCCGTGCAAGCATTCGCACACGCTAATTTTTTCTTTCATGCTCAGAGTGTAGCAGGCTGCGGGAAGGTACTTTTTGCCTGTATCCATGTCTTCGTGATGCAGCTCTTCCTGAGTTTCATATCTTCAAGGTTCATCCGTGCGTGGAGGGTATCTTTTGTTTTGCCAGGTATATCCAGTAAGATACCAAGCAAGCTGTCGCACACGTTCTTCTTTATGTGCATGACGTCGATTGCGTGTCGAACTTCCAAGTGTTGCCAGTAAGGTAGGACCCAAAATACTGATCTCTTGTTCCACAAAGGAGCCTTGTCACGGGAACTCGGGATAGATGTACTGCCGGCTCCGTTTTCGTGAATAATATGAAGATCCTTTATGACCGCAAATATCTGTTCCACAGTGCGATTTTTCGGAGCTAAGGCAGTCTCCTTTGTCCCGTCAAAGGCTCTCTTATTATTGCGGTATGGGTGATCCTTGTGAAGGAACCTACGATGTCGCATGTAGGCCATTTTCCGACAGTTTTTCAGCCACCGGCTAGCTGTATCATCCAAGCACTGGACGCATTCGTTGAACCCTTTTGTCGTCTATCCTGACAGGTTACCAAGGGCAGGGTAATCATTAATGGTTACGAACAACAATGCGCGTAGGATAAAGTTCTCTCTTTTGTACTCATCCCAAACTCGTACTCCATTGTTCCACAGTATTAGAAGATCTTCAACCAATGGTTTGAGGTACACATCGATATCGTTGCCAGGTTGCCTGGGCCCTTGGATCAGTAGTGGCATCATAATGTACTTCCGCTTCATACAAAGCCAATGAGGAAGGTTGTAGATACATAGAGTCACCGGCCAAGTACCGTGACGGCTACTCATGTTGCCGAAAGGATTCATCCCATCCGTACTCAACCCGAACCTTATATTCCTAACATCATATGCAAAGTGCTTCTTATATTTTCTGTCGATGTTCCTCCATTGCACAAAATCAACAGGGTGCCTGAGCATTCCATCATTCTTATGCTCTTCGGCGTGCCATCGTAGCAATTGGGCATGCCTTTTGTTCACAAACAATCGCTTCAAACGGGGGATTATAGGGAAATACCACACCACCTTACGGGGGGATCTCTTCTTCTTATGATCCATCTCGACATCGTCATGGATATCATCGTTGCCCTTATACCGCTTTGCTTTGCAAACAGCACAGGCATTCAAGTCTGCAAACTCATTGCGATACAACATGCAATCGTTTGGACATGCGTGTATTTTTTGTACTTCTAGTCCCAACGGGCAGACAACCTGCTTGGTACGTAGTTGTAAGCAACACGTTACCCTCTGGTAGCAAGTCCCCCAAGAGACATAAGAGTTCAGTGAAGCTCTTATCGGACCAACCATTGCTTGCCTTCAACTGCAGTAGTGTAAGCACGGTATGCAGTTTTTTTGCTCCTCTTTGCAGCCTGGGTACAATGGTGTTGTGGAGTCCTCTACCATACACTGGAACTTTTGAAACTCTCTTTCACTCGTGAAGTCCCCCTCCCCATCACGCAACATTTGATCCAGGTCGTCGTCGTGGCTATCGACAAACGTATCTTTGACCGCCGTCATATCGTTGTCTCCATCATCTTCACCAATGTGTTGCCCTTCATGTACAATCTCATCTTCATCGTGCTCGGTCCAACAGGTATAGCCAGCCTTGAAACCCCTTCGAAGTAAGTGTGCACGTATCGACTCTATGGTAGAGAACAACTTCTCGTTTTTGCAATCAACGCATGGACAACACATATAGTTCGACAAATTCTTCGACTTGTGTGTCGCAGCCGCGTTTACAAAACATGTCACACCATTAAAGAACTCTGCGCCGCAACGGTCCGTGTCATACATCCACCTTCGGTCCATCCACAATTAATTAAATCAAACATCACATAAGCATATAATTGCAAATAACAATATAATTGTAAATGATAAGATTTAAAAATTCATGTAGCAATTTTGAATATGTTAAAATACATCAACCTTTTTTCATTATGTAAATATCCATCTAGCAATTTTTTATTATTTTATAAAATGAAAATAATTGTAAATACTTAGGATATATTTTTACTATATTAAAATACGTCAATCTTTTTTCATTATGTAAATATCCATCTTGCAATTTTTAAATATTTACAAAATAATAAATAATTGTAAATAGTTAGGATATATTTTGACTATGTTAAAATACATCAACCTTTTTTCATTATGTAAATATCCATGTAGCAATTTTTATTATTTTATAAAATGAAAATAATTGTAAATACTCATGATATATTTTACTATATTAAAATACATCAATCTTTTTTATTATGTAAATATCCATCTTCCAATTTTTGATTATTTACAAAATAATACATAATTGTAAATAGTTAGGATACATTTTCACTATATTAAAATACATCAACCTTTTTTCATTATGTAAATATCCATGTAGCAATTTTTTATTATTTCAAAATTTGAGCATACATCAACCTTTTTTCATTATGTAAATATCCATCTGGCAATTTTTATTTATTTGCAAAATAGAAAATAATTGTGAATAATTAGGACATATTTTTATTATATTAAAAATATCCAGGTAGCAATTTTTTAATTACTTTCATAATTGATAATATCAATGTTGCAATTTTTTAATTACTTTCATAATTGAAAATAAGTATATAATTGAAAATACACGATATATTTGTAAATATATCGATTTACAAATGTATCTTGAAATTTTCATTATTGCAAAATTCACCTAGCCATTTTCACCATTTAAAAATCCACTAAATCACTGAAATGAATAAGAATTGTAATTATCAAAATCTAAAGCAATCTATAAAGTAAAATCCAACTACAAATATAATGTTATTCAAATTACTAACCTTGAAGACAAATAGATATAAATTTTAGTACAATTTTCGATAGCAATTCGACACAATAATGGAGCAGAGACGCCTCTCTGCTACGCTCGATTGGTCGGGGGAAGGGACGGCAGATATATAAAGGACTTATCACTGCCGGTTCTGCGCACACTGCCGGTTCTGCGCAGAACCGGCAGTGATAGGGCCGGATTGCGCGGGAAAATAAAATTAGGCGGAAAAATAAATATCACTGCTGGTTCTGCTTTAAAATCAGCACTGAAAATGCCAATATCACTGTCGGTTGACACAAGATCCGGCAGTGATATATCACTACCGGTTTTATATATAAACCGACAGTGATATTTGGTTATCACTGCCGGTTGGTTCCACGAACCGGCAGTGATAAGTTCTCCCCCTGACTTAACTTTCGAACCGGCAGTGATATGTTCTCACTGTCGGCTTTATCCTAACCAGCAATGATATGCCGGCAAGGATGTACTGTTCTGCAGTAGTGTGACGTTCTTCTGGAGTCGATTAGCCTGCTGAGGCATACATGAATCCGACCATACACAAACTAATAGTCTAGTAGGCAAGCTTTCGTTCATGTCGACACATTTTGTAATCCCATTGTGACACCTTCGCAGTTGATTATTTGTCGCCGTCTACAAAACACTTTGGTTGAGTACAAACGTTAATTTCATATGCTCTTGTCCTAGCGGAGCAGTACTTCCTTTTTTACCCTAATTCGATCGTTGCGCATGCATGTAAACCTGGTCTTCGACTTCGAGCAAGCTGGTATTTTGGTTCACCCAATTATAATCTTGCCGGTCGCGTCGCGCGTCAACGCGTATGTACGTAGTCACCGCCTCAAGTCTTTCGAGTACTCCCTCGCGTGATCCCCTCGCCCCTCTTCTCTCGTTGATAGCTTAATTACCTAGATCCAACCTCGCCGCCGATGGCAAACCAGCTTCTGTCCACCGTCGCGCACCATGAGACCCTCCCGAAGGGCTATGTCCGCCCCGAGTCTGACCGGCCACAGCTCGCCGAGGTGGCGACTGACAGCAACATCCCCCTCATCGACCTCGCCTCGCCGGACAAGCTGAGAGCCATCCAGGAGATTTCTCAGGCTTGCCGCACCTACGGCTTCTTCCAGGTCCCTCCCGCGCGCCCTAGCTAGGTTTTGTCTTCGCACTATGCATGCTAGCTACTTAACTAGCTTCAAAGTTCAAATATGGCGGCTAGCTAGTTCAACTTCTTCCAACGCTTTACAATTTGCTTCCCCGCTTGTCACGTGTAAGTCTATGCACCTGCCGGCCGGTAGACATTGTTAATTTCTCCTTCAGACTAGTTCGCCGCGGATCGGTAACGTTGGAGCTAGTCTTGAGTGCTGCCAAGCTCTCTCTGATGTAGAAGACACGCATAACAATTAATTGCTTGGGACGTGTCAATTTCTTTTTAGGTCATAAACCATGGAATAGCAGAGGAGTTACTGGAGAAGGTGATGGCCGTAGGGCTGGAGTTCTTCCGGCTCCCACCGGAGGAGAAGGCGAAGCTCTACTCCGACGAGCCATCCAAGAAAATAAGGCTTTCCACGAGCTTCAACGTCCGCAAGGAGACAGTCCACAACTGGCGGGATTATCTGCGCTTGCACTGCTACCCATTGGAGGAGTTCGTACCCGAGTGGCCATCCAATCCTGAATCGTTCAAGTAAGCACTAGCTAGCTCTTGTCATACATAGGCATATGACTGATTTTGCAATTAAAATTTGAGCAGCACATATACATAGCTCATCTAACTGTCCTTTTATCCCTCTATGGTACGAAAAGTTTGTTACAGCACGTACCTAAAATAAGTATAGGCGATGGAGAGGTAACTGCAACGAATACCAATATTGTTTTTAGGATGACTAAAAACGTAATAATATATCAAAGAAGTTACTATATATAATGCACAAGTTATTTTGTGTATACCTGACGAATACTTTTCCCACCATATTCTTCGTATCTAGCCAGGGGACATGTATAGGGTGAAAACCACCTAAAATCCAGCCAGGAAGTCAGAGAAGAAGAAATTACGAAAGCAGAGGAAATAAAAAATAGCTAAACAATATCATTCTTTACTCTAAATTCGACTCTTAAATTAAAGCAGCATCCTCATTATGCCATATCATATTTAAAATATTCAAGTTTATTTGGTACTATAGCCTTCCCCTGACAGCAAATAATTCAAATTACAACATAAGTCCACTCGTATACTGGTAATTATTATCAAAATTGAGTTGAAACGAAATCTATATATGATTTGTGAAGGGTTCAAATACACAGCTTAATTTATGGAACCTTAGGGTTCTTCTATAGATGCTGAAATAAGCCCATTGACCATGCATAGTGAATTCTAGTATATGGAAAATTCATGACATATACAACGAAGAAAAAACACGAAAGTTTATTAAGGCTTTCACATGTAACCATCATATCAAGCTAGGTTGGGGTTTGTTCTCCTATCAAAAGTAACATAACTAGATTGAGTACGATCGATCATATATAGGATTCAGTAGAGGGGAAGATGAATTGATGCACAATCTTATTTTTAGGTTGAATTGCTCAGTAGCACTACATTTGGAAAATGATGCCTCACTCCTTTTCTTTGCGGGAAAATGTCACACATCTTTTTGGGAGGGCAAAATTTTCAATATTGCAATAATTAAGCAATATAGAAAATTACAATTACACCAGCCTCGGATTGCATGCTATTTGTCATTCAGCATATCTTTGTTGTATGCTTAATTAGCTAATTTTTCCTTTGGTTTTGGTGGTCTCGAAACCAGCACAACGAATATCGATTGAATCCTGATGAAGGTTCAGGACCACTTAAATTGAAAAAAAAAAGCTTAATAGAATGCTCTATAATATTTTGTCAATACAGTTGAAACATTATAGTACCACAAAAATTCGCAAAAAGAACGTTTGTGATTCTATTCAGTTGTAAATAGAAGATCAACAAAATTAACATTTATTCCCTCGCTACAATTAAGAAATAAAGATTAACATATAATTCTTCCTAATTGCCAGAAAATAGCTAATTTTGGGGACCGATTAATTAGTGGATGCACGTACTAACGATCAAGAAGAACCTAGAATGAATGGAAGACCAATTTTGGAAAGTAGGAAGTTACGTTTCTGGACGCATATAGCTAGAGAGGACTACATCCGATCCATATCCGACAGTCAATCACGAACAGATCATACGCAACCCATGTGGGTATCCCGTCATCTTGTTCTATCGCACTATGGCGCGCGGTTACGTTCTGTAAACCTAGCTAGCTAGCTATATATCCCAATCGCACCACAATTAATTGCAACACGGGTTACACGACGGTTCTAGCTAGTGCGTATCCTTGCAGTACTCCGGAGTCCGGAGTAGTGCTTGTCACAACTAAAATATATTCATCAGCCTTATTAGAGCTAGTGCGACTTTACATAACTGATGATCAAAATGGCGTAATTGGTACTATATGCTTCATCACAAAGCGACAATAATTAATTAGCATATGACTATCTGAGTGTGGAGACCGACTTTAAATGTGTCGGTTTATATTAGTCTCCTGTTGCAGATATGGCGCACTCCGTGTTTCATGACCGGCGAAGGTCCACCACATATTTTTGTGTACCAGTACGGGTCCCCAAGACCTTTTCAGCTGATCGCTACTATATGATGGGAATGCCCATGTGAGCACTTATTTTGCATGGCACCGTACCCCTCCATTTAGAAATATAATATCTATAGTTTAAAGAGTTTGTTTAAAAGCATAAAGTTTGTATAAAGATTTATTAAGATTTTTACTACTATGCCTCTATTTATTCTCTCTTAACCATATGAATATATTTATTAATACACATGCAAAGTATTATCTCTTATCTTTCAAAACAATTAAGTGAGGTATCTAAGTTATTTTCTTTCGTGCATTTTTCTATTTTACTATAACCTTAATCCTTATATAAAATCAAAATATGTCTTATATTTCTAAACGGGGAGTAACGTGCAATAGTAGTAGACAAGGTGGTCGCTAAAGCTAGGGCATAGGGTGCTGCTTCGGCGGCTCTCTTTAGTGATTCTAGATACCATAGGATCGAGGAAGTGTTCACTATTCTAGCTATCTTCTTATCTTTTTCTTTTCTTTTCAAAAATGGCTCTCTTCCAGTAAAATTTGCAAATTTAGCCCCTCTTCCACCGCGGAAGGCGCGCTACCAGAGCAAGGGAGGCCGAGATGCCGTAGAACCGGTGCGTGGGAGGCCAGTGGCACAGGAACTAGCGTCGTGTAGCAGGCTATCGCGCTCGGGTGGCGTGGAAGCAGGCACACCTGCGGAGCGAGGGCACAGGAGCTGCCGCACAGTGTGTGGGAGCAGGTGTTCTGCAGACGGGAAGCGCGGATGTCCTTCCGTGGTAGGGGAATATGGAAGGTACCTTCTGAGATAGATAGGGTATATAGGAAAAATACCTTCTACTTCCAGAGTAGTTACTCCATATCTGATATACCACCTAAACGAACTTGAAATACTCATTTATCACTTTAGGTACACTCATACACTAATTATAAGATACTCTAATATAAGCTACATGAAAAAATTGCAAGAGAGTCCATAATTTTAAGTGTATTTTGCAAATACCTTCATATCTCTACTACTTCTAATTACGACTTGGTGGCAACGGTCCGTTCTCCATACCCTCTCTTTCCTTCTATTTGCTCAGCATTTCCTTCTGTTCGCTCAGCCCGCCCCCACCCGATCTGGATTCCCTCTATTTTATGAAAATATTACTGATCACATCTCCTTAAAATGGAAGGATTTTATTCATATCTCTTACAAATTAAAGAGTTTCTTCATCATATCCCGCTTGGATGGAATGACATACTCACCATATCCCATAACATGATAATCCTATTTCATTGTATCTCATTCAGATGGAAATGCAAAGATTAAAAGGCAAGAATTGCATAATCAAATCACGTGCCAATCCCGGAGATCACAAGGCACCGTATCATAGAGGCTGAGTACTCACACGTCTGGCTGCTCTCTCCTCTACTTATAAAAGCCACCTTCATCTCCATCATAGAGGACATACGAAGAGACGCAGGAAGAGACAGAGGAGAGGAAGGCTCATACACACACAAGAGAAAGAAGCAATACAAAAGATTCAAGGGGGCGCAATAAACGATATGGAAGGTGGTCATGGCCATGGCTGCTTCTATCTTTTTTTTTAAGACAGCTAAAGCTGTGATTAAATTATGAGGATAGAAAACAAAGTTTAAAGCTATAAGGTGCAGAAGACAGCACTCGAGACAAAAGGAGAGGAGAAAAAAAAAGAAAAAAGACCAAATTCTTTAAAGTTGCCGTTGTATTATCATGTTGAGGCTTTTTAAAATTATACTAGCATGAATGATTAACTGATAATTTGAAACACTCTTAAGTAGTTAACAAGTTCGCTTCATACATGTCTTTCTCATCAACCAACTTGACTGTTGCTTTGAAAAACTTTTCTTAATATGGTTGTGTTTGAGAATTTTCGTAGCAACGCACGGGCACTTAACTAATATACACATAAAAAGAAGTATGTCAAAAAAATGTATATACTACCTCTGAAAAAAGTACATATTACCTAGATAATCTTCTATACTTGTATACTACATGTACTACCCTTCGTTTCTCGAGATACTCTCTATGTTATGAGATACGCCATAGGGAGTAACTACTTCCAAAATAGAAAAGAGTCTTCTGTGTACACACACACACACACACACACACACATATATATATATATATATATATATAGGAAGCCTTTTCCGTACTCCCAGGAGTACATACTCTCACCTCTAATATACCACTTAAATGAACGCTTTATACTTTTTTATCACTTTCGGTATACTCCAATAATAATTCTAAGATACTCCAATGCGATATGATTGAAAAAAAATCATCAGATCCCTTATTTTTTTTTGCTACATACCCTTTTCCATATGTAAAAGGAATATATAAACAAATTATGCTATAAAGGGTGGACTTTAATGAAATTTTTCATGGAACTCACTTTGGGGTATCTTATAATCAGTATTAGAGTATACTCAAAAGGATAAAGAGGTATAACAACGTCATTTAAATGGTATACTGGTGGTGGGAGTACGTACACCCAGGAGTATGGAATCATTTTCCTATATATATATATATATGTATATATATGTGTGTATATATATATATATATATTATAATTACTTAGGGCACCATGATCTAAAAATGATATTTTCTCTATGTATTTTAATGCAAAATGTTTTGAAATTTTTAGGATGCTTAACTAGTTCAAACAAGTTTGAACTAAAATCATAGTGCCTAGGCACCATGGTGCTTCATTTCGGCTTCCTATATATATACATACATACATATATACACAAATACACATACATACATATACATATAGATATACACATACATATATACACTTATATATATATACATATATACACGAACATATATACCTATACAATACACACGTATATATTATACAATATGTTTCATCGTGAGGCTAATTTTACTTTCACAATATTTCTGGTTCCTCCACGAGTCATCACCATTGACAGAAGGATAGACACATGCATGTACTGTTCTGAGAAAAGATTCTGGCCTTAATTTGCGGACAGCCGGGGACTCGTGGAAAAAGTAGAAGATATAGATGGCATTGGTCCCAGTAGCGCGCGTCCAATTTCTACGCTAGCTTGTTCGTAAGCAGTACTTTCGAGCTATGCTCACAAGACTTCCATATTACTAATTGCCGTCGTAGTCACACTCACACCATTTGTAAAGCGATCGAATAATAATATTCAATCACAATAGCACCAATCAGCCAACTAGTTAGTCTTTATACTCAGATACATGCAAGGGCCTGTGAGTTTATTTACTTTTTTGCGAGGAGCCTGTGAGTTTGTTCAGAGGCAGAACAAAACCAAACGACATCTGCATAATCTTAAAAAAAGTAGAAGTAAATCACACAAATTCTTGGTCCATTTCGCTTGTTCCAAACCAGAAGTCCACAATCGCTACTGTCACCTGGTGACTTCTACACCGTCCATGCTTAGACCTAAGCATTAGATTTGGTTTTTTTTTTTGCGTCTTTTCCTTTCGTCGTAATAGTGCAAATAGATCGAGACTGAACTAGCATGGCACGAAACAGACATGAATCATAAATAGACCGTGCTTGGGCTTGCCAAAGGTGAGCCAGGCCGGCACGACATGATGACCTTGCCGAGCCGTGGTTTCATGGCATGGTTTAGACAGACGGTTTGACGGACTCGTATCGTGTCGGTCCGGTCCGGCGTGACGCCACCTCTATCATCATGCATGACGCCACCTTTCCGTTGCAATCTCGGCATGCAGGGAGGTCATCGGAACGTACTGCCGCGAAGTCCGTCTTCTCGGGCTAAGACTTCTCGGTGCGATCTCCCTCAGCCTCGGCCTCGAGGCGGACTACATCGAGAAGGTTCTCGGCGAGCAGGAGCAGCACATGGCTGTGAACTACTACCCGCGGTGCCCCGAGCCCGACCTCACCTACGGCCTACCCAAGCACACGGACCCCAACGCCCTCACCATCCTCCTCCAGGACCGCAACGTTGCCGGCCTCCAGGTCCTCAAGGACGGCAACCAGTGGATCGCCGTCAACCCCCGGCCAAACGCTCTCGTCATCAACCTAGGCGACCAGTTACAGGTAACTAACGTTGATCGTTCGTGTATATGCATGCGGACTACTGGAGATGCAATGTTCCAATTAATTAATGCAGATGCAACGTGTTGATGCGTGTTAACTTAATACAGGCGCTGAGCAACGGCGCGTACAAGAGCGTGTGGCACCGCGCGGTGGTGAACGCGTCGCAAGAGCGCATGTCGGTGGCATCTTTCCTGTGCCCGTGCAACAGCGCGGTGATCAGCCCCGCGGGGAAGCTCGTCGGCCACGGGGACGCGCCCGTGTACCGGAGCTACACCTACGACGAGTACTACAAGAAGTTCTGGAGCAGGAACCTGGACCAAGAGCACTGCCTAGAGCTCTTCAGAGGTCATCAGTAATTCGTACACAGAAAAATGCTTGAAGTAGCTAGCTGCTTGGCTTTTTTCCTAGCTGCAGATCTATGCATGGCGGGAGCATTTCATACGGAAATGCCCCGATTAATGTGCGCTTTACTTGAGTTTGTGTGAACTTATTTTGCTTGAGTTACGTATTGCTCCATGTTCATCTTGTCTCTTGTATCCAAGAAAACTATATATGCTCGTCTTGTAGACCCTACGTGTGTCGCACTATATATGTATGGTGACGAAATGCATGTACGTATACATGCACAAAGGCATCTTTAATTTGTTATAAATTTGGTCTTGAGCCCACTGGCTGCTGTCGAGTTCACGATCCACTGAACGGAAAGGTTTTGAATAGGAATTTTCTTTATATAAAAGGAAGACTCACTACTACGTAATGATACAATACTATCGCTTCATCTAGATCGGTTTTTAAGTTTTTAGAAAAAAATGATTGTGATAGATAACCTAGGAGGAGTGTTAATAATAATCACTATCGGTTCTCACAAAAGAACCGATTGTGATGTTCACGTCGTCATCACTATCGCTTCTTATGTGAGAAGCGATAGTGATGAGCATGATCACATCAGTATCGCTTTTCAAGTGAGACCCAATAGTGATGTGTATGCACATCACAATCGTTTCTTAAGTGAGAACCGATTGTGATGTGTCTCGCTAGGTTATTTATACCTCTCAGGCTGAACTCTCCTCTATTGTTGTTTCAGAGGACATTTCTCCGTCGTCACCCGAAAAAATAGCTCATATTCTGTGGTTGAAAGCAATACTTGGGTGAGAAAAATTGAAATCATCAAGGGTGGGTGTTAAGAGGGTAAATTTGAAGCCTAGCCTAAGGAGATTTTCCATCATTTTGCAGAGTTTGTGGTTTTCTTCAAAATGTGAGCATTCCTTCAAACCCCTTCAAATTTGTACTATGTAATTTCGATATGTCGTGAAGAAAGTTTAGGTTGCACTGGTATTATGTATATCCTATCAGATTTCGCACCCTTTATTTGACAAGCACACATGTATTTAATTATCTTAATTTGTAATACTCTCGTGTTAATATAGAATTATTGTTACTGTCATATGATGAATGTTAGCTAGAGTTTAGGCTGCGGAACCTATGTCCCCCGTTCGAGGGTGCTTATTTATAAATATATATCGATCGAAATGGCATATTTATAAGCAGGCAGTCTCGAATTGTCCACGTTCTTTGGACAGTTCGAGGATATGTGGTTCGAGCAAGTTTCTGAGCTGTTGTACAACTCCAGAGTAAATTTTGGTAGCATCTCCCTGTGGTGTTCTCCGAGTACACACCCCTCTTGACCTGCTGTCGAGACATGTATCTGGAGAACAGCGGGGAGATGCTACCGAAATTTTCTTTAAAGTTGTACAACGGCTTAGGAACTTGCCCGAACCACATATCCTCGAATGGGATTAGGACCTAACCTATTTAGAGATTAGGAGTCATCGTTGGTTCCCTTGTTTTATCATATTGAAGTCAAAAGATTTGCAAGCTACTGCACTATATAATTAGTTTATTCGATATCATTATTGATGTTTGCAATGTATGTCTCATAACTAGGGAATTGGAAACTCTTAACTAGGGAAGAAGGTAGGTATCGATTGGGAGTACATTGATATGTCTTGAAACTCGTCCTCTATTTTGCAAAGGTAATATTAATTGAAATGATGTCTCAATGTTTGAAATAGCTAGCTAGCTGTCACTCCAATTTTTCGATAATTTATTGTGCAAAGTCTAATTGCACATGGACCGTGAGGAATGGATGTATCAGAAAAGCCATGTGAGTGCTGAATTTCAGAGGGATGTCAAGGAGTTCAAAAAATTACAGAAGAGGACATGGTAAACAGGGGTGTAAACTTCATATATTGTCCTTGCATTGATTGCACCAATCTCAGGAGATTTAATAACTCAACTCAAATTGAGGATCGTTTGATTCGACGTGGCTTCGTGAGGAATTATATGTGTTAGATCCATCACGGAGAGACAGGTAGTACCCTTTCGATATGCAACGGAGACATGGTGGAACTCGATGATGAGTTGCAGCGTGATATTTTTTAGGAGGACAATTTAGAGCAAATGTTGCGAGATGTGAAGGGAAATTTCACGAAAAGAGAGTTCGAAAAGTTCAAAAGCTTGATGGAAGACGATGCCAAACCGCTGTTCTCGGGTTGCAAAGCGGAATACACCAAGTTGGGTTCGGTCCTTGCATTGTTCGAACTGAAGGCAAAATACCGTTGGACAGATACAAGTTTCAATACACTTCTAGTTCTTCTATCAGATATGCTTCTGGAGGGAAACGAGTTGCCAACAAGCATGTATGAAGCGAAGAAGCTACGATGTCCCATGGGAATAGAAATAGAAAGGATACATACATGTATGAATGATTTCATCTTGTACCGTAATGCACATCAGGAGCTGCACGTTTGTCCAGTTTGTGTGTGCCCCAGTACAAACAAAAGGAGAAGTGTAACAACAAGAAGCGTAAGAGTCGGGGCGACGACGGTAAAGAAGTCACTAAAGGTGCACCGGTCAAGGTATTGTGGTACTTGCCTATCATTCCCCATCTGGAGCGGTTATTTGCAAATCCCAGAGAGGCAAAATTATTGCGTTGCCATTAGGAGTCTCGAAAGGAAGATGGCAAGCTGAGGCACCCTGCTGATTTGGCTCAATGGAGAAACATCGATTGGAAACATGAGGAGTTTGGTGCCGAAATGAGGAACATAAGATTTGGGTTGAGTACCGATGAAATGAATCCGTTTGGTAACATGAGCAGTCGTCACAGCACCTAGCCAGTTCTATTGTGTATTTACAACCTCCCTCCTTGGTTGTGTATGAAGCGTAAGTATATCATGATGTCGTTGATAATCTCAGAACCCAAATAGCCGAAAAATGATATTGATGTATACCTTGCTCCACTGATCGAGGATTTGGTAAAATTGTGGAACGAGGGGGTCGTGGTGTGGGATGCGTAGGAAAGAGAGCATTTCACCCTACGGGCTATGGTATATTGCACCATAAATGATTTTTCGGCCCTTGTAATTTGGCGGGCTACAGTACAAAAGGAGCCAAAGCGTGTCCTATTTGTGAAGAGGAGACTGAGAGCCTATGGCTGCCGAATTCCAAAAAAACTGTGTATATAGATCACCGTAGGTTTCTACCTTGAAGTCATCGATACCGTAAGATGGATGACAAATTTGATGGGAAGAGGAAAGTCCGTTCGGCCCCGCAGCCTATGAGTGGGAGGCAAGTATATTCACGTGTAGAGGATATCGATGTTCAGTACGGAAAGAGACGTAAATCTATTCGTCCTAGGAATTTGGAAGAAGATGTCGATATTCTGGGATTTACTGTATTGGAAGGAGTTAGATGTCCGGCATTGTGTTGATGTCATGCACATTGAGAAGAATGTCTGCGATAATTTGGTTGGCATCCTGCTGAACATACTTGGGAAGATCAAAGATGGTGTGAATGCTCATCGCAACATTGCCTACATGGGAATCAAGCCTAGGCTTGCAGTGATAGAGGAGGATGGAAAAGGTACGTACATCCCCGCTACATGCTACATCCTGTCCAAGAAGGAGAAAGAAGACCTCTGCAAGTGTCTCCAAGGTATTAAAGTTTCATCTAGCTACTCCGCGAACATTAAGAAGCTTGTGTCCATGGATGATTTGAAGTTGCTTGGAATGAAATCCCACGACTGCCATGTCTTGATGACCCAGATGCTCCCTGTTGCAATCAGAAATATTCTGCCAGAGGATGTCAGGTTCGCAATCACAAAGCTCTGTTATTTCTTCAATGCGATCTCTTGCAAGGTTATTGACCCCGATGTGCTAGACAACTTACAAAGTGAGGTGGTGCATACTCTATGTCAGCTTGAGATGTATTTCCCCCGTCTTTCTTCGACGTCATGGTCCACCTTGTTGTACACCTTGTTAGAGAGATTAAGAGTGGACCTGCATTCCTACGTTACATGTATCCGTTCGAGAGGTAAATAGGTATATTAAAGTCATACATAAGGAATCGGTCGAAGCCTGAGGGTAGTATTGTTGAAGGTTATGGGACTGAAGAGGTTATTGAGTTCTACATGGACTATCTAGGAAAAAGACAAACAATCGGTGTTCCTGTATCTCGCCATGAGGGTAGACTTGCTGGCAAAGGAACTGTTGGGTCCAAATTAACGAGGCCACGATTTGATATGTATTGCAAAGCGCATTTGACAGTCTTGCAGCACAGCGTAGAAGTTTATCCATACATCGAGCATCACAGGTTTATATTACGGGAAGAGAATCCATATATGGATAAGCTTTCCATCAGGCGAGAACACAACGATCGATTCCCCACATGGTTCAAAGAAAAGGCGAATGTCTTCGTAAGTGAGGATATCAAATGGTTGGCTGACGGACTAAGATTTAATGTATAGACATGGTAGGGGTACGATATTAATGTCTACACCTTTTACACTGAAAGTCAAGATGCAAAGAGTATTGTTCAAAATAGTGGTGTGAGCATAGATGCTTTGTCCGATGATCACTCGAAAGGAGAATCCTTAACCGCAATGAACTCCTACTATGGGATGATTGAAGAAATTTAGGAGCTCGATTACGGAATATACTAAGTTCCATTGTTTCGATGTAAGTGGGTGAGACTTCCGCGTAGAGTAAAGGTCGACAAGAGAGGTTTTATTCTTGTGTATGCTAATAGACTCACCTACAAAGATAAACTATTTGTCCTTACGAAGCAAGCAACTTAAGTCTTCTACGTGCGTGATCCGGTCAATCCGAGGTTGCACGTCATCCTTTATGGCAAGAGGCGAATCATTGGAGTAGAAAATATCATAAATAAAGAAGAATACAACCAATTCGATGAAATACCTTCGTTTGCAGATGGAGCATGTCTTAGCGGTGACGACGACACACATGAAATATATTACATGCGTGTAGATCATCAAGAAGGGTTGTATTGTAAATAAAGGGACTATATCAATGTAAATAATGCTATGTGTTTCAAATATTTGTATTGTAAATAAATATTTCAAGGTTTGGGGTCTGACAAATGCAAGAACTGTGCTGGAAAGAGGCTTGGGAAAATTAGGGCGTTCAGTTGATTTGGAAAAGCCAAAAAAGCCAGTTTATGGTTGTGGTGCTTGTAATTTATTTAGTTATACTTGTATTCTCCACTCAGTCGGGCCACATGTTTCTCCATTCAGTTCAAACAACAAATATACTAGTGTTTAGCATCCATTCCTATAAATATTGCTGAATCATGGACTGGTTACTAAGTAAAAAAGTGTTGCATAATTATCGATCAAGTGATACTTTATTGCTAATATAAAGCCAAAATTAACATGTGCTTTTTGTTTAGAGATATTTAAGATTTTTTGTTAGTACTAATTGTGGCTACTTAAAACTGACTGTGATGCAGGCAAGTATTTGTATCGGTTCATACAAAAAATCGATTGTGATGCAGGCAAGTATTTGTATCGGTTCATAAAAAAAACTGATTGTGATGTAGGCCAAATATTTGTATTGATTCATACAAAAAACCGTTGTGATGCGGGCCAAGTATTTGTATCAGTTCATACAAAAAATGGATTATGATGTGGGCCAAGTATTTGTATCAGTTCATACAAAAAAACCGATTGTGATGTCAGGGGTAATTTGTATCGGTTCCAAAAAAACCTATTGTGATGTGAGGGGTAATTTGCATTGGTTCCAAAAAACCTATTGTGATGTGTGGGTATTTTGTATCGATTCCGGTTAAAACCGATAGAGATGCATTCACCTCCTAGGCTAAATCCCTCTCCTTGTTCAGGAATTGCTCAGTCCTCACTCCTCACTTTGCACTCACCTCGGTGTCGCCCTCGTTCTCGCACTCACCCTGACGCCGCCCTCACTCCTCACCCCACACTTACCCGGGTGCCGCCCTCGTTCTCGCACTCACCCCAGTTAGGGGTGGGCATTTTTAAACTAAAATTGAATTATCGAACCGAATCAAATTAACTGATTATTTTGGTTTTTTAGGTTTTCGATTTTTGGTTCGGTTTTTGTTTTGATATAATTCGGTTTTCGGTGTTTTGTTCGGTTTTTCGCTTCCAAAATCCGAAATAACCGAATAGCCCATGTACAATACCACTTTTATAATGTTCTTCCTAGAGTCACTAAACAATTCTCATATTCTAACACATTTATGCATATGTTCTATTATGCTTATACTGTAATGACCTATGAATATTGCGTGGGTTTATCTCTACTCTGTGTTACAATATGAGAAGGACTAAATCTAATCTACCTAGTATTTATTCATATTTCGGTTAACTGAAAAACCGAATTAACCAAACCTAAATATTTCGGTTAATTCGGTTCGGTTTTTCATTTTGGTTCGAGAAATTCGGTAACCAGTTTCCAAAAACCGAATTATTTTAAAACCAAAAAAATCAAACCAATTATACTGGAAAAACCGAATGCGCACCCATAACCCTAGCGCCGACCTCATCCTCCCCCGCCCCCCAGTGCCGCCCTCGTCTTCCTAGCAGAACCGATTGGGAGGTCCAACCCCGGCTCTGCCTCGGGCTCAGCCTCCGCCCCCTCGCGCGAGCTATAGGTAAACCCTAATCCCACCTAGGTTCTTCAATAATGTAAAGCTTTGTTGTTCTTTAGATGAGTCCATGACACATTACTTGCTTTGTGACTTGATTTATGGCACTTACACAGCACATTACTTGCACACCTACAGTTGGTACCAACAAAATGTTTAATTGGTGAAGGTGGAATACAAGGCAAGAATTTCTGCATTATCTTGAACAAATTCTAGTGGTAATTCAATAAATGAGCAATTTGGTGTTGTAGTCTCCTAGGAAAAAATGTTAGCTGTTAGAAGATAGAACATAGAAGAGAAGTATTTGGTTTTTGTGATGCTTTAAGGTGTGTTTGGTTGTTTTTACCGAGTGGTATATGTATGAGATGGTTCAAAAAAGTCATCCATGTATTTGGTTGCTTGAATGGAACCATCCCATCCTAAATGGTGGGATACAAATTTGAGGAATATTCCCTTAGATGTTGAACAATTCTATTCACCTAAAACAATGGAATCAAATGGTACAGGACCATCTCATCCCATTCAACCTCATCTCACCAACCAAACACACCCTTAGTGAAATGTGGAACATGGATAGATCTAGCAACTGACATTATAGCCACTTGCACAGCTATATTATAACCAAGGAGTTGTTTGTGCATGTTAATTTGTGCTCTCATCATTCATGTTTGTTCCAGCAGTGTGTCTTCTCTCAGAACCACTTGAAATTATACCCTCTCAGTTCTTCGAAACTTTAAATGTTTACAACTGTCACATTTTCAACAGTGACAACACCCTAAAAGCAAAAGTATAAGTTAACTAGCTCCATAGATATATAAAATAAATAATGTTCATAAGCAAATGAATAAAAGCTTGCAAATGTTAACGAAGGGAAGTGTTCTACACACTACACTTTCCCAAAGGAAAAATTGCGCAAGTTGAGATGATTGTTTGTTGTGAGACACAGTTCTGATGAACAGGAACCTCCATGTGATTACTATGTCATTCCCTGGATCAGTAGCTAGCACTCACATGTTTACAACAATTGGAATCACAACCATACAACAAATATTATTAAGCGGAAGCTATAATATAAAGAAAACTCTTACAACTCAGAGATATAGCAGCAAAAGAAGCAAAGTCTTGTAGTGTGCCCATCCAAAACCAACAGGCAACTGACAAGGCATAATCCCTAGAAAGATTCGATGAAGAAAAATTCCGCAACCTGCGACGAAAGAAACCTTCGAAGCCTCGCTAACTTATCCACCTAAAAACAATATATAAGCAAGGGTGAGTACTTTCGTACTCCGCAAGACTTGAGCAAAGCCTATAATATATGCGAGCCATTCCAAAGGAGGCTACTACGCTTAATTTGCATAAAGCGAAATTGACATCAGAAACAAGTTATTTGCAAATGAAATTTATAAAAGCATATTTGACTGATATGAAATAAGTAAAGCATAAGTAATATTCACAACCCTTTGTGAATATCGAATAATCCAGAAATGGAATCCAACAATGTTGATCCTTTGACATAAAGCAAAAGCTGCTAAACAAGTTCCAAACCAAAACCCAATTTTTGGAAATACAAAAGCATTCTAACATTGGAATGACTTCACCAAGCGTCCATAACCGTGGACACGGCTAATTAATTAGATTTACACTCTGCAGAGGTGTACACTTTACCCACAAGGAATGATCAACCTCTATTGCCAGATCAATTAACACACTTCCTTTGGTGTGTCGGCAAGGAGATCATACAGAGCCGTTACATTATCTAGATGTGGCTTTGAACCAGCCCGGGACGTTTGGCCCTCGCCATGAAAACAGAAACACTCACCCAAGACGTGGTTCCTTTCACAACACACCCAACACCACGTTTCTGTCCACGGCAAGGCGTACACCGTTGCATTGGTAAGTAGACCCCCTACAGACAGACCGAACCGGAATGCCTGTGCAATTCTCCCGCCTTCCTTAGATGCAAAGCCACACCTAAACAACTTAATAGGCTAAGACCCGCCCATACAAGCCCTCGTGGTTGTACGAAGTTCTTGGATCTATAGCGTCGCATTGCTCGGTCCTTAATCCGACACGGGCGATACTCCACCCTATACTACGTGCAAATCCCTCTGCACCTCCGGCTATTGCCAATAATCGCCCGCATCAAAACCATAGTTTTATTTTGGGTTTTTAATCAAAATACCCATAACCAACAGCTTTATTTCCAACGTTTTCCATTTCTTAAGAAACAAATTTTGATCTGATCATCATTCTCATTTGTTCTAAAAGCATGGCTAAGCATGGATAGAAGTAATCGCATATACCCACAATGACATTAAGTAATTGTCTAAGCTCAATCTATGGTTATCAAGGTTCACATAATCATACTTATCAAAGAAGTTTCATGAGACAACAGGTATAACTACCAGTACCACAAAATAGCAATTTACAGAAAGTAAACGCATGCATGAAACATTTTAATAAACAATGCAATTTAAATTCTGGGATCAAGATGGTCAAAGGGGGTGCTTGCCTTGCTCATTTATTGCTTACGACGAAGACACGGTCGCAGATGACGGAGGCAACGACGGAGGAAGGGACGTCGGATTCTACACGTCGATTGATCGGAAAATATAGCAAATAATCAACTTCAATAAGGGCAAAAAGAAAACATACAGAAAATCAAATAAAGATTCATTGCAGAAAACAGGAATGATTTAGGGTTTGGGTTATATGATTTCGAAATCTCATGATTTAGATAAACACACATTTATATACTTAATAGCTTTTATGATGAGCAAAACATGGTTTCCTCTGATAGATTATCTATTCTTGATTTATGAATTCAAGAGGCTAAAATTATGAATTCTAGTATTTACGATTTCGAATTATAGATGCTAAAATTATTTGGATTAAAAGAATTGAAACACTAGTTAAGGTTACGCTAAAAATACTTAGCCTTAAGTGATTTGCATATGAAAGGTTTTAAATAAGTTATGATTGATAAGCTAGCTAAATAGATTTATTTATGGTTTTTAAGAAGGTTCTGGTGATACAAATACATTGGTTATAATTTCTTTATTACAAGGTTCACTTAACCTTATTATGAAGTTCATAAAGCATAACACTTAGGGTTATTCGACTATTAAAGTTTATATGCAAAAACATAACGAAATAAGATTATTCCTTCGCAATTGGATAGCATATACTTTGAAGAACATATCTAGGCCGATTTCATACATTTTAGCTTTTAGACGAGACATTATTTTCATAGCTGAAAAAGCTTATGTGATATTAAAGACTATAACAACTGTAATTTTCAAGAGTATTTGACTAGCAAGACTTAATTGAAACGAAAGTTGTAAATGAAATATTTTTCTAGAATATGGTAGACCATATCCTAAATATCATTTCTAAACTGATTTCCATAGTTTTTACATTTAGACGAGAGGTTCTACGGATCGATGAAAAAGCTTGATGGTTCAATTTTTACTCGATAAGAGTTCAGTTTTTGATACAAGTTTGCGACTACATCGTCTAGGATAATCTACTCATTTTTCAGGCTTTAAAAGGGTATGACTCTAATAGCATTTTAAAGTTAGTTTCGCGACAAATGGCTTTTATTCGAGATGTTTTTCCTATAAACGATCATTAGGGTCTAACATTATATTATTTCAACCTAGCACAAACATAAGGTATTTTTGTATAAACAGCAAGATTATTATTTTCAAGTTATTAGGGATTGGTTTTGTCAAATTTGGAGTTTATTTGTGAAAGTTATAACTATTTGAATTATTCAAACATTTATACTCCGACTATTAAACATTTACTGTTTTATATAACAAACTTTAAATATTATTTTATATCTGGAAACCTTGCAATGCCAGAGGTATAATAAAACTGGTTTGGTGATTATTTGAATTCATTTGATCTATATTACAACCATTTGACTTTCTATGCTATATGTATTCTATGCTATATGTATATACACATTTTACATTTAAGTTATTTCACACTTTTCAAGACAGTTCAAATCAAATTCACTTATTAGTTATTTTGGAAAATTAAGGTATTCTATTGTCATGCTAATATTTAGAAATCAATTTTACTTATTCCATATTTCTTTTATTCAAACTATGTTTATTTGAATTTCTAATGCATTGAATACAATCTTTAATAGAAAGTAATTCAAACATAAATGAAATTTAAATATTTTTATATATTTGAACTTCTGTAAGTACAAGGATTTCACTAAAATTAGTTTCATTCCACCCTAAGTTTGTTTACATCATTTTAATATGTAGCACTTCTTTTAGTCTTTTCTTTAAATTTGAATTTCAAATTTACCCAGTGAACATTTTCAAAATATTATTACATATTATGAAAGAACTAGATTTTAGATGAATTTATAATTTTGTTTCATTTCATTTGGGCTAAAGATTCAAAAGTTATGAGCATTTGAATCAACTCGGGTATTGAAAATCGAAATGAAATTCACAAATACGTTTTCCCCACTGTGAAAGCGTCTTTACCGAATGCACTGAGGAGAACTTGACCGGCTGACAGAGGGGGCCCACAGGGCAGCGACTGAAGAACAGAGAAGCGGCTAGGACGCGGCGGCGACGGAGCTCCGGCGAAGTTCCGGCGAAGGGGAGGGCATGGCTAGCATCAGTGAGTCATCACGCACCTTTGGATGGTGTCGATTACCTCGGGGTGGCGGAGTGGGCTGCCACCGGTGGTGTCTTGCGGAGGAGGAGCGGCTCACCGAGAAGAGAAAGAAGTTAGCTCGGCGAATCGGTAGCATCTTGAGTATCAGTGAGGTTAGGAGGTTCCGTTTTACCGGTTGGTTGGAGCGGGGCTTGGCCGAGCAGTTCTGCCACCGTGCGCCGGCCGTGGGGAAGAAAAGCGCATGCGGCGGCGGTTGATCAGCAGGGGTGAACTGAAATTGATGAGCAAGATAGGCTCAGCGATGTCCATAGATGCCACGGATGCAAGGATTTTGATTGTGGCTCACCGGTTTTGCTCAATCGTCGAATTCCCCTTTTCGCGTGTTCTGGCAACAGGGCGAAGAAAGGAAGAGTCCTTGGCTTTTGAGCTTGAGCTGGCGAATGGTAAGGAAAGAGCGGCTCATTGTGACACTAGCCCAGTATTTATAGTCGGCGATGGATGGCAATGCAGGGTGTGAACGAAGAGAGGAGTTGCGGCTGTTCTGATCCAGGCGATGAGTTGGCGCGAAGGTTCACGCCGGCACCGAGATGACTTGAGGCTGACCAGGTATGGCACGGGAGAACAGAGGACTAGCGTGGCTTGGTCGGCAGAAGCGACGTGCAACGCCAGGCGAGAGCAGGCGGGAGGCTGGGCGAAAGATGGGGTCGCTCAGCCGGCGGAGGGAAGAAGAGAGGGGGGAAAGGTTTGACGAGCGGGGCCAGGTCCACCTGCAGCGACCGAGACGTTCTATCGTTCCTTGCCAGCAAACCGTTACCGTCAAAAGGGTTGGCCCACATGTCATTGAGAGAAAGCGAAACAAAGGATAAGTCTGGCCGGGACAGCCCCCATGTGAGCATTAATTCTACCATCAAATCATAGATTAATTTTATGAAACTTTTTTACCGATAACCTTTGATAGTTTTTATCTCCTGGTAAAATTTTCAGGCCAAAATATCTGATAATAAATTAAATAAAATTCTGACACTGTGGACTGGTACAGGAATTGAATTTCGGTATTCTATTTATTTAAAGGTGTAAACTTTACTTATTATTTTCCAAACTTTTTATGGAAGTTCATTGTGTATTATGGATGACTCAATAAAAATTTTAAGTCAAAATATCAAGTGAATATTTTATAAAAATTCTGACATGAAGATTTCTTGTTTTTAATAGTCTCTGTTTTTGAATTTTTAGGAGGCTTTTCCGACATGATAAATTCCTTATATTTTTATCAGATGTAAACACTGCTCTAAGGGTGCTATGGTAATTTTTGTGGCTCCTTATACTTTTCTATTATTTTTAATTAATTCTTACTTCACTGTTTTTAGTCAAAAAGAGATGACTAATATATTTTATTTACTCCAATTCAGCACCAAAGATTTTTACTAGATATTTTTACTGGTTTACCAGCATGAATATAGTCAAATGGTAACTTTTCTTATTTTTACTTTTACCTCTTTACATTCTTACCATTTCCCATTTGATAATTCTATTTGTTGGACTTTTCATTCAATACAAAAATTCAAAGAAATCCAAAAAAATCCCAATAATGTCAGGAAAAGTCGGAAATAAATATGTTCAAATTCAAATATCAAATTTTATATTATTGCATTTTTCGGGATGTTACATTTGTCCCTAATCAGTAACCACTATTACTCTCCAACTATCATTATTTCAAATTTAGCAGCTTTATTAAGAAGAGGTACAAAAACAGTCTTGATTACAAAAAATGTTACAGAAGAGTTGTTTATTATCTAAAAAGGGCAAAATTGTGTGCTCGTACTTACAACTACAAAAGTAAACCAAGAGAGCAAACATAGGTATACACCTACAGAAGATGTGGCTCAAAAGCACGACAGGTAGGTTAGATGGGAAAAACATGTAACTTGACTAATTGAAAGACTACAAGAAAATAGAATACATGAAAATAAAGAAGGATTATAATATAACCATTAACTCTAGTGAACAGTATGAAAACGAAGTAAATGTATATAAGAAAGGAGCTCTTTTACCTTAGAATTCTTTTTTATTTCTATTTTTTGCTGTGTTGCCAGTTTATTTGCTACATCATCTTATTCTTTTGTTCTACGTGTACATGTTTTCTGCCATATGTATGTTACATTGCATACATTATTGTTTTTGTTCTATAGCTAGTACGGTATGAACATTATAATCCTAATACGTTTTACTTTAGATGTCATTATTGTTGCTGTAATATCATCAATGTTAGAGTTTATGTTGCATAACCTACGTCTCCGATTCGAGGATATTTGTTTATAAATATGCTGAAATAGTATATTTATAAGCAAGTAGTCTCGAATTGTCCATGTTTTTTGGACAGTTCGAGAATATATGGTTAAGGCAAGTTACTAATTACGCTATTGTACAACTGCAGAGAAAATTTTGGTACCATCACCCTAGTGTTCTCTGGATACAGACCCTCTTGACTTGTTGTCGAGACGTGTATTTGGAGAACGACGAGGAGATACTGTCGAAATTTTCTCTAGAGTTGTACAACAGCTTAGAAACTTGCCTGAGCCACATATCCTCGAATGGGATTAGGACCTGACCTAATTAGAGTTTAGGAGTCATCGTTGGTACGTACTTTGTTGGTCAACAGATAGACATTTCTTTAAAATCATCTATTAATCTGTTAATTCATTACAATATGCTAGTACAATAATATGCTATGCATTATACCAGAGGTCTGTTAATTTACATGATCCATTGCCAAGTCAATATAATAGCTATGAATTTCTTTCTCTCATGTGAAATATATGACTGTCAGATATATGAATTGCTTTATCTCATTAAGTTCAGGTTTGAGATATATATTCGAAATGTCGCAAAGAGAGAGCACCGACTCATCGTCAAATAGAATAGAAGTTATGCTGAGGGGCTGAGTAAGGTGAGAAATGTTGAGGGGCCAAGTAAAGTGAGAAAGGCCCGATGATCGAATAGAGGGGCCATAGGGAGAACACCGCATATTTTCCACTTTGATGCCACAGGGGTTTGCACAGGTCCTCCAAAGTACAAGGGGTGCTACCGATCTTTTCTCAGCCAATTGGTGAGGGAGAGAGTGCCGATCACGGTTAAGGACTGGAGGAAAGAAGTCAGCGTCGAGCAGAAGAACCGGCTATGGGACGAAGTTAAGGAGAAATGGATTATACAAGAGGAAGATGAAAGTAATGTGAGGCGGTACGCCTTGAATTGAATGAGTGACTTTGAGGCACTTCAGGGTTATCATGCACTGCCAAATGAGCTCATATGATAGTCTTTTAATGAGCTCATTTGATATGTATTGTAAACCTCATTTGACAGTCTTGCAGCACAGCGCAGAAGTTCATTCGCACATCGAATAGCATAAGTTGATATTATAGGAAGAGAATCCACATATGGATGAGCTTTTCATCACGCGAGAAAACAATGATCGATTTCTCACATGGTTCAAAGAAAAAGGCGAAAGTCTCCGTGAGTGAGGATGTCAAATGGTTAGCTAACGGACCAAGATTTAATGTACAGACATGATAGGGGTATGATATTAATGGCTACACCTTTTACACTGAAAGTCAAGAAACGGTGGTGTGAGTATAGATGCTTTGTTCGATGATCACTCGAAAAGAGGATCCTTAACCGTAATGAACTCCTATTACAGGATGATTGAAGAAATTTGAGAGCTCGATTACGGAATATATCAAGTTCTATTGTTCTGATGTAAATGGGTGGAACTTCCGCATGGAGTGAAGATCGACAAGAGAGGTTTTACTCTTGTGGATCTCAATAGACTCATGTACAAAGATGAACCGTTCATCCTTGCGAAGCAAGCAACTCAAGTCTTCTACGTGCGTGATCCGGCCAATCTGAGGTTGCACGTCGTCCTTCATGGGAAGAGGCGAATCGTTGGAGTTAAAAATATCGTAGATGAAGAAGAATAAAACCAATTCGATGAAATACCTCCGTTTGCAGATGGGGCATGTCTTAGCGGTAACGACGACACACATGAAATAAATTACATGTGTGTAGATCATCAAGAAGGGTTGAATTGTAAATGAAGGAACTATTGTAATGTTTGTTCATTTTATCGGGCTGTTTATTTGGTTTAACGGTTGTTACTGTTTAACAGGTCCATTTTGTGGTGTTGTTTATTTGGGTAAAGTTGTACGATTACCATGTGACATGGAACAATATGACATACATGAGATGAATGATAGCTAATTTGCTTCCAATGCCAATTGAGATGTTCATTCATTCAATTATCGTTCTTTAATTACATTCATATCATGTTATATTTTTTCTTTATGTCACCGCTGTGGACAATTGTTGGTAATCTCATAGTTCCATTATGTATGCATAAAAGAAGATGAACTAGATGCTTTGTTTTGGTACTATAAAGATATGAATATATTTCTCCGAATGTTGGTAATATAAAAATAATAATTTCAAAATATTTTTTCTTAGAATTAATTGTAAAATAATTTTGAAAATAGTTCAAAAACGAAAAACATAGAGTTGATCATTCTTAACAATTGTCGTATTCAAAAGACCAACCGATCCTAAGTTATTTAATTTTAAAACTAGCCAAAAACTAGTGTGACCCATATAGATCTTATTCTAGCATTTTGTGAGTTTCATCTCTTGGACCGGATTTTTTGTCATTTCTTTATGCCTGCGAAGCACGTTTGGTTATATATTTTGAGAGAAAATTCATTTTGAGAAAACTTCTAACTAGTTCGAAGTTCATTTTTGAAAATTTTCAAAAAACTTGAACTTTATTTGAAAAAGTTTCGAATTTTTTACTCTTTAAGCAAACCGCATCGCCACCTCCCCCACCGGTTCAGCCCTCCCCACCGTCGGCACACCTCCATCGGCTCCCCTCCCCCCCCCACCGCCGCCTCCCCCACTGGCGCAGCCCTCCCCATCATCAGCTCCCCTCCCCCACCTTCGGCAACCCTCCTCGCGCTTCCCTGTCTCCGTCTGTTCTTCGTGCCGGGCTGCCTCCGCCGGCGCTGCTCTCCAGGCTGAAGCCCCACGTCCCGGTGGACGCCCACGACGCGGAGGCGGTCGTGAGGTTGAGCTCGCTCCCCGGCGATATGTCCTTCCCCTGCTCTCCATGAACTGAGTTGTTGGTGGTTGCATACTTGTCTCTTAGCCTCTTGCAAGAACATTTCCATCTTATTTTCTATATATTAATGATGCAGCGCGGCAATTAATTGGTATACATGATTATGAAATTTTAGTCTTACTGCATCGATCTTCTATAGTTAATTCTCGAAAACAGAAACTCCAATACATATGTAAGGCTGGTAGTACATGGTCGTATATATGTACCTCATGCTGCATATACAATACTAGACTAGTAGTGACGTCTTTGCAACATGTAGTTTAGTTTATAAATTTTGTCCTAATTAATGAGAGAGCAAAGAAAAATGTCTGTACAAATTTCGAATCAATTGCCGATGCGTTAATAGTTTGGGTCAATTAAACAGGCAGGAAAATGCAAAACTTGTATGACTTCACGATAAGTCGATTGTCGATAAGAATCGGGTGCCTACTTTTATTTGGAATATGAAAAAAAGTTCAAGTTAAGTACTATATATTTTCTATTGATAAATAATTAACTAGTACGTATGCTAACTGTTGAACTGTCAATTACTCCCTCCGGTCTTCAAAAAGATGACGTTTTGGATATAGTGTTAGTCAAACTTCTAAAATTTTGAATATTGATATATTTTTAAATATTTAAATTGGATATATAAAAATTATATATGTAGACTTGTCTCGAGAAGTACTTTCATAATATTATAATTTTATTGAGTTTTATAAATATATTATAATAAAAATTAGTGATAAAAGTTATATTTTGAAGACCGTATCGATGTCCAAAACGTCATCTTTTTTAAGACTGGGGTGAGTATATAACACTATTGCAATATGGCTGTCACAACTCATCAATTAAGTACAGCAGACAACTTCATAAGCGTTAAACTAATCGTTTCAAATCATTGTCCATAATTAATCATCTTAATTAAATCGAGGTCAATTTGATCGTGATCTGCTTAATTAAATCGAGGTCAACTTGTCTAGGACTAGATCTCTAATTGATAAGAGGATTCGAACAAGTTCAAATTCAGTTACATGATTAAAAACTCTCATAGTCTCATTAGTGAGATAAGAGGGATTTGAACAAGTTAAAATTTAGGTACATGATTCACTATAGATATGTACCTCAAGTTTATGTTGAGCAAAGTTGCCTGACATTTGTTTTTGCTTAGTATAGACAAGCACATGTTGGAGTCTGGGTATTTGCCATTCATAACTTGATGTGCTTCAATATATTTGTATACCTGACTAGTGCATAGGTTTGCATGCTCTGACCTTTTTATTTTCAAACCAGAAACCCCAGGTTCCTTTTAATGAAACCTTACTTATTCTTCCTTATGGATAGCATTGAGAAATCAGAATTCAATGTGCACAACTCTATCCCCTTATTTCATCAAGTTAGGTTTAAGAATGTCCCAAGTATATCTTCTAGCTACCAATTGCATTTCTAGTAATTGGATCTCCTTTTGTTGAGTATATTTACTTTAACTTTGTCTTTATTGTTGCTGTAATATGATCAACGTTCTTATAACGATTTTTACTTTACATCTCATTATTGTTATTGTAATATGATGAATTAATATTAGAGTTTATGTTGCGTAACCTATATTTTCCATTTGAGTGTGTTTGTTTATAAATATGTTAAAATTGTATATTTATAAGCAAGCAGTCTCGAATTGTCCTCATTTTTTGGACAGTTCGAAGATATGTGGTTCGGCCAAATTTCTGAGCTGTTGTACAACTCCAGATAAGGTTTCGGCAACATCTCCCTTATGTTCTTCGGATACCACCCCTCTTGACTTGTTGTCGAGACGTGGATTTGGAGAAAAGCAGGGGGATGCTGCCGAAATTTTCTCTGAAGTAGTACAACAGCTTAGAAATTTGCCCGAACTACATATCCTCGAATGGGATTAGGACCTAATCTGTTCAGAGATTAGGAGTTATCGTTAGTACGTACTTAGTTGGTCAACAGATAGACTTTTCTTTAAGATCATCCGTTAATTTGTTACTCTACTACAATATGCTAGAACAATTATATGCTATGGATTATCCATTAATCTATTACTTTACATGATTCTAGGTCAAATCTACATAATAGCTACGAATTGCTTTATCTCAAGTCAAATGTATGACCATGTCAAATATTATTCGAAATGTCGCAAGTAGAGAGCATCAGCTCATCGCCAAACAAAATAGAAGGTGCTGTTGAGGGGTCGAGCAAGGTTCCAAATGTTGAGGAGCTGAGTAAGGTGAGAAAAACCCGAGGACCGAATAAAGAGGCCACAAAAAGAACGCAGTAGGTTCTCTACTTGAATGCCACGGGGGTTTGCACGGGTCCCCCAAGTACAAGGGGAGCTACCGGTCTTTTCACGGCTAATTGGTGAGGTAGAGAGTGCCGATCATGATTAAGGACTGGAGGAAGGAAGTCAGCGTCGAGCAGAAGAATCAGTTGTGGAAAGAAGTTAAGGGGAAATGAATATACAAGAGGAAGATGAAAGCAATGAGAGGCGGTACGCCCTAAAGAGAATGGGTGTGGCTTTGAGGCACTTTAGGGTTATCATGCACGGTGAGTATGTGCTGAAAGGCCATACTCCATTCAAGAGGAAACATTTGTGACTCCCGATGTTTGGGAGTAGTTCACAAGGATGAAGAGTACGCTGAGGCAGAGGAGCTGAGATAGAAGAATATTGCTATCCAGAGGCACAATACGCACGCGCACCACCTCGATTCCGCCGGCTATGAAGGAAAGAAGGCAGAGTAGGCACGACTAGCCGAGGAGTGGGCGAACTCTGGAACGACGATGCCTTACTCCCACATATCTGAGAAGAGGGCACGCGACTGGGTATTAGCGAGGACGAAGAAAAGCTCCGACGGTCGGCTTGTAGTTCCAAACCCCGCGACCGCACACATCGTCTCCACCATCGTAAGAGATCTAACTTAGTACATTGCAGTTGACCATTCTCGTTGTATTTTACAACTAATTTGTACTCGCTTCTTATAGGAGGAGGTAAGCTAGCAGAAAGAGGAGGGGATATTTCTGAGCCAGGGGTCAAAGGACATCCTGTCTTCGGCCATCGGGAAGCCCGACCATAAGGGCCGGCTGCTTGCCACAGGGGCGGGCATACGAAGAGATCCTTCTTCCAAGAGGACGCTTCCAGTGCCAGATCAATATCATAGGAGGCACCTGCAGAGCACCTAAAGGACACGCTGAAGGAAGAGCTGAGGTAGGAGATCAAAGAGGAGATGATGGCACGTGAGGAGCGCCTGAGGGTTGAGATGATAGCGATGATCTTCCGGAGTCAGAGTTAGATGGCCTCGCCTCTCGTAGAAAGGCCTGTGCTCCCTAGCATCTGCGGTTCCAAAAATGATCAGTCCGGTCCCTAGCTGAAGGTAATAATTTTTTTTGACTTAAAGGTACGATAGTAACTCCTACAATATTTTTGATCAAGTTGCGCACTTCTTGCAGGCGTCTGCCAAGTGCCAGCTCACCGTGACAGAAGACGGATTTTCCGTTGAGGCTGGATACGGGGTTTCATTTCCATGCAAGGAGACTGACACGGTGCATGGTAAGCCTTTGGGGAAGGGTTACATGAGGGTGCAGGTCGACTATGTCCACAAAGACTTCCTATCTTATGTCCTGAGTTTCCCCTGAATGAAGATATCACCACTCTCAGGCAAGCACGAATGTCGTTCATCAAGTGGCCCACGATGGGTGTCGTACTACGCAAGGTAAAAATCCCCCGCGTCTTCTCGATCATTACAGTACTACAATATATTGAATATGCATATGCTTCGTAGGTTCCTATCATACCTAATCCTGCTCTTGCTCCTGCTCCCACCACCATGACGAGTCCTATGCAGAGTGCAGAGCTAGTGCGCAAAACGACTAGCATGATAGCCAAAGAACCCCAGGAAGCCTCGGAGACTCTTTCTGTCAAGAAGGCAAAGTTGACAAAGGCCACAACGCCCCCTCAAATACATGGAATGCTCCTTGTCTCGACCTCGAAGATTCCTTCTATCCAGAAAGAAAAGTTGGCAGAGGCCACAGAGCACCCTCAAGATTTTAAAAGGTATGTACATGGAAAGCCCCTTTTGCGTAGCAATGAATTGAATGCTCTAGGTAAGTGGACTCGCTTGCTCCATGGATGGTACATTAACAAGGTGAATGAGACAGAGCATCATATCAATTTCAATGTGAGGTGTAGAGCGGGACACTTTCACCGCGAGGAGCATGGGACATTACCAGTCAGTTTTGAGGATCTATTCTGTTTGTACCAACTGATAGCCATTGATATTTCTACTATACGATCTTGGACGCTGTGAGTATTGCACCATACAGCATGAGCCTATGACTTTTATAGGATTTTGTATAATGTTTTTTAACATTCAACATGAATTGTAGGATAATGAGGCAGCGAACCGTGACGGGTCAACACCTAGTAGGGTTCGTCGATCTCGAGCTTGTGTCTGCGACCATGGCTAGGCTTCAATCAGAGTTCCTTGCCAACTACATTAAGCGGTCATTGCAGGCTGAGGCAAAAAAACGATTTAATTCTACTTCCGTACCACAAGGAGTAAGTAGTACTTTACTCTTCAATTACTTGTACGCACTTAAACCGTATATGAACTTATTTTCTTGCACTGTAACCATTTAATAAGCAATCATTGAGTTCTACTCGTGCTCGCTCTGAGTGAAAATAAAGTCTACACTTTTAACTCACTCAGAAGAGACTAATAACCTACGCGATCAAGCATGTTTTACAAAAGTAAGTACATTCCTCTAATCTAACACTTTTCGTATTTAACTACGTTTATTTTTTTTGACTCAATAGCATCTTTCAAATGTATGTAGGGGTTTCTCGTCTTACGCCGCTGAAGGAGGGCGTCACAATGACAAACGAGGCGACCAGTTGGAATGGAAGCGCTTCAAGGTATATGTGCCTAGCATAGGATTAATTTTTTTATGGCATCTATTTTTTGTCTCTTAGTTTTATTTTTTTTGTTCACAGTGTCGTCAACAAGGCAGCGACGACCTGCGCGACTTCTACGTCATGCATCACATGCTAATCGTGGTCGGTGGCGCACACCTTTTCTCTAAGGTATATGTACATGCATTATACACGCAGGCTTTTACATACAAATTTTAAAACATAAATTAGTGTACTCATTTCTATTTTGCAGAAGATCGATATCTCCTCAAGTGCTTACACAGCAAAGAACTCAATAAATTACGAGACCACATATGTGAGTGGTACTAGACAGAAGTTCTAGTGAATGACGGTAGGTTTAGAGACCCGACAGGCTCCTACTAGTTTATGTAAATAATGTGATATGTATACTGACAGTTAAGCATATATGTTTGTATTCTATATCGTGAACGAATGTGATGTATATTGTAAAATGTTTGTGTTCTACATATATTGTGAATGTGATATGCATATTGTGTGTAATTTGTGATACATATTGTGAATGTGATGTATATTGTAAAATATTTGTGCTCTACATATATTGTGTAATCTGTGTGTTATCTGTACTATTTATGAAGGATGTACAAAGGCTTCAAGCCCTCGTCACAGTTGATTCTGAGCAAGAACAGCATCATCACAATCAGTTTTGAGCAAGAACTCATCACAATCGGTTCTGCATCACAATCGGTTCTTGCTCAGAACCGATTGTGATGATAATTTATCATAATCGGGTGAGAACTGACTATGACAATGCATCTTCATCACTGTCTAATGACTTTGTATCACCACCAAAACCTACTGTGATGATGAAAAGAACCGATTGTGATGTACATTTCTGTAGTAGTGACTCATTTCTATTTTGCAGAAGATCGATATCCCCCTAAAGAGCTTACAAAACAAAGATCTCAACAAATTACGAGATCACATATACCAGTGGTACTGGACAGTAGTCCTAGCAGAGGACGGTAGGTTTAGAGACCCGACAGGCTCCTACTAATCCATATGTAAACGTTTGTGTTCTATATCATGTGATATATGTACTGACTGTTAAGTATGTTTGTGTTCTATATTATTAACGAATATAATATGTGTATTGTAAAGTGTTTATATTCTATATATATTGTGAATGTGATATGCATACTGTGTGTAATCTGTACTGTTTTCGGTACATACTATGTGTAATCTGTGATGTTTTCGGGGGATGTATAAAGAACAATCACCACCCCACATCACAATAGATTTTAGATAAGAACCGATTGTGATGGTAATTTTTCACCATTGGACGAAAACTGAGTGTGATAATGTATCCTCATCACTGTCTAATGATTTTGTATTGCCATCAAAATCAATTGTGATGATGAAAAAGAATCGATTGTGATGTACATTTATGTAATAGTGGAAATAATGCCACGACGAGTCGGAGTGGTGGCACAACGAGCTGGGGGATGGGAGGAGATAACAGAGGAGGCGAGGTGACGGATTGCGGGCGTTGGGTGGGCTGCGCCAATTTGCCGGGACGGCTCGACAGCTTGTGCTTGTGGTTTGGTATATATAAATCTTGATTAGTTGATTTCTAATTTCTTTCATTTTTTTCTTATCCCCTAACCGATTAGCATATAGCCATATACTCAATATATATTGTATTATTTGCATAGTTAGTAATATAGTTATGTACTTGTATTTGTTTAGGTTCTCTTGTATTCATAATGCAGGTATGAATTTGGATTGCAAGAATAAATAATCATGCTTGTGACAATTTAGTTTAGTATTTTGAGTTTGTCCTCTATTTTTATTTTGGCTTCGACACTGGTGGCAACGGTACAACATCTGCATCTTATGGCTCAACTTGCATGATCAGTTTGTGGCCCACGGTCAGTCCATGATCGGTCGGAACCGGTCGAGGCAACTGGCCGAGTTGAGGCCCATGTTCCAAAACTCGTCATAGTACTCCTGGTAGGTGAAGGCCCGGTAGGCCAGAGGGTGGCCGTCGTCCACCAGCGCGTCGGCCGGCGCGATCACCGCGTCCTGGGACGGGCAGTAGAACGTCGGAACCGAGATCCTCTCGCTCTCGTTGTTCACAATCACGCGGTGGAGCACGCTCTTGTAACGATCGTTACTCAGCGCCTGCATGAAATCATTTTAATCAGCATATATAGTCATAGCCAAAACGTCAGTACGATTACTACTTTTTACTAGTGGTTGTTGAACATCGATCTCGTAGCTTGATTAAGAAGCAACAGTTGCGAGTATGGTAATCTGCATACCTGTACTTGATCTCCGATGTTGATGACCAGCGCGTTGGGCACGGGGTTGACCGCCACCCAGCGGCCGTCGCGCTGGACCTGCAGGCCGGACACGCCGTCCTGGAGCAGCAGAGTGACGGCATTGGGGTCTTTGTGCCTCGGCAGCCCGTAGGTCAGCTCGGGCTGTGGGCACGGCGGGTAATAGTTCACCGCCATGTGCTGCGCGTGCCGCCCCATGGCCGTCACCATGTGGCCTCTTTCGAGCCCAAGGCTCTCCGATATCGCCTCGAGCAGCCTCAGTGCCAGCGCTCTCGCCTCCGTCGAGTAGGTGCCGACCACTTGCCTGTCCAGTCAACACAATTTGTCAATTTACCATGCTGAAGTTTAAGGCTTAAATTCAGTCATAAGGTCTACAACTCGAGCCATTTAATTACTAGGTGAATAGTTCTCTTGTTTTATCTTTTTTTTTCTGTCATTACTCCCTACCGAAACAACCTCAAAGAGGTCAACGACGCACATGTTAGTTCAACCTCCTTTATTGACAAATTAATCAACGGATCAGATTGAAAGATTTGGTACGAACAGTATTAACGACCAGAGCCAAATTAAGTAGTAGTCGTTGGCGATCATCTGCAGGGAAATTGATTCTGACACGATATATGTGCGATCGAGCGACGGGCGTTCACCTGAAGGTGGGCGGGTTTGACGGCCACTGATCGTTGAAGCTCTCGAGAGGGTAGCAATGCAGGCGCAGGAAGTCGCGCCAGTTTCTCACCTTCTCCGTGCGCACGTTGAAGCTCGTCGACAGCCGGATCGCCTTCTTGGGGTCGTCGGAGTAACATTTCAGCCGCTCCGATTCCGGCAGGTGGAAGAACTCCCTTGCCACGTGCAGCATCCCCTCGACGACCGCCTCCGGGATTCCGTGATTCGTGACCTATATGTATGACAACTACTGTCAGATTGTTCAAGTTTTATCGGTGGAGGACAACTGATCAAGCCCGGCTACCAACTGTGCACGTACGTACCATGAAAAATCCATCGGTTCCGCACGCTGAGCCGATAGCCTCGACGACCTTGTGACGCTCCGGCCCGTCGAGTTGTTTCAGGTCGATCAGCGGAATGCCGGCACCGGACTCGTGGTCGACATTGGCGAGGTCTGGGCGGTCTCCGACCGGTCTAATGTGGCTCGACGGGACTCGCCCGGATTGTGCCATCAGATCGCTAAGGAGAGGCTTGGCAATCGCCGGTGCCATGTTATAATTCAGGGATGGCTGGATGCGGCACTTACTGGCTGCTAGTAATGCCACTCGATGTTGTGGTTAATTAATGTGATCTGAGTACATACTTCAGTTTGCCTTGCCCTTTTATAGGCAAAACCGATGGGAGGCATTGATGGACACAGAATAATCGAGTATAAATTTAGTTGATCTAGCATTTGGGGCGATCGAATCGATGATGCAACAGCTAGGCATCCGACTTGTTTGACGATCTACAAAACGTGACAAGAAGCGATAGAACAAATCTTTTTCGTCCAGCTCTGCACCCGCGCGTTGTATACTTCGTAGTAGTTGGCAGGTTGAGGAATATAAAGTTCGTTGTGTCAGCCTATTTGGCGCCGACCTGAAAATTGCTGCTGCTATTTGTCAGCACTTAACAACCCCCACTCCCCGCGGGCGCCGCCGGCGGTGTTTTCCCTCCCAGAACATTCAGCATCTGCATACCGTCGACGCCGGTTAGCCTGCCGGCATCGGTGGGCAGCAGCGCGCCGTGAGTTATCTATAGATATCAATATTTTTTAGAGAGATCAGCCTTACCATGCTCGGACGGTAGAAACAAGCTACAGTAATTTTAAGTTTTTTAAAAAAAATTACTTTCTTAACAGAATATTTTTTAAGAAAAAAACATTACTTTTTGTTTCTTTTTTATAAGTTTTTCTGAAAAAGATTTTCAGACTATGTTAAAATCCTTACCTATCTGGGTGCTTCCTTTTGTCTACAGTAACGCGCGAGCTAGATAAGCATTAGTTACTACTAATTTACCCGCAGGAGCACGTTAGGCCGATACTCAGGTGCCACGCATAGCCATGCGGTTGTCTTAAAACCGCATGAAAGTGATGGCTGCTGCCTAATTAAACCACGATTTTTCGCTATCGTGAGCACGGAGCACCTCCATGCAATGGTGCCGACCGTGACGGGACACGCCAATGCTGGTACGGGCCAATTACGGTCGGCAGCTTTCGTTTCAGCCGAACACGGCCAATCGTACGGCTTTTCTCAGCTAAAAAATATCGCACCACGCCTCCCACGCCACAGCCGCAAAGGCAAAATAAGGCAACAAACGCAGTACGGCCTGGTGGCCGTATGGCGCACCGTCTTTTCCACTGTGCGGGAGTAGTGTTGATGGCTTGGTGCATCAAAGGTAGGGTCGATTTGGCCTCGCGATGTGATCTTTCGAGGCCAATCGTGCGGCCGGTGGCAGCATTATTGCGATGGTAACTTGACGCAGCAAGCTCGATCTCTCAAGAAAAACCAGGAAACCTGTGATGGGGGTTGCTCCAGAAGCTGATACTGCATTTGTTATTTTAGTGAGGACTGAGACGGGGAGATGCGGGGTTGCTGATGCTGAAGATGCTGATATGCTATCGTCAGCCCGGGTGACGTCTGCTCCGTGACTTCACCGATGACAATCGGCGGCCCGCGTTCCGTAACGCGTGACGACTGGAGAGTGGAGGCTACGTGTAGAAAACACGGGATTCCAGCACTAGTTCGGCGCAAAAGGCTGCCTCGCGTTTTATTCTAAACACCAACTGTGGTGGTTAACTGTAGAGAAATTTTACTATGCATTACATTGATATTTCTATGTAAAAACCGGTCGGATATTTTTCATCTGATTCCGGACCGAATTTGACTATTCGGTCGGATTCAGGACAGGATCCATATACTTAAATCCAGATCCGAGATCGGATACGGAACAACCAATATCCGGTAAATATGGGACGGGATTCGGATATCCGGATTTTTTCTATTCGGATTTTTCTATTCGGATATCAGTAAGGTATCCGAATTTTTTCTATTCGGATTTTTCAATTAGGATATCAGTAAGGCCCAGCATATTTCATTAATTTTTTCCATAGCAACCCATTTATATTTATAATTAGTTGGTTCTATTGATCCTAAAGTAACATATTTTTTCTATAACGTCTATTGGGTTTGATTGGGTTTGATTGATATATAACTTCTACTATGTCATGTACTCGTATGTTTAATTCAACATATATTACTTTATATATTCGTGCATAATTCATATATCTTTATCCGTTTTCGGCCCAAATCCGTCACATATCCATATCCCGAATAATTTGGATTCGTATCCATACCGACTAGCCCGTATCCGGTTTCGAATCCGTAAAAAATATGAGTTAGGATACAGGAAGAGAAATATCCGTCCGTATCCGACTCGTTTTCACCCTCTAGATATTCCCTCCGGTTAACAAAAACTTATCGGTTTGGGATACGTGTACTCCAACTTTTAAAACTTTAGCTATCGATATTTTTTAAAATATTTAGATTGGATGTATAAAAATTATATGTGGAGATCCATCTCAAAACGTACTTTCATAATAATTTTATTAGATTTTTAATCATATCATAATAGAAATTAGTGGTCAAAGTTGAGTTTTGAAGACCGTGTCGATATCCAAAATAACAACTATTTGTGACGGGAGGGAGTAGTATGTAGTGATTAGTAAAAATTAGATCTAGCCATTGATTTGTTAAGAGTATTTTTACTACTCTACTATTAGAGAAAGTAAAATATTAACTAATCTGACTATTGAATTGAAAAGAATAAACTATCTATATTACATATAGGACCTGTTTGGTAGAGCTCCAGATCCTAGCTTAATCTGAGATATAAAACTTGTAGGCTAAAATAAAGTGAATTAAGTTTATACTTTTGGTCTAAAATTTGAAAAAGATGATTCATCTAAACACTCTTAATATACTCATAGATCCAGCTCCACGAACCTGATGGAGTTAAAAATACCTAGCTCCACTAGATCCACGGATTTAGTGGAGGTGGAACCTTACCAAACACACCCTTAGTGTACGTTGAAAAAAAAAAAAACTCTAATTCTACTAGGGGTGCAAGCGGCTGCGAGGTCGGCGTCGCAGGCTTGGTTAGGTTGTCTGTTTTGTTTATGTAGCGCGTGCATTGCATTGGCTGCAGCAGGGGAGGAGTTTGCTGCCCACGTTAGGCAGTTGCATGTGGAATTCCCGTCTCCTTTATGAAAGACCTCTCAGAGTTGAATTAGCTCATCAAGCAAAAGTTGATAGAACTCTTCGCTCCTAGTCCTAGGTACAAAATTTAATTTTTTAGCATGATTCGGTTGGTTCATATATCACTACCATAGGCTCGTGCTGAACTTTATTCGCGTCGATTCCCACTTCAGTTATCAATTCGGTCGATACGGGGAACCAACTCATTTCAGCTACACCTTCAATATATAATTATAACTTAACTCTTAGAGCCGGAGGAATCCCCCACAAATTATGAAATAAAAAAAATCGTGGTTTCGAAAATCCCTCTCGGTTCCTAATATACATACATATATGTATGTACATACACATATATATACATAAATATATATATATACGGCACTTCTTACCGTGAAATCCACGTGTACAAGTTTTCAAAAAATTCTCAAAAAATTACTATATGTAAAAGAGATGAGTTTCTACAATCCTGCAAAATTTAAAAACCAAATTCAATCACATTTGAAAGATATGAAAAAGACAAATTTTATCTTTTTCGTATCTTTCAAATGCGATTGAGTTTGATTTTCACTAGATATGTTGCCTATATATACATAAATATATACCTACATATATACACACATATACATATGTACACATATATATATGTACATATATATATGTACACCTACATATACACACATACATATATGTACATATATTCAGACATACATATATATGTATATACATACATACATACATACGGAAGAGCTAATCAACGCATGCGCGTAGATTAGTTATTCTACGCGCTGGTTGTAACCCCACTTCAGTTGGAAACCAACTAGTAAATGTGTTTTCACGTTCGTCTGTGTGTTGACTAAGCCGATAAGGCCAAACTAACTAGTAAATAAATTTCCTTGTTTGTACTGAAATTTGTTTTTTCTTTGATTTAGTCATAACTTTTTACTGACAATTCCGATTCATGAACAGTTTCACTAGTAGCTTACAGACAACGAGAGAAACAGAATGATATAAGTCTCGCTACTAAACGTTGGATATGTTGTTTTTTTCCATCCACAAAATAACATTTCACTAGATATTATACAAAATTTTACTATATAGCTTGTAAAATCAAGTGAGAACCATTCTTAAAATGTTATGCATCGGTTCACTAGTAAAATCTTACATACATCAGTAATTTGGTGTTTATTTGGCAGTAAACCACTCAAAATCGTGTAAACTCAGTGAAAATCATATATACATGTTTTAAAAAATTATCAAAAAATTACAACATGTAGGGGAGGTCAGCTTCTACAAATCTGCAAAATTTGACTACCAAACTCAATGGTATTTGAAAGATATGAAATTGACAAGCAATGTATAAATAGTGCTAAACAGTAGGTTTGGGCCCTATTTAAACAAACCGAAAAACCAAAAAAAAGCTGTTTTCTCAGTTTTCAGTTTATGATTCAGTTTTTATTTTGGCAATATTTAGTTTTCAATTTATGGTTCGGTTTTGAAAGTTTGAAAACTGAATAAACCGAAGAGCTACAAGTGTGTGTCCAGTCTCTAAAGAAATTCCCATCTCACATCCTAGCACCTGGTCATCAATTCCCTAATCAGCCAATCCCAATTTGCTTGTTCGGCGACCATTCCCCCGTTCGGTGGCCATTTCCCTGGTGCGTGGCGGCCACTCTCCTCTCCCTCCCTCGCCCTCTCCCTCTCAGGCTCTCCCCGCACGGGGACAGCCAGTGGCCTCCTCTCCCCACGCGTAGCTCCCTCCCTTGCCCCTACTGCCTCCCTCCTCGTGGGGCTCCCTCCCTCGCTCGCACCACCTCCCTCCCTCTCCCCACGCGTGGCCAGCCGGCGGCCTACTATCCCCGTGTGCGGCTCCCTCCCTCGCCCCACGGCCTCCTTGTTGTTTTAAAAAAAAATCACATGTACATGTTTTAAAAAAAATTAAAAAATTATCATATGTAAGGGGAGGTTATCTTATACATCCCTATAAAATTTGATGATAAACTCAGTGGCATCTGAATGTTATGAAATTGACAAGCAACGGATAAATAGTGCTAAACATCGACAAAATAACTATTAAGTTAAATTTTTATTTTTCATATCTTTCAAACGAAATTGATTGTTATCTTCAAATTTTTGTGAGTTGTATAATCTCACCTCCCCTAGGTATGGTAATATTTTGAGAATTTTTGAACACCTTTACTTGTGATTTTCACGGATTTTATTTGTTCATTTGGCAGTAAACACCTTTATCTTGTAAACTCCATGAAACATTATATGTACATATTTAGAAAAATTGAAAAAATTACCATATGTAGAGAATGTAAGCTTATGCAATCTTGGAAAATTTAAAGACCAAACTCAATAGCATTCGAAATATATGAAATTGACAAACAACGGATGAATAGTGCTAACAGCGACAAAATCACTACTCAGCTGAATTTATCTTTTTCATATCTTTCAAATAAAATTGATTTTGGTCTTCAAATTTTATAGAGTTGTAGAATCTCACCTCCTCTAGGTATGATATTTTTTGAGGATTTTTTTTAAACTTTTACATATGATTTTCATTAATTTTACACTATAAGGATTTAGTACTACACATAATACACATGCTGCTGAACACTCTGCATGATAGTAAAATCTATGTATACAGATAGTAAAAGCTATCTATACAGATAGTAATACCTATCATCAAACAGCAAAAAAGACTATTTTTACCGAAACTTATATAATTTTTTTAATTTTGTTGTCAGTAAGCTAATGATGAAAACCGTTTGTCAATCAGAGCTGCAAATAAAAAGTTATGACTAAAACAAAGAATGCATTTACTATATGGTTAGTGGGATGCATAGCTCTGTCAACTAGAGCAGTCTGATGCACTGATTAGTGGGATGCATGACTCAGTCGGATTGAGTTAAAAGAGTATAATAGGCTATTCTACACGCAGGCACAGAATAGCATACATATAGTAGCACTATTCTACGTGTGCACGTAGTTACACGCTAGTCATAACCCCAGAGAACTGTTTTGGTCGGAGAAGCGCATGCAAACCATTCCACGTACGCCTTTGTGTTGACTAGTGAATGTTTTTTCTAGTTTGTACATAAATTTTTTTTTATTTTAACCATAATTTTTTATTGACAGCTTCGATTCACAAACTGTTTTTATTATTAGATTACTGACGACGAGAGCAACATATTGATATAAGTCTCAAGGCATGAATCAGATTTTATTATCGATATACATATATTTTACTATTACGTAGAGGGTTTAGCCGTATGCAGTGTAGTCTGTATAGTAGTAACTAGTAACATGTAGTGATCTCTCTCCATTTTATTATTCTGTACCTGGACACAATCATTCATGTGACTGAATGGATACACAATTTCTCGACGGAACGCTTGATTGCTCAGTTTGCAAGCAATTCTGCGCAGGCATCCTTGTGCTCGATCGATCTGTGGCCTGCAGTGAATTTCGTTTCGGTAGTAAATTCTTGTTAGTGCATCGTACGTGTGTGCACATAAGAATATTGTCGTTGATGCATCACACAGAGTTGTTTTCTTGCTCTGATTGATGAATGATTGCTGCGCGTAGTTCTTACAAGAAAATAGATGTTTTTAGCTTTTCTCTCGCGCCGATATTCTACTGCTCGATTTTCCTATTGAACTGGTACGTATCACCGATATTTGTGCTCCATTAGTTTTTATAGCATTATAGCCGTAGTAGTATCTGTGGCACGAGCTTATATACGTTGGAGTAATAAACTCATTCAAATGCAATTTGACGAGCATGGATAAGTTTCTTTGAATTCTTCCTCTTGTATCCATACACATACATACATACACACATACATACATGGCGACATATCCAGTGCAAACCTGCATTACCGTACAAACTCCGTGAAACCCACGTGTAGAAGTTTTGAAAAATTCTTAAAAAATTACCATATGTAGGGGAGGTAAGCTTCTACAATCGTGCAAAATTTGAAGACCAAACTCAATCGCATTTGAAATATATGAAAAAGACAAACAGCAAAATAAATAGTGCCAAACAGTAAAAAAATCACTATTTATGTTGAATTTGTCTTTTTCATATCTTTCAAATGCGATTGAGTTTGGTCTTCAAATTTTGCACGGTTGTAGAAGCTCACCTCCTCTACATATGATAATTTTTTGAGAATTTTTCAAAACTTCTACGCGTGGATTTCACGGAGTTTGCACGGTAAAGAGGGTTTGCACTGGATATGTCGCCATACATACATAGGCGACATATCCAGTGCAAATCTCTTATCATGAAAACTCCATGAAATCCATGTGTAGAAGTTTTGAAAAATTCTCAAAAAATTACCATAGGTAGGGGAGGTGAGCTTCTACAATCGTGCAAAATTTGAAGACCAAACTCAACCGCATTTGAAAGATATGAAAAAGGTACATATGGTAATTTTTTGAGAATTTTTTAAAACTTTTACATGTGGGTTTCACGGAGTTTGCACGGTAAAAGAGCTTTGCATTGGATATGCCCCCTATATATATATATATATATATATATATATATATATATATATATATAGCATAATTTGTTTATATATTCGTTTTACATATAGAAAAGGGTATGTAGCAAAAAAAATAAAGTGCTCTGATGAAATTGTTTCAACCATGTCGCATTGGAGTATATTAGAATTATTATTGGAGTATACTGAAAGTGATAAAGGTGTGTAAAGCGTTCATTTAAGTGGTATATTACAGGTGGGAGTACATATATATATATATATATAACCGTATAAATAGATTTTACTATCATACAGAGGGTTCAGTAGCCTGTCTATTCTATACTTACTGTCAAATAAATATCAATTTACTAATGTATGATAATAAAAAATATATATAGTTAGTAAAATTTATATATACCGATAATAATATACGGCGTCCGCGTGCACTCTTTCAAGATGTCAGCAGCTAGCGCTTCTTGCTTTGCTCATTCCATCTGCTGCTGGTGAAGGTGCTGCACCGTCATTCTTTCCCTCGCTTTCCTCCCCAACAGCGATGACTACAGATCCAGCTCGTCCTATCACTTCCTACAATGATCGCATGATGCATGTGCTTTGTAGCTAGTTGTTGTTTACCTACGTTTAGTCGATAAGTAATGCATGCACTGCATTTTGTACTTTCTATTCACACTTAGTTATGTCATTAACTAATGGTTGTTGTACACGACTACGGCCGACAAGCAGTTGTCAGGGACTATGATGCATCTGCCTTCTCTACATGATAGTAAAATCTATATATACGGATAGTAGCATCTATCATCGAACAACAAAAATTATTGTTTATTGAAGAGACTTATATCATTCTGTTCCTCTTATCGTCAGTAAACTACTGATGAAAACCTTTTGTGAATCGGAACTGCCAATAAAAAGTTATGGATAAAACAAAAAAAAAAAGAAAGATTCATATATAAACAAGAAAACACATTTACTAGTTGATTTGCCACGTAGCAGATAGTTACTAGGAAAGTTCCTTGTGTTGAGTGTTGTGATAAGTGGCTCGGTCGGTATGCGTTAAATGGTTGGGAAGTAGAATAGGCTATTATACACACAGTTGTAGAATAGCATATATATATATATATATATATATATATATATATATATATATATATATATATATATATATATATATATATATATATATATATATATATATATATATATATATCTCCACCTCTAGTATACCACGTAAATGAATATTTTATACTCCTTTATCACTTTCGGTATACTCCAATAATAATTTTAAGATACTCCAATGTGACATGGTTAAAAAAATTTCATTAGAACCCTTTATTTTTTTTGCTACATACCCTTTTCCATATGTAAAAGGAATATATAAACAAATTATGCTATAAAGGGTGGACTTTAACGAAATTTTTCATGGAACTCACTTTGGAGTATCTTATAATCAATATTAGAGTATACTCAAAATGATAAAGAGGTATAACAACATCATTTAAATGGTATACTGGAGGTGGGAGTATGTACACCCAAGAGTATGGGATCATTTTCCTATATATATATATATATATATATATATATATATATATATATATATATATATTAAACGAACATGTAATACTCATTTATCATTTTTAGTATACTTCAATAATAATTCTAAGATACTCTAATGTGATTTGGTTGAAACAAATTTCATTTAAGCTTTGCATTTTTGTTATACACACTTTTCCATATATAAAAAAAGTACATAAACAAATTATGCTATAAAAAGTGGGCTTAGATCAAATTTTTCATGGAATTCAGTTTAGAGTATCTTATAACCTTTATTAGAGTATGCTCAAGGAGATAAGGATGTATAATGTGTTTGTTTAACTGGTATATGAGAAGTGGGAGTCCATACCGCCAGGAGTATGGAATTATTTTCCTATATGTGTATATATATACACGTATGTATATGTATATATGTGTATGTATATGTATACATATATATATATACATATATATGTATACATACACACACGCATATATATATACATATATACACATACATACATACATACATACATACATACATACATACATACATACATACATACAGGTACTCGCTTAAAAGAAGAGAAACTATATTCCAATTACTAAAGCAAGAAAATTACCTTTTTGTAGGCGGTCGAGGTCTAGCTTTTTCTACATTGGCTTCTGTTGAACTGAACTAGCCAATTAACATGCGCAATTGCACGGTATAGTATAGGCAGTGCTACTTGTCTTTTTTTTTTTCAAATTAATTTGTCTTTAGTCCAAACATCAATCTAAGTCTTTACAATTCGGGTTTACCAAATTAAGGGCTGAATTTTCTTGTTGATTATTATTTTAAATCAATATATCTTTAAAAACTATTAAATCTAAGCCTTTTAAGTTAGGACACACCAAATCAAGGGTTAGTAGTTTTTATTTTCTTGTGAAAATTATTTAAAATTGTTATATCTAAGTCAACTATCAAATCTAAGACTTTAAAATTAGGATCCACCAAATTAAAGTTTATATGTTTTGCTTTTTTGTGAAAATTTCTAACATATTTTCTTTTTTTTAGCGGTTGGAGATCACCTATTGTCATCTTAGTATATACTCCCTCTATTCATAAATGTATGACGTTTTCGACATCGGCACAATCTCCAATATACAATTTTTAACGCTACTTTTTTATATGAATCGTAAAAAATATAAAAATAATTATATTATGAAAATATTTTTATGACTAATCTACTGATATCATTTTGACATGACTAATCTAAATAATTATATATATAGTCAAAATTAAAGAAGTTTGACCTAAAACGTCGTACATTTACAAAGGAGGGAGCAAGCATAGTTTCAAAGCAAAAAAAAAGGATCTTTTTTAGGCAAGCAAGTACTACATTTTCTAGTATTGCATTGTTGGAAAAATTAGGAATTTTCTCAATATTTTAATCCACAAAATTATGTAGATCATGTTTAAACAATTGCACATTTCTAGTTCACAGCCAAAGGTTCTAGATAACAGATTATCTATCTCATATGCAAAGGCTAATGAACAAGAAATCAAATCGATAAAAACACGGTATAAGACGATATACCCTTGAGCCGGTGCCACTGCTGGCACAGCAGTGTAACATTCTCGTCGCCATGACGGTCGATGTAGACGATCACAAAGTTGTCGCAGTGAAGCGTTGGTGCGATGAAGCGCTTGATGCGGTGCGACGCGCTTCGAGAGCACTTTTGAGTAGTCGCGTGGTCGCTCCCAAAACCTTATCGGCCTTCTATCTCGAGCAAGATCTCAAGAAGGGCGAGGTTCCGAGGCTCTGCTCCTCTGCTACTTGTGCGCGCAAGAAAACAGAGGGGGAGACAAGAAATGCAAGACCGAAATGGAACACCGAGTCTTGAGAGAGAGGCAGATTGGTTCGTCAGAAACACAGCCACGCCTCCTTATATATAGGCTCGCAGAAGGGTAATCGTCGGCGACATTTAGAGGCCATCAAAACGACTGCTACTAGTAATCGACGCCATCAAGACGTCCGTTAGTAATCGACGGTGTTTATGACCCAACCATCAACCACATCGCCATTAGTAATCGGCGGCCGTTATCGGTCATAAACCGGACACATTAAACGGCAAAATGCATCGCTCCCGCCAAAGACATCACGTCCGGATCGCTGCGCGCCACAAGACGCAGATGCACGTCTCGTCTCGTCTCGTCTCGACTCGACTCGACTCGACTCGACTCGACTCGCATACGCCACGCCACGCCTCGGCTCGGCTCGGCTCGGCGCGCGCGTGTGGCACAGCCTTTACCCTTTTCCACCTTGCTAATTGAGAGACACACAACTCAACTATTTAAGTTGGTCAAATCTTCTCTCAATTACCCATATGGTACTAAACCAATTTCATGACTCCTAGTATTCTAATGGGCCTTTTGGAATTTCTATTAAATTAATTATGGGCCATCCCATAATAATCTAACAATCCCCACCAAATTTCAAAGGCACATTTGAAATACTCTCACTTCCAATGTAGTTTGATATACCAGTTTTTTCGATGGAGACTGTTAAGTTGAACTTCCATCTAGAACAAAGGTTACACTCATCCACAATCAACAATGGACTATGCCTTGAATTGACAGCTTGTGCGAACAAGTTTCACCAAAAGTCCTTTACTGATACTAGGCTGCTAAATGCATCCCCTCGGTTTGGAGCTTATAAGTCATACTCCTTAGCCTTTCATGAGCCTCTAGAGATCACCCAATCTCATAGACTGTGACTAGCAGTCGAACTCATATAGGTGTATTCCTCATAAGATGTTCGTAAGACAACATCTCTCGCTTATCAAAGCCACTCGGAATACATTAAGGTATAACCAACCCGCCATACGAATAGGAGAGTTATTGCATCTCAAACGGAGTGGACTAAGTACGTAAGTACTCTCCTCTCACCAATCACTAGCTTGTCTCAACATCCTAGTTCACGGATCTCCGATCAAATAGGATGAGTTACCACTAAGACATGACTTTATGTGGGTCTCAAGCCCATCTCCTCGATGCTTCATCTATCACATTCCGTGATAGTCCCTTTGTAAAAGGATCTCGCTAAGTTTTTAGCCGTCGGACATAGTCCAACGCTATAACTCCGAGTTTCTCATTTTCTGACAGACTTCAACCGCCTCTTAACGTGCCTTGATGACTTCATGTTATCCTTAGAATCGCTTACCTTAACAATCACCGTCCGATTGTCACAGTTCAAAAGAATAGCAGCACCGGTTTCTCAACCACCGTAAGTCCTTCACAAGTTCACGCAGCCGATCGGCTTCCACGAGGTCAGATCTAATGCCGTGAGTTCGCTTCCATTGTAGACCTCGTTAAGATGGTCTCGCTTGCAAGACTTCCAGAAACACTCCACCACCCAATGTGAACACATATCCACTTGTGGCTTTTATTTCATCAAGATCGATATCCGCTTTGAATCACTATAACCCTCAAGTACCCTAGGTACCGGTGTAGTGAATTCCATAACTTGATGTCCCTTTAGATAGCGCATTACTCTCTCAAGAGCATGCCAATGATTATCTCCCGGGTTTGAAACAAACCGGCTTAGTTTGCTCACAGAAACGAGATATCAGGCCTTGTTGCACTAGCTAAATACATCAATGAACCAATAATTTGGGAATATCTCAATTGATCATTTGCTATTCGTTGGTTCTTTCGTAATAGCACACTTGGATCATACGGCGTTGGAGCAGTTTGCAATCGCTATAGCCAAAGCGACTCAACACCTTTTCCACATAATGGGACTGCTCAAGAGTAATCCCACCGTCACCTTCTCTTAACAATTTAATGTTTAAGATGACATCCGCTACTCCCAAATCTTTCATTTCAAAGTTTTCTGACAAGAAGTCCTTGACTTCCTTAATCACATTAAGGTTTGTCCCAAAGATCGAGATGTCATCAACATACGGACACATAATCACTCCTTCACCCCACCATAGCGGTAATACACACATTTGTCGACTTCATTCACAACAAAGCGGCAGATGTTAAAGTTCTGTCGAACTTCTCGTACATCGCTAGGTGCTTGCTTAAGGCCATACAAAGACTTCAACAACCTACACACTTTTCCTTCATGACCCTTTACTACAAATCCATCAGCCGATCCATATAGATTTCCTCTTCCAACTCTCCATTAAGGAAAGCCGTCTTTACATCCATCCGATGAATGATCGCACCGTAGGAGGCACCAAAGACAGAGTACTCTAATAGTGGTCATCCGCAACAGTGAGTAAGTATCAAAGAAGTCCTCGCTTCTTTCTCGGTATAACCCTTGGCCACAAGCCTTGCCTTGTACTTTTCAATCGTACCATCAGCCTCGGCTTTTCTTGAACACCCACTTACATCCTACTGTGTTTACACCCATATGGACGCTCAACAACTTCCCAAGTTCCATTGCTCAAGATGGAATTCATCTCACTGACCGCTTCCTTCCAATAGTCGGCCCGAGATGAATAAGCCTCCTCAATGGTTCTTGGAGTATCATCCACTAGATATACAATGAAGTCATCACCAAAAGACTTTGTAGTCCTTAGTCTCTTACTCTTACGAGTTACTTCATTGCCCTCATCTATTGGATTTTCCTCAAAAATGGGCTCAATTTGTATAGGAGTGGAAGGTTTAGGAGAGAAGATAGATTCTTGGCCGATGAGCTAAGTGTCTCTTTCATAGGAAATAAGTCCTCAAAGAATGTGGCATCATTGGACTCAAAAATTGTACCTTCATACATATCGTACTCAGATTTCACTATTAAGAATCTATATCCAACGCTGTGAAAAGCATAACCAATAAAGACACAATCAACGGTTTTTGGTCCAAGTTTACGCTTCTTTGGGATAGGCACATTCACTTTAGCCAAACAAATTTCAAGTACGTAAATAGGAGAAATTTAATCTTTTCTCTCCCATTCCTCGAATGGTGTAATTTCTTTATTCTTTGTAGGAACCCTATTTAGGACATGACATGCAATCAATATAGCCTCACCCCACCATTCCTTGGAAAGTCCCACTGCTTCTAACATGGCGTTAACCATCTCGCTTAGAGTACGGTTCTTTCTTTCGGCAACCCCGCTTGATTGGGGCGAATAGGAGGCGCCCTTTCATGGATTATTCCATGTTCCTCGTAGAATAAATTAAACTCATTAGAAAAGAATTCTCCACCACGATCTGACCTAACCCGTTTGATTTTTCTCTCAAGTTGGTTCTCAGCTTCAGCTTTATAGATCTTAAAATAGTGAAAAGCCTCATCTTTTGACTTTAATAAATACACATAGCAATATCTAGTAGAATCATCAATCAAAGTCATGAAATACCTCTTATCACCCTTTGTCAACTCTCCGTTCATCTCGCATAAATCGGTATGAACTAGTTCTAACGGTGCCAAGTTTCTCGCCTCTGCTGCCTTGTGAGGCTTGCGAGGTTGCTTAGATTGCACACATACTTGACACTTAGAACCTTTGACTTGGGTAAATTTTGGGATTAAATTCATATCTTGCTAACCGCATCATGCAACCAAGATTAATATGACAAAGTCGTGAATGCCAAACATCAGCCTCATGATTACAAACATGATTCACAATTTTATTCATGTCCGTCAAAGACAAGCGGAAGGCCTCCGCTCTCATAGCCTTTTCCAATAAAAGTTCCAATTTTAGAAACAACACATTTATTGGATTCAAAACTAGCTTAAAACCATCTCTACACAATAGAGACCACGACAAGGTTTTTATTTATCGCGGGCACGTGATGCACGTTCCTCGATCCGCACGATTTTTCCTGAAGTAAACTTCAAGTCAATCGTGCCGACTCCACGCACAAATGCTCGCGACCCATTCCCCATCAACACGGAGGTAGCCCTCGCGACTGGTAAAAGAGAATAAGGATCTGTCAAGACAAACATGTATATTGGCCCCGTGTCAATCCACCAATCAGTGAACGACATACGATAGAACGGTAGGTATTGAAACATACCCGGATGTTCCTCCTCAAGATTGCCAATAACAACGCTAGCGCACTTTTTCGCTTATTGTCTTTACGATCGTGGCAATCCTTTGCCCAATGATCGCACCATTACTGCATAAAGCGGTTTCCTTTCCTTTATTCTTCTTCTTCTTGAAGCTAGTAGTTTGAGCGGCCTTGTTCTTGTTCTCGTGCTTTTCAGACTTATTTTTATTCTTCTTGTTGAATTGAAAGATTTTCTTTGTACCACATTGGCACTAGAACTTTCTTTCCCACGTATATCTTTTGCCCTCGCTTTCTCCTCAACATTTAGAGACCCAATGAGACCAAAGAACGCTGAACTCTTGTCTCTTGTGTTTTAGAGTAGTGGCAAAATCCTCCAAGAAGGTGGCAGCTTAGCGATAATGCATCCCGCCACAAACTTGTCTGTAATGCACATGTAAAATTCTCAAGTTCTTTCGCAAAGGCTTGAACCTCATGAGCTGTTCTACTACAGAGTGGTCATCGACCATCTTGTAGTCATGAAACTGCTCCATGACATAGAGTTCATCGCTCGTGCGGATACTCAATTTTGCCTCAAGTGCATCCCACATTTCTTTACCACTTGGCAAAATCATATATACATCAACAAGATTTTCTCCCAAAACGCTAATCACGGCGCCTCTAAACAGTTATCCGCGGCGTGAAGGCACTCTCCGCTCGGAGAGAGCCCACTCAGTCGTGGCTTGCCTTGCGCAACGTGATACACGCTCATGGCGATCAACCACAAAATCATCTTGCGCGCTAACGCTTATAATTTGCGCCACAAATACAAGTTGGCTTAAGCGCAAATAAACCAAGAGTTGTAAAATTCCTAAGATAAGGTTTTTGGATTGTTGGAAAATTAGGAATTTTCTCAATATTTTAATCCACAAAATTATGTAGATCATGTTTAAACAATTGCACATTTCTAGTTCACACCAAAGGTTCTAGATAATGATTATCTATCTCATATGCAAAGGCTAATGAACAAGAAATCAAATCGATAAAAACACGGTATAAGACGATATACCCTTGAGCCGGTGCCACCGCTTGGCACAGCGCAGCGTAACATTCTCGCTCGCCATGACGGTCGATGTAGACGATCACAGTTGTCGCAGATGAAGCGTTGGTGCGATGAAGCGTTTGATGCAAGGCGACGCGCTTCAGAGCACTTTTGAGCAATCGCGTGGTCGCTCCCAAAAACCTTATCGGCCTTCTATCTCGAGCAAGATCTCAAGAAGGGCGAGGTTCCGAGGCTCGCTCCCTCTGCTACTTGTGCGCGCAAGAAAACAGAGGTGGGGAGACAAGAAATGCAAGACCGAAATGGAACACTGAGTCTTGAGAGAGAGGCGATTGGTTCGTCTCAGAAACACAGCCATCGCCTCCTTATATATAGGCTCGCAGAAGGGTAATCGCTTACGACATTTAGAGGCCATCAAAACGACCACATTAGTAATCGACGGTGTTTATGACTCAAATGATCAACCACATCGCCATTAGTAATCGATAATGTCATCGGTCATAAACCGGACACATTAAACGGCAAAATGCATCGCTCCCGCCAAAGACGCCACGTCCCGGATCGGCTCGCAGACGCCTCGCCTCGACTCGACTCGCTGACACGCCTCGGCTCGGCTCGGCATACAAGCAAGGTGTGGCACAGCCTTTACCCTTTTCCACCTTGCTAATTGAGAGACACACAACTCAACTATTTAAGTTGGTCAAATCTTCTCTCAATTACCCATATGATACTAAACCAATTTCATGACTCCTAGTATTCTAATGGGCCTTTTGGAATTTCTATTAAATTAATTATGGGCCATCCCATAATAATCTAACATGCAATTCTTCTTTTCGAGTTTGTTACCTAAGAGAAACAAGACCAACTATTTTTAAATTGATACGCGATAAGCTCACCTGATTTGTGTTCTCTGCCGACTGTCCGAGCGTCCGTCAGTACCGTGAAGAAACTAATGCGAATCAGATCGAAATGCCAACGTGATTGATATGCCACCGATTTCGGCCTCTTTTTATTTCTGACGAAATGGATGTTAGCTAGCCGTATATAGTTCGTGGCTGTACTGATGCTGATGGAATCGACAATGCTGCCGCTCTGGAACGAGGTGCGAACCTGAATGAAAGGGGCTCTAGTGGATGACGATTAATGGCCTGCCAGGTTTTTCTACTCCTGTGATTTCGTGCATGGATCACACTGAAAAGGAAACGACCATATTTAATTTCCACGTGACGAAGAAGCGAAACTACTCCATGAAAGTAAAGCATCTGCTCAGCCTCATGTCGACTGCTGGTCCCTGGCCGGCGCCGCAATTTTCTCTCGGTCGACTGGGCTACTAAGAGTGCAAATAAGGCTGGCAACTGGCAAGCAGGGTTTGAGCAAAGGGCCCGATTGCTTGAAGCGGAAAGAAAAAAATAAGGGCCTTCCACTTTGAGGGAACGAGTACACCGTGTAGCCCATTGAACCACACGGTTGACAGTCCCCGCACAAGGGACGAGCCCAGCACAGCCCACCGAAACGGAGGGGGAGAGAATCAAAGAAAGCACTAGTGGTAGGAGACAAATCACGCGTCCGCTGCGTGCCACTGGGCTGCGGTGCCCGAGAGATTCCACGTCCCGATAGCGTGGTACCTGCTTGCCCACCGGCGGCACGCGGGCCCAGACGTGTCGGTCTCGGTGACGCCCCGGCGTGGAAGTTCCTAGGCGGCCCCGGAACTGGCCGGGCTAAAATTCTGTTTGTTTTCACGACAAATTCGCCTCACTAACTTTTGTTAAAAATTGGTGCCATATTAATTATCATTGTTTTAGCCAAAAAAAATTGATAAGAAAATGAACTAGAAAGATAAAAAGAGAAGTGAATCTTATCAAAATTAATAGCAAATTAAGTATTTATCAAATGTATTACAATGTTACTAAAAATTTAATAAGATAAGCATAAGTAACCAGGAGAAACAAACCAAGCCCCTAAGTTTCCTCGGAGAGGTGCGAGGCCGGGTGCTAAAATAAGGCCTCCCGCTACAGTCTCCGACATGCCCCACGCCCGCCCGCGCGCCCCTCCACGCCATCGCCTCGTTCTTCGCTTCTCCATCCTTCTCCACGCACGCACGCTCGCTCGCACGTGCTCTCTCCTCTCACGCGCTCCCTCCACGGCTCCACACCTCCTTACGTGCAGCTGCAGTGAAATGGGAGCATCACCCTGTAGTCCTGGTACAATGCAATTACTGTAAGGTGTTACTCCTACTAGTAGTTGTATATGCCAAGGGGGCGACATCTGCTGTTGCCAAGGGATACTCAATCATTGCAACGAAATCTTTTCGTGATGTGATACTAGCAATTTCTCTCCCTTACACGCTGCCTGGAACCTGGTGCGAACAAACACTACCGTGCTGTGGTCAGATTAGCGTCATGTAACAAAGTGAAAGAAATAGAGTAGTACGTAGAAGATTGGAATATATAGAGTAGTATACAACAAGAAGTGTCTATCCATCGAATTGCAAAGTGGAGTTCCAAACACCAACCAAGTTTAAGCTCATCCCCCCTTGGTCCAATCACTGGCATGCAAGATTTATCCGCTGCCATTGGATGAAAGTTCAGGTCTTCAGGATACAACTGACCTGAGACATGAAAGATTTTGATCAATTAATTGACCATGAACAAGCGGAAACAAAACCTGCTGAGATGGAAACGTGGCCATACACTATCAGATGCACTGCAAGTTGCAAACTCGGAACAGTAGAAAAAGAGCGGAAAAAACCTTCAAGCGCAAGCCACCATTACTGTTGAGGCACCTATCTCGGTGCATCGCAGCCTCGGAAAACAATCGAACAATCCCGGCACCCACCCACCGGCGCGTGGGCTCCGCGCCGCAACCCGTGGCACAGTGGTTGGCAGCCGTTGGTCGTTCGATTCGTGCGCACTCGAACTGATTCCGCCCTCGCATTCGGGAAACAGGTCTTCCACGCTCCTCAGTCTCGCGCGCCAACCGACGTACTCGTACGATTGCACCACTCCCAACTCCAAACTCCACCTACATGCTAGGCTACTAGTAGCAAGTAAGCATCCGCGTCTCTCCCACCACCGTGCGCCACCCATGTCTCCCCGTCCGCCGCCGCTCTACCTCCTCATGCCCCTTCTCCTCTTCGCAGCCTCCGCTGCGCATGCCACGGACCCCAGCAGCTGCGGCTGGGCCGACCGCTGCGGCGACCTCCTCCTCCCCTTCCCGTTCCACCTCAACTCCTCCTGCAGCTCCAGCACCAACTCCTCCCGCTTCCGCCTCTCCTGCGACCCCAACGCCACCCTCACCTTCCCACTCGGCTCCGCCACCTTCCGCGTCCTTGACTTCCTCCCCTCGGGATCGCTCCTCCTCGACTACGCTGCCGCGTCGCCGTCCCCGTGCGACCCCGCCTACGCCGCCTTCTCCCGCCCCTCCTCCCCGGCGACAGCGCTCGACGCCGCGCCCTTCCTTGCCGTCACGCCGGCCAACGTCCTCCGCCTCTACGCCTGCGAGGACTCCTCACTCTGCCGCGCCGGCTGCGACGATGTTGCCACCTGCGGCCGCGCCGGGGGCGGAGGCAAGTCTGGGTGCTGCTACCCGCTGTCCGACGGCAGCGTGTGGAAGCCCGGGGACGGACTCGGGGTGTTCGCGGGGTTCGGATGCCGGGGGTTCTCGAGCTGGGTCAAGAACCGGTCGTCCGCGGCTGTAGCGGCAGGGTTTATGAGGGGGATCGAGGTGGAGTGGGCCGTGCCGAGGGGCAGCGCAATGGCCACATGCGCTGGTGGCGCAGTGCTCGTCAATGCCACCACAGTGCGCGGCGGCGTGCGGTGCGCGTGCGCCCCCGGGCTCGTCGGGGACGGCTTTGCGCAAGGCACCGGCTGCTCGAAAGGCACATGTAAGTACATATACTACGAGACTGTATTCGTGCGATCAATGTACCGATCGAATCAATCGGAGTGGTTTCGGGTCCAATGGTGTACATAACTATGTTCGTGTGTTCAGCCTGCAGCAATGACGGGAAAGCAAGTGACGGCAGGGAGTGTTGCCAGGGAAGGTTTTGCTCCAAGAAGGCAGTTGCTCTTGCCGGTACGCGATCACCACGTATCGATCACACATTGCGCACATTTGATCGGTCACATATATACATTTCCGCTGATCTCCATTTCGTAAAGCAGGGTTTTTCGTTTCGCTGTTCTTCCTCGCGGCGGCCATCTCGTTCTGGTTGTTCCTAAGGCAGCCTTCCAGGGGCACCCGGTGGGATCTCGACCCGGCGTGCATCCCTAAGATCCTCGGTAGCGTGTGCAACGCGAGGCAGTTCACGTACGAGCAGCTGGACGAGGCAACAAAGAGGTTCGACAGCGAGAAGGTGACCGTAAACGTGGTTGACGGCACGGTTCACGCCGGCGTGCTTGACGACGGCTCCGTGGTCGCGGTGCAGAGAATCGGCTACGAGACGCAGGAGAAGCTCAGGCTGGTCCTGGACAGGGTAGAGCTCCTATCCGAGGTCTCGCATCGGAACATCGCCCGCGTCGTCGGTTTCTGCCTCGACTCCAGCAATGCGCTGCTCCTGGTCCACGAGCACTTCGTCGGCGGCACGCTCGAGGACCACCTGCGGCAGATGAGGAGCCGTGTCCTCAGCTGGTACCACCGCGTGAACATCGCGATCGAGCTCGCGAGCGCGCTCACGTACCTGCAGGCGCACGAAGTTGCCCCGACCTTCCTCCATGACCTCAAGTCCAGCGAGATCTTCCTGGACGCTGACTTCACCGCCAAGATCGCCGGCTATAAGCTCGCTAGGCCGGTCACCTACTACGCCGCATCATACGACCAGGACGTCGTGTGCAACTTTGGCCACCTCTTGATCGAACTACTGACGGGGCTGCGCCACCAGCACCCGTTCGACTCGGTCGCGCCCAAGGTGAGGGAGGGGAGGCTCCATGAGGTCGTCGACCCGACGCTCTTGTCAGGGAAGCAACTCCCGGCCTCGAACGAGGAGGTGAGGAAGGTGTTCGAGCTCGCCGTCAGGTGCTTGCTGAGCGTCGAGAACGGGATGTGCATGCTCGGCGTCGCCAAGGAGCTGATGCACATTGTGAGGGACAACATGGGGAGCAGCAGCAAGATTGAGATCTCCCTCGAGGAGACGTTCTCGAGCTCAAGCCTGCTGCAGATGATCTCCATGTCGCCGGAGACCCTGCACCACCATCTTCCTTGAAGATAGATGGTGATGCGCTTGTTAATATTCAGAGCAGGCTTTAGTGAGGCCTCCAACTCTCCCTGTTAAATTCAGTTCTACTGTTACAATTAATGTTCTTGTGTATGTTCTGATGCCAATGTTTGGTTGGCTAGTATAATCGGCATGTGTTTGCTGCAATACAGAGTTGTACTGTGATGCCTGGGGAGATGTCTTCAGATGCAGTTTCAGTGCGATATAATATGATTCCCAAGAACTTGCCTCTGTTCGAATTGGTGACTTGGCTATGTATTGATAATTGATGCATAGTGCTGCGCAGTAGTTTCTTGGAGAAGGCAGCTGTTGCAACTTTTACAAACAAGAAGTACATACACTTGCAATATTCATCAAGAAGGTTAAAGGGATGAACCATTCATGCACAATTATTAAGAACATAGGGAATTAATCTGAACCTAACCCAGGGAACTTGTGCCATCGTCCTTAATCTAAGCTCATGCAGGGAACTCGTGCTGCAAACTGTGATGGCAAGAGATTTTGGATTGAGAAAACATGGGAAATATTGCCCAGTGGCATCGCAAAAATCACTGAGTTGGAAAACGCTATCCAGTATACTGTGATACTAGTCATGTGCCCGTGCGTTGCAACGAAAACTCAATTTGCGACAAAAAATTTATTTGCAAAGAACACTAACTTTAGTTATATTTCAATAGTAGAAAAAGTTTGTTTCTCCAAAGAGATTTGACTATCGGGTTAAATCCTCTTCCATCTCAACCGTTCATGTTAGATCTAACGAATCAAGTACTCTGAAGGAGAACGGACGATCGCAACCAACTCTTAATTAGAATTAGTAGAGAATATCAATCCTTACTATTGAAGGAGGAGAAAGTTATTGCCTTCCTCTTGCAGGAAAGAGTAGATGAAAACAGAAGGCAGCGTACGTAGGCGGATAGAAGCTAAGTCTCCCCGACATCTTCGTGATTGGCACATGATTTGGTTGCGTGATTCTTTCCTTTTAATCTATGCATTTTCAGATATGATGAGATAGAATTCCTGTATTATGGAATATAGTGAGTATATCCTTCTATCCATGCAGGATATAATGAGAAAATCCTTCCATTTATAAGATATATGAATAACATCCTTCCATAGTAAGAACATGTGAATAGAGATATGCTAAATAATATTTCTATTCAAAAAAGATATGATAAAATCTTTCCATCTAAGATATAATTAAATCCTCTTCTATTTCAGTCGTTCATGTCAGATCTAACGAATCAGATACTCTAGAGGAGAACGGACCACTGCCACCAACTCTTAATTAGAAGTAGTAGAGATGTGGCCACAGCCCCACATGTCATCCTCACATTGGATTGTATGTTCCAATTTATACTTCATTGCGATAAAACTGAGCTAACTATCTCAAAAACATTGCAAGCCATGGGAGCAAATTTTATCATAAAAAATCGATGAAAAGAGCTAAAAAGCACTTGCATAAAATGAAGTCGAAATAGATCTGGTCCATCAAGGGTTTACCACCTTTGTTCATTTTCCAAATTAGTATGGTGCAACAAATCCCAGCACTTTCTTGAAAGTCATAACAGCATTGCAAACTAAAAGGCAAATATGTCATATTCTGACAGGTTGAAGTGTGCATCATCTCCTAATAAACCATTAGCATTTGGCAACCACCAAATCCACAAAGGCTTCTTAACGCTCGGAACTTAACAAAGTTCAGCTGATAATTCCAGTTGCCTCAATGTACCGATCAACACAGCGTGATATGCAACTACTCTCACTTCCACTCAAGCTTGTTCCTAGCTTGGTCAGGCACTTTGCAAAGCACTTGTTTCCAACAGTCTGCAACATAGATAAGCATTGTAGAAAATCAATTAACTACAAACATATATATAGTTTTCTGGACAGTTAATATCGTCTAACAATGATTCAGTATATCAAACTTCTACTCGTTGCGTCGAGAGTTCAAGAATTTCTAAAATTATGTACCCTCCCTCAAACCAGCCATGCTACATTCTAGCTCACAAGATCTCACAATTCACACAGCCATACGAGAATGCCAGCCAGCATCCCTGGATCACAAGATGTTAAGTGCATACAACTTATTTGGGATTGCCACCCACACTCAATCCACAAAGGAACACAAGATGTTAAGTGCATAAAACTTGCTAGCCAGGGTAGCGCGCTACGCTGCGCCGTGCGAAATTTGGTCCGACGGTTATTTCTGGGAAAAAAGGTATACGGACCTAAACGTAATTTCGGTTTTTTCTCGAGGGTTTTTTCAAAAATACGCTAGCTAGGAGTCATCAGTGAATTTACGGCACCACGGGTCCTCTTTGTGTGGCGCGAAAATTATGGAACCATATGTCTTTTTGCAAAATAATCTGTGAAAGGACCTAAACGTAATTTTGCAATTTGCGGAGGCCTTTTTTTGCAAAAGAAGGCTTGATACGTGGGAGGCCTGGTTGCGCCCCAATCACTTCCGCCTTAAAAGATAAGTTATTAGAGATTGCCACCAGGCACCCACACTCAACCCACAAAGGAACAGGGAAAGTATGATGAGGCTATGGAAGTAATGAACTCATATTTGGAACCAAAAACGTAAGATATGATATGAACACTAGTTCGCTAAAGCTGATCAATTCAGTTCACTAAATCCACTGCCTTGGTGCTACACTGTGTATGTCAGCTGTTGGATTTTAACTGGACCCTAGCCATAAGAGTCACACCAGCTAACACAGCAAAAAAAATGATAACAGTTATGTTAAAAAAAACCTATAGAGTTGGTTAACAATGGTTTCAGATACAGGCTACAGCAGCAACACTCCGTCCATCTGTAAAGATCCCAATGATGGCCAACCAATGAAAAAGACCTACCACTAGATCCATCCAACAAAAGCACACATACCTGACCTATCTTCTAATTTTTAAGGGCAAAAACATGAAAGATGAACCAATACTGAATTGTGCAAAGCAGGATTAAAAGAAATTCCCATATTATTTGGGGAAGAAGAAAAGGATAGAGATTGACGCAATAATTGAAGAACATAATTTCTATTTTTTCTCCCAACTTTCATTGGGAGGAAAGAGTTCAAGGCATCCACCAGCTGGCCTGAGCTGCTATTGTTATGGCTCTTATTTATTTTGGTATCTTTGTTACAGCAACCCCATTCTATATGACATGAAAACTTCACAATTAATTAAAGCACGGTATGGCATGGAAACAGGAAACCACGCAAACTGCAGCAACTATTTTAAGACAAGTCCTAAACATAATTAAAAAATACAAGGCAAAAATTGGAACACATAAAACAACATGAACGTATTTATATCTTCTTATAGAAAGAAATATACAACTTCAGAAGAATAAAATGCAACATGTATATGCATGAATTGCATAACTTGCTGTACCAGAAAGCTTTTCATTGTGTTTTCCTTGCCCACTACCAAGAGCTTGAATTGGCTGGCTATAGCGACTACAGTTCTGATTGTTTATGCATGCATGTAAACATAAAATTAAGAATTCTATGATTTAAGGTACATTTTTAGGAACAAAAACAGTTTACAACAGATAGAGTCATGACTTGCCATGCTAACACTGATTTATGTGCAATAAAATCAGTCCAATGGGCATTACACTTCTCCATGCATCACGAGTGCACTATGCAAATGAAGCAATGTACTTTGCAAGTTCATACTAACAAAATCCTTTATAACCTAAACATGACATAGCATGGATGTATTTTTGACAACTGACTCATTTAAAAAACTCTGTAAATCCATATTTCAAAGCATCATGTTAAGCAAACCTTCAACACAATCGAACTGTTATAGACTTGAGGGAACCTGCTGCTGGCCTCTCCAACTCAACAAAGAAAATGGGGGTGTGCTGCATCAGAGTTAGACTGATATATGATGCGCAATTCCAATAAAAAAATGAAGGTGAAACAAATAAAAATGCGGCACTAATCGGAAATTACAACCTACAGTTTAATGTTCTCTACCAGTGTAGTGGCTGTGCATGTATGGTCGTGGGAGGTTATTTTGATCGACCATGACCTATTGTTTTCAAAGAAGCAATCAGCTTGACATGACCACACTTATCTTGAGCATTAGCAGAAAAAAAGTCATTCTTCTACATTTTCAGTGGTTATATTACATAAGTAGCAGACAAATCTTGTGTTGTCGATTAGCGAAAAAACCAAGACATATAATTGTTGATTAAATCGGGAATAGGGTAACAAACTAACAAAGTTTGATATCTTTAAATTATGAATGGCAATTACTTGGTTTTGTGAATTGACAACTGAATGCAAGAGCAAAGCTACTACATTAAGGAAAAAAGTTCTGATGACAATATTTCCTTGGAACTCCATGGCACATTCCACACGGCACATGGCATCCATGGAAACCAAGGGTCCGCGGTTTTGGCTTAAATAGGAAATTCGTATTCTGTTACATGCCAAATCTGTGTTGAAGCAAAAGAAATCCAAGGGCCAGCTAGGGCATACCAATGCAGATGTTTGGAAGAGCTCAGACTCCACACTATACAAGCTTCACCTGAGCAAGGAAACACGGCTTATCGCAGACATGGACAGCTTTGGGATGATTGAGCTTCTCTCCAATCCACACACACACACAAGGCAAATAATCGGGTGGCATCGAAACAAGATTTTCGTCAACTGGGGCTTAATGGCTTAGACAAACAGGAAAGGCAAGACCAAAAAAAAAAAAAATCTCTTCAAAGGTAGAGGACGAAGGTAGAGGACGAAGCCATAGCCGGATATCCTCCGAAATAGATGCGAGATTACGAGGAACACGCGTACCAAGCACCGATTCTCTCAGAAGCTAACGGGATCAATTAAATAGCACCAAATAACCAAATTCAACTCGCAATCTACTGCAGAAGACTCGACTACGGAAGCACACTAACAATATATAATGAGAAAAGTAGGGATTCGGGGGAAGGATCGTCCTCTCACCTCGAGGAACTCCTGCGCGTAGGCTTGGGCGAGCTGGGCCTTGATCTGGTCCATGATCTGCTCCGTGGACCGTGGAGCCCGGCGAGGCGGAGGCCGACGGCGACAATAAGGAGTCCATACCCACCGGCGGCTTCCCCTCTTCCCCTGCCTTTGCTTGCTCTCAACTCTCCCAAACAGACCGCGGTTTCCCACCTTACGCAGGCCCTGCGGGTGGAGATTTAAAAATAGATAAATCAATCTAATTAAAAAAAGTCAAAATTTTTTAAAAAATTAATGTGACGTAAACGGTTCAAAAACTATTAAAAACTGCTAAAAAACATTTTTAAAGAATATTCAATTGGTCGACCGGTTTTCAATTTTTTAAAAAAAAATTCCATTTTTTTTATTTTTTAATCCTTCGGTTTCTAACGGTTTTTCTCGAATTTTGAATTTCGAGCGGTTTATCAAAAACGGCTTTTGAAACCCTGCTCTCAAGTCTCGGTGCTCGTCGTGGCCCACTGGTGCCGCACCCACGAAATTTCGGTTTCTAAAATTTGGACGGAATTTAAAATGCAAATTTGAAAACGAAATTTCTCAAATTTCGGTCGAAATCACCGAAATTTTGGTCCTTTCGAACCCCTGTGAAATAGTATACCGAGACTAGAAAAAATTATAACAAGATACCTTTCATCAAGTTTGACATAGCAAGTTGGTCTAAAGGCACCAGATTTCCCCTCCCGCCCTGTGTGCGGCTTAACCCTGTTCACATGTCTTGTGGAGAAAAATATTGTGACTGAATAAAATAGGACCTGCTAGATTCAAACTCAAGACTAGACCTTTGCTTAGTGAACGAGTGCACTAACCAACTGAGCTACGACGGTTGTCTGGTATTTTCACATGTATGATCCTCATAAAAGACATTATAATTTGGTGGCAAATCCGGTTCGAAAACAATAAAAACTGGTTTAAAAAAGTTAAAATTTTTGAAGTTTCATCCAACAAATTTACTGTAGCTATTTGAATTTTTTTTCAGATTCTTTTATTCAGCCAAGATTTAAAATCTCGCCCCAATAGAAATCCAAAGTGTCGGCCGAAATTCGTAAAATTTCGCGGAATTGTGAAGCTTGTCCTCGACACGGGACAGAACCCTAGGCCAACGAAGGCCCAATTACTTCTTTTATTGGGGCGGGCGGGCCATGAAATTAAATAGGGTAGCACTAAGGCCGGCCTGGTTACGTGTCCGTCTAGTCCTTTTTCTTTGTAACAAGGACACAGGCACACAGCACTGGGTCTTTATCCATATATCTGTCCATCAATCTATCACTCAGCGATAGTCTGGATTGCACAGGTAGTTCTTGGACACTATTGACGGGGAATATCAAACGTGGCCTTGCTTTTGGCGACGTCGGGCTACACCTTTTTCATTTCTCGCGTCAAAATCTTGGCATTGTTCCACAGCGAACTCTGTCGCTGCTTTTTCCTGCAAGGTCTCCTTCAGTATCCAGTAACACCACGGAAAGCACAGAGCCACGGCGCTGCACGGCCTGCACTTGCATCCATCTTACGTTGCCGTCAAAAGTTGCCTGACGTTGCACTTACATCCATCTTACACTGCCATCAGATTACCTCGTCCTGAGCAGTACACCCGGTATATGTGCGCATTAAGTCGCTAATCACACAGGGAAAACATTTTGCGTTTGGAAATGTGCTCTTGCCGTTGTCCGTGAAGCTGCGAGGAGCGGAGCATGCCATAATTCACCCAGGCCTGGCCTGTGCCGGTACGGGGCGCGGGTGGATTGACGAATTTTTTTTTCTTTAATATTTCTTTTTATTCTTATTTTCAAAAAAAGGCGCCGGGTGAAAAAATTACACTTTTGGACCCCTGTCGTCCCAGCACTGGGCGACAGGTACCCGACCTAACGGCCGTTTAACGGTCCACAGGTAATCGCCCAAGTATGGGGCGACAGGACTGTAAATTTTTTTTTGTAATTTTAATTCCTAAATTCGTTTCCGAGAATAATCAATAGGAGAAAAATAACGAAAATGGTCATAGTACTGATATACTTTAATATTTTATATCTTTAAACAGTTAATACCTCTTAGTATTGATTAGAAATAAATTTTAACGAAAATACCGATCTTTAAGTACGGGATACCTTTTAGTATTGATTTACTGTAATTTTTTGTATGTATTGGGCAAAATATACCATAGGTTGAAAGCATTAATCTTTAAATTATTGACACCTTTTAGTATCGATTTACTGACATATGTTATATTTAAGTGACTCGAAGTCGTATCTTTCGCAAGAAGTAGAAAGCGAGCCTTTATCTCGTCAATTGCCCACGCGGTACCGCCGCGCCGGACTACATCCGATGTGCGCTGCACAATGATCCCACGCGTATGGTATATTAAGGCTATTAAAACCTCGAGAACTACCGTTAAATATCGTCGCATTATTAGAAAGGTCCAACTAGAACAAGATAAATTTTAAAATATTAATTAATATATAAGCATTTGCATTACGTTGTGAAAAGTATGATGTGTTATGCAAATTTAAATTGTATAAATCAATTTTACTTAAAGATCACTTAGTGTATTATGAACAAACTATACGAACCATGGCTCGAAAAATTCTGAAATAAATATGTCTTGTTCGTAGGGTGTTAGGTGTCCCATTTATTCAAAAAAAAATTAGGAATGAGCTCAGTTGAATAAACCAAATGATTGTAAGTAGCCTCACTTGCATGACACACTGAAGTCTTTTCAGTAGCCCGCGAAATATCATGTTCAAATGTAATTTGTAGGAGAACGCCTGTGTTTGCTCTTCGATATATGCAGTACCATATGACAGGAAAATATTTTATTTACACTTTGCTTTGCATATTAATCCTGCCAGTGCAATAACCCAAAGTATTATGGTCGAGGCAACAATGAAACGCTTAAGCCTTTTCGGCAGCACGCGAAATATCATAACGAAGGTCGAATCGTAGGTTATCGCGGAAAATAAGGTAGGCCACACTTTTATTACAACTTAAAACCGAAGGAGTACCACGAGCAAGGAAAATAAAAGTTAAAACTAGACGCCTCATCGAGTGCTTCGAGGCCACTTCACATTCGCCCATGCCTCGCTGGGCATCTCCGCATGCCGCGCCTCTCTTGTTTCCTCTCTCTGCCGGCCTCCTTCTCCGCTTCTTCCTACATGCCTCCTCGCGCGGCATCGTGTCGCTCTTGAAGCTACCGCGTGAACTCCTCCGCCGGTTGCCTTGGTCAAGAAATCGTTGGTCGTCGGGGTTGATCTCCGTATCAAACCATCGCCAAATTCACACATGGGCGGAGGTGACCGCATGAAACGTAAATTAGCAAAGTTTCATTCATAAATATTACGTAACCGGTACGATTGTTACCATGTGGCGATCCTTCAGGCTCTTCTCCGTCGGATCGAAGGCGTAGTTGCGGCACTTCCAATACCTCCTCTTCCAAGTTGGAATTTCCCAAGAGCGGACAAGCCTGCAAGGATCTCCGCACATACACATGGGTGCTACAGCCACGAGGTAGGAAGAGATCTTGGTACGCTAAATTGCGCGGGCATGCACTTGCTTCTTCCTTTGCTTTCCCCTTTCCCTTTGCACTTGCACGCCTCGGCATTTTCGATTGATCCTGAATTTTTTTCTCCCTCCTTCCCTCCTCTCTTCTATTCTTTCTTCCTCTCTCGCTACCGTCTTTGCGAGACCGTGAGTGAGAACGAATGTTATAAAGGGCAGATATCGTCAGGGTATAGAGCGATCGCCCCAACTAGAGGCGATAGGTGCACCGAGGCGTTGGTGTGTTGTCACGTCGTGTGGCAAAGGCAAAGCAATCTCTGCACAATTAACAAAATATACATGGATTTGCACAATTTAAAGTGATAAGCACAATTTAAAGTGATAAGGCACTCATGTTACTAACTCAGACAGTTATACAATATGCTGCTGAACGTAAAAGCATTACAAAAATACGTCTGTACAACTAGTCAATCACGGCCTCGCTTCCTGATCTGGCCCTTGGGGTACGTGAGTGGTGACGGCGAGGTAGTCGATCGACAGGTACTCCTCCAGGTCGAACTCGATGTCCGCAGGGTCGTCAAAACCACCCTGGGATCCTGTTGGGGCGCGAGACGACGAGGGAGCCTCCTCAGCCCACTGTCCCCACTGCTGCTGCGTGGGAGCGTAACGAGGAACCGCCGGGGTAGGGCTAGACGAGGAAGGAGTCTCCTTAGCCCACTGTCACCACTGCAGCTGTGTGGGAGCGTAACGAGGCACCGGCGGGGTAGGGCGAGGTGCTGGGCCACGGGGACGTGGTGTGCTGTGTTCGCCGACGCTCGCGCTTCGGCAGTGGCCGACGAGCCAACCGCCGCGCCTATCGAGGACCCGCCTTGCCGCCTCGGCCTCGGCGGTGGTCATTTGTATGCCCGCCCGAAGGCGCGCCAACATGGACATAGCCTCCACCTCCACCTCCCCTACGAGATGTGCCTGCATGTAACGCCAGATTTGTATTAGGTAATTTACATGAAAAAGATGTGCCCATATAGCTTCGATTGTGACACTTACCGCAGAGCTGTTCCTCTGGGACATCTGTGAAGGGTACGTATCCGTCACCGATGCCTGTCGTGCGATATACGGTGCTGGTGTGTACCCCACCCTGAGGCGAGTCCGCGGCGCGAACCACTCTATGTACTCATCGTACATGTCAGGGTCGTACGACCGGGTCTCGGTGACCCTATCGTCGAGTGCGTCGTCCCACTGCATCACCCATGGCTGCATACGGTGCGTGAACTGAGTGCCCGCTGCAGCACCCATCCGGCTCATTCTGCAATGCAAGAACAGGAAGTACACACCACATTCATTCTGCAGAGATGCAGAGTACTAGGATCAGGAGAAGTACTTGTGAGCGCCACGTGCGACAACGTGATGAGGCGGCAAGGGAAAGGACTAGAACAGGCCGAACTGCCGCAGCACTCGATGCGGGGAGTACTCCTCGACACACAGGTCGAAGAAGAGAATCTTACGGGTGAGCCAGAACGACTCATCTCACATGCAAAGCACGGAGACCCTGTAAGGTGCTCGGGCGTGGACGTTGTACGCGCTGTATGGCATCCACCTCACGTCCTCGTCGTGGAGGCAGTCGAACTCTTGAACGAAGTCGAGGTAGGACCTCCTCACCTGTCGGTGCGCGTACGTCCGCTGCGAGGAAATTAGAAATGGCGGAGGTTATGGAAGTGCGTAAGTGGGAAAAAAGATACGAGGGAGCATACCTGTCGTCGGACCCAGTAGTGTCCCATGGTGGGCCAGTCCACCGGGTCATCTCCGTAAAGGTCCTGGGGGTACGGTGCGGTGTCAACAGCAGCTCGCTGACGGAGAAGCGCCCCAGACTACAATCAAGGAGTAGGACGCAACCCAACATCGTCGCGTCCTGGTCCGCCCGAGAGACAGCGTCGCACAGATCTTTGTACGTCGCCGCAAGCACAGCTGAGGCCCACGACAACTGCATCATCTATTTACAATGGGAAAGTTAGACGTGCTCCGCTGAGAGGAGATTTGAACTGATTATGTTACCTCATCCACCGGGGTGTCGGCGATGTGCTGGGCGTACTCGATCAGGTGCCGATCCACCGTGTTCCCGTGGGAGGACGGGAACATCACCCAACCGAACAACAACAGAAGGTATGCCTCCAGATGGCGGGCCACATCCTCCTCCTCTACGTGCGGGTGGAGCAGCTCAGCCTGCAGCGTTTGGTACAAACATTATCAGCTAGCGCTTCTCTGTTAATTCGCAAAGAAAGAGGTACTCACCGTGAATCGGCGACCACGCCTTCGCCGGTCTATGCCGCCACCCACCGAGGGGTCGGTAGGGGCTCGCCGGGGTGCCATCGCACTCGGCGAACCATGCGACAACTCGCGTGCCACGTGATTTGAGGCGCCGTGCGCGCACAACTGCCGAACCCGCACAAGGGAGGCCTAGGAGGTAGGACATGTCCTGCAGCGTCGGAGCCATCCCTTCGCACGGAAGGTGGAACGTGTGCGTCTTCGGTCTCTACCGGTCCACGAGTGCGGCCAGTAGGGACCGGTCGTATTCGGACCGTGGGACTCGCCGCCTCTAACGGGCGACCACCGCCCACCATCCTACAGAGAGGAAGTAAGCCAGCCGCTCGCAACCTGCATGTAGTGCATTGCGTCATTAGAATTGCATTCATAGGTAAGTACATGTACGTAAAAGAGTGGAAGCGCTGGCGCCACCGTGGAACCCAGCAGGGTCAATGCGGCGACTCATTGGGCACCCGAGGCCGAGTGTCCCTAGCTCTCGCCTCGCTCGCAGAGTACCTAGACCGTGGTCGATCCACGGTCGCGCCGAGCAAGCTTCGAGGCAAGGTCGCGCCATCGTCGCCTGTTACAAAGCAAATACAACAAATTTGTCAGTAATTAAATGTGCACACAAAATGAAATGCAAAATAACGAAATGTACCATATTCAACAAATAATACAACGGAAGTCCAGAGAGCTAAAAGAATTTCATGTTACAAACATACTAAAGATGAAGACATGTTCGATGAGGCACACAACTCCGAAAATTACATTATCCTCATAGCAATTAACTGGTACATCAAAAAATTACATGATGCGAATAACAACTTACTGGTACATCGAAAATTACATGATTGGAACAACAGTTCACTGGTACATCGTAAATTAAATGATGGGAACAAAATCAAAAATTATATTATCCGCGTTCGACACGCCTCGGACTCGTCCATATTGTTCCGAATGCGTCGTGTCCTTCGACGCCCGACCTTCAGCCTCAACATTCGGATGTCTGGTACCTATCGATGGTCCGGAGGGGGGGCTGTTGTGAACGAACCATCCACTCGGTATCCGTACACCTCGTGATGCCACGTGTTGAGAACACTTTGCTTGTAGTAGTAGGGGGAGATGTACGGACGACATGACTGATGCGTCTCGGCGGTGCGCAAAGAATGACGCAGAGCACGGCAAGTGCAAAGCAGCGTGGTTTCGGCAGAGCACTCGCACTCACCGCCGGAGTATGCACAGATGGAAGTCCTCTCCGGTGGCACCCTGCGACCTCTGTCACCACAGTGCACGTGGTATCTCCGTTCCATGCCACTCTCCGGTGTCACCCGATGTGTCTGCGCCTTTCTTGTTTTCTTGGACATGTACGTAGATATAACCGTTGAGTACGACAGTCGATTGTCTGACATACAGGCTACGGAGCTCTTGTATCACTCAATGAAATATCTCTGTGTCCCTAGTAAGACACCTTCAACTATACCCACCAATGGAAGGCATCTGGTGCCTTTCATTACCCAGTTGTAAATCTCCGCCAGGTTCGTTGTCATGATTCCATAACGCCAGCCGCCCTCGTCATGCAGAAGGGACCATTTCTCCAATGGCTCATGTCGTATCCAGTCGGTGAAACTCTTTATGCTGGTCCCCGGCCTACGCCGAATGTTTGAGGCATCTATTGGGAGTGCACATAAGGCTGTGGGGTCCTCTCCTTGCTCATGGTACACCATCGGGTTCCTTTATGAACTAGCGGTATCTCTTGGATTCATTGATTGCTTCTTCGTTAGTTCATCCAACGTCCTCCAAAGCGCGTCGAACTTCCTCCGTTGGTTCTATTTGTGCAGCCGCTTGAACATGTTCATAAGCTCCTTGTTCCTGAACTGACGGAAAAAATTGGCACCCATGTGCCTCATGCACCACCTGCTCTTCAGGTCTGGCCACTTTGCTACTCCTACGATGGCGGACCCTTGTTGCATATCCACGATCACCCTTAGCAGCCCTGCATGTCGGTCATAGATGACACAAACATCAGGCCTGTCCAGAACAACTGCCAGCTTCACTCTTTCAAGGAACTAGTACCAACTCTCCGTGTTTTCCCCTCCACGAAGGGCAATGCAACCGGTAGAACCTGGTTGTTGGCGTCCACCGCGATTGCAGTTAGAATTTGGCCCTTGTACTTCCCTGTGAGGAATGCGTCGTCCATGCAAATGACCGGGCGACAGTGCCGGAACGCATTTATGCATGTGCCCAGGGCGAAGAATGCACGCTGCAAGACCCACTTACTCGCGCGCACACCACCCGTAGGAAACTCCGCAAGGTCGACGGATGTACCGGGGTTCCTACGTGCTATTGCCCTAAGCAAGTGGGGAATATTCTCGTAGGAAGCCTCGTACGTCCCGAACCGTATTTCTAGAGTTGTCCTTTTCGCTCTCCATGCCTTTTCGTAGCTAATCTTGTACTGAAACCTCTCCTCCGCGGCTGTGATAATAGATCGAGGCTGCTTGTGCGGATTGTCCATGATCTGACCATAAAACACATTTGCCACCCAATTGGACGACAGATTGCGGTGTCCCTGCTCCGCTTCTTCCAGCTCGCAGTTATGCTCCATCACTATGGAGCATTTCTAGTTGTCCTTCCACTTCTCCTTGTATGCATGCACCCGTCATGGGCACGAATCAACTACGCACTTCACATCGTACTCCTTTTATCGACTTCACTACCGAATTATCACGAGAGACATTGCCCAAGATTTCACCGCATTCATCACAGCCTCCTTGTCTTTATATATGGCCCCCTCCATCACCTCGTTCTCACGATACTCCCATGCATCAATGTTCCCTTCATTCATTGTTAGGTCTTCGAAACTGTAATTGCTCTATGCACTAGGGATAGGCACCCCAGGAGTATTGTCCTCCTCGTCGGAGTGCTCACCATCAGGGACTTCCTCATCCGCATGGTCCTCCTCTTCCATCAGTTAACTATGTCCTCCACCTCCTCCCCTCGCCGCCACCTCGCGCCTCCACCACTGCCTCCTCTCGCCTCCGATCCCTTCGACACCGCCAGCCTCGTGCTCCTCGCCTCCGGCTCTCGCCACCTTCCTCTTCGCATCCTTCTACATTTGATGTCCCTCCCCGTAATGTTCGCCCGACATCACGAACTTGCGACACCGATGGAGCTACCGGGTAGCATCAGACCAACAACATGAGCGCCAACCCGCCTACTAAGAAACCCACATAACTCCTTTATGTTGATGTCGAGTTAATAGGAATCAACTCTCTATAAAACAGTCTTGCACACAGCTTACTACTGCTCGACCCAAACCAATCAATGCCTGGTATCCAAACTTAACATCCGAGACATCCAAATCCAACAAACCCTCAGATGTCCTATCGCTCGGTCTACATATACCCCAGCACGACTCTTGAAAATGATGATACATCCACCCCATCCGCCTGTGCTATCTCCCCATCTCCATGAAATATTTGAAATACAATTTCTCCGACATGTCGCAACGTCCGACTAAAAATATTACTCTAAAATACAATATACAAAACGTACATTGATCGTACTACAAAATTCGACTATAAATAAGTCATTCGACTATAAATAAGTAATTCGACTTGCCTACCATACGACCTAATATTATATTTGTGCCACATTACATTAACCCTACCAAATTAAATTTGGAAATATTGCCTACTATTTCCATTGTATTCAATTTCTATATACTAAATACTACATTAAATTTGTAACGTACTAAATACTACACAATCCTGAAATTTCTAAAAACTAAATACTACGTTAAAGTTCTAAATATGAACTGCGACATTAAATTTCTAAACAACACTTTCTGAAAAATTCTAAACGCTACACAATCGTAAAATTTCTAAACACTACAATAAATTTCTAAATATTAAATGCTACATTAAAATTCTCAATACCACACAATCCTAAGAAAATTTCTAAACACTACAAAATCCTAAAATTTCTAAACATTACAAAATCTTATAATTTCTAAATAATAAATACTACATTTAATTTCTACAAAACTAAACAATCATTAAAAAAATCATAAATTTACCTTCGCAGAAATCCCCTCTTCTTCTTCTTCTTTTCTCCTCCTCCTCCTCCTTCTTTCTTCTCTTCTTCTTCTTCTTCTTCTTCTTTTCCTTCTCTCGGCTGCCTCTGCTCCCTTCCTCGCCAAATGGGTGGCTTAAAGCCCACCTGTCGCCCCAGCAGGGGGCGATCGCCCCTGCTTCGGGCGATAGGTGGGTGGCGGGCCCTCTGCCATTAAATGCCCATCAGCACATGCACTGATGGCCTGTATATGGGGCGATCGCCCCATATACGGGCGACCGGTGCCTCTTTTTACAATTTCGGAACCCCGACGCCTAGTTTTGAAAAAAAGAATAAAAATACATATTAAAGAAAAAAAATTCGTGGATTGACGAGTGCGGAGAAAATGGTAAAGAAAATGAAGGGGAAGAGGGTGTCATACGCAAGGTTTCAAATTTCGGTTTCGGAATAAATTTCGCCCCGGGCCGGATAACGAAATTTTGGCGAAATTTCGGAATTATTTCGGACAAAATTTGAATTTGAAAATTCAAATCCGGTCTAATCCGGAAAAAAACCGAAATTCGGCGAAAAAACCCGAAATTTCAGGCGAAATTTTGAAATTTCGGGTTTTTTGCACTGGCTGAAAAGTGGACTAAAATTTATCAAAAAATTTTGAAATTTGTTTTGGAGGTTCCTGACACAATACTGATGTTCTCACAAAAATTTCAGCTGATTATCACATCTGAGGAATTTTTAAAAATTCGGAGAGTGGTACTGTCCTGATAAAACACTGACCGACAAGTTTGATCGGAATGTAAAATGGTACAAATCAAGTTATAAACTATTGAAATTTTTTGTGCATGGTTATTATCCATAACTAATATTCTCATAAAAATTTCAGCTGATTATCACATGTGAGGAATTTTTAAAAATTCGTAGAGTGACGCTGTCCTGATAGAACACTGACCGACAAGTTTGATCCGAATGGAAAATGATACAAATGAAGTTAGAAACTGTTGAATTTTTTTTGCATGGTTATGATGTGTCTATAATGCTCTCATAGAATTTTCAGATTATTATCAAACTGTACGAATTTTTAAAAATTCGAACAGTATTACTGCCATGTTAAAAGGCTTACCGGCAAACTTGAACAAAATGAAAAATTATGTAAATCATAATTTTCTTGAAAATTTTAAAGAATGGTGATAAGGAAGTTCTTAATATCCCATAAAAATTGTGATTCATGATCACACTCCAGTGAATTTATAAAATTCTTACAAGACATAGTACCATTTATGTTCTTTTCTTTTTGATTTTTGAAATATAATATAACAAATGAAGTTCAATGCTTACATAGATTTGATTGACCAAACAAAAAAAGTTGAAATTTTTTGAAAAATTTATATAATGTTACTGAGTCAATTATTAATCTCTAAAAAAAATTAGATCATAATCACACTCAAAAAAATTTATAAAATTCTGACAATATAACTGTCCCAATTATGTTAATTCTGTTTTTGATTTTTTAAAGATAACAAATGAAGTTAAATTATTTTGAAATTTTTTATGTATGATTCTAATCTACTAAGTATAGTACCATAAAACTTTCAAATTATTATCATGCTTGTACAATTTTATAAAAATCTGACAGTGTTTCTGCCAAAATTTTAAAATATTTAAAAAATTAGGTTTTTCGACGAATTTTCATAGGAGATGACTTTCCTAATGGTTATTGGACCAAATCCGGTCAAAACCGGCCAAAAAACACGAAATGTCGGATTTTACTGTAGCAATTTCAAATTTTTTTTAATTTTTTTTTCGGCCGGTACTTGAGATTTTGGGGTGGTCCGAAATCCAAAATTTTGGCGAATTTCGCCGAAATTTTGAACCTTGGTCATACGTGGCAAGACAAGTACACGAGAGAGTGGGCTAAACTGGGCGCTCTGCCTGCGCTTTCCAACCGGCACGCAAAAGCCTGCAGCGCGGCGTCCTCGTAGGGGCCCTGCGGCCTGCGCTGCACTGTGAACCAGCGCACAAGCTCAAAGGCGCGCGGATTTAATGAAAAGTAAAGGGCATCGATTGAGGCCGGAGGGGAGGCAAGGAGGAGACGCCTGTTCATGAAAGCAACAACGCATGCATGGCTCTGCTTCTGCTTCTGCTTCTGCGCCTGCGCCTGCGCCTGCTCCTGCGCCCATCTCGTCTCATCCGCGGCAGCTTAGCCCCGGCGCACCTGCGCCTGCGTGTATTGCTGCCGCTGCCACATAAACCCGGTGGCATGCATAGCTCCAAGTACTACTACTGTGTATGTGCAAGTGCTTAACAATGACTAGATCTCTTGCAGTGCTTTGATGGAATATGTGAAATAAGGGCGTTTTTGTGGTTGTGAGCTAGCGGGGTTTTTTTGGCCGTACAGGTACCACCGCCTTTTAGGCTTTGTTTGGAAGCTCTTTTACCGTGAATTAAAATCAATATAAGCCGTTCATTCCTTTGAATTTAATGGTTGAGATCAATTTAGATCTAGTTATACTACCACCTATAGTATTGGTAGTAAAATTGAAAGAGGGGTAAAAGGGTAAAAAATTCCGTCATACTATCTGTCTTTTACGGTAAAACACGTTCTGTGATCCTGATGAATAACGGATGAATGGATAAGAAGTCTTTCAAGATCAATAGGTATTCGGTGAATCCAAAACTGTAAACGAATTAGGAAAAATCTAAAATACCCTTGAGAATGGATGGTTAGATTTGATTCCTACTACTACTACTTACTATTTATGTAATCCACCATAAAATTTCTCTTGTTTGGTGGCTCGGCCATATCAATATGAATGGACTATGATTTTTAGACTAAAATCCTGATCTATTCACGTAAATCACAGCTGGGAGTAAACTTGTCAAATAAGGCCTTAAGGTTGTAAAAAAGACACAGCACAGCTATAGCCAGATGCGAGAACATTGGATTTGCTGTCGTAGGTTTCTGATTTTTAAAAAACTAGTCGATTTTTAGTGTTTGGATTAGCTTCGAGGTGCATGTCTGATTTTGTAGAATAATCCTATGGTTAAATAATACAATTTATACTTAAGAAAAATCAAAATAAATTGCACTAATCAAGTTAACCATTTTAGTATATAATGCGGATGTGTCGAACCATTAGTTCAGGCTGGATCCTACTTTGGTCGATAGTACCACTTCTTAGTTGTGGGGGGTTGGGTGGTGGGGTATCAAGTCAACTAGTATGGGCAGATTCCTCGAATCATTGGTATATACTAGAAAGGGCCGCGCGCTACGTTGCGTCGTGCAAAATTCAGCTGCGCGACGTTGCGACACGCGAAACTTGGCTCGATGATTATTTTTTTGGAAAAATGGATCTGAGGACATAAATGTATGAGCCGTCGGTGAATCCGCAGATTTTTTGAAAAAAAACGCGGAGGGATATAAACGTAATTTTATTTTTCGGGTCAATACAACGTCGGTGAATCCGAGGATTTTTTGAAAAAAAAACGCGGAGGGATATAAACGTAATTTCATTTTTCGGGTCAATACAACAAAAAAACATCTTTTAGGACTTAAACGTAATTTTGTTTTTTCCGTCGGTGAATCCACGGACTGCTATGAGCCGTCGGCGAACACGGGAACTTGTTTGAAAAAAAACACGGAGGGATATAAACGTAATTTCATTTTTTCGGGTTAATCTATAAAAAAAAAGGTTTTTCGGGACCTAAATGTAATTTCATTTTTTCTTGGGTCGATTCCGCTAAAAACCGGCGTGAGGACCTGAACGCAAACCCCAGAGGGACCTGAACGTAATTTCATTTTTTTTGGTCTATTTTATTAAAAAACTAGTAAAAGGACCCGAACATAATTTCTAATTTTACGGAGGTTTTTTTTGTGAGTGGGGCGACGTGGCATGGCTAAGCTCACGCCATTCCCACCCCGCTTTAATATAGAGATGATTGGATCTTAGGGTGTGTTTGGTTTGTATTCAAACCAATTTTGAGCCAATATCTCTATGTTAATATCTGTAATACCGAAAATGACGACCAGAGAAGGTGAATAAGAGCTAAATAAAAAATTTTCTCGAAAATTCAAGCCACTGTTCTAGCTAAAAGAATCAACCAAAAAACTCAGTCAGACCAGCGCTGACAAAAGTCCAATACTCCCAGATGAACGGTAAAATCAGCACGATTTCAAAACCAAAAAGCGAGGTAACTTTTGATCGGCTAATTCAAACCCTGTGAAACTTTGCATGCACCTTCCTATAGATGTCAGGAACCTATTTCAACCTTCAATCGTAAGGATTGATGCCAAAGTTCTGGCTTTTTTCCGTTTGAAGGAAGGTTGCACCAAGATGGGATAAACTCACAAACTTCACCCTGAGCTTGCTCGTGGGGATTTGATGATTAAGATGATCTCCTATATGTCATCTATACTCCTTTATAATGCACCTAAGCATTCTTTTCTACGTCCACCCCAAATAATGCACCCCACTAGAGATGGTCCAACCTTCATGCACCCATCGAAATGTCCCCAGAAACTTGCCTTCATCAAAATTAACCCCTCAGATATTTCCTCAGCTTTACTCACCCACATCCAATTGCCATTGTTTAATGTGTCTAACTCATCCCTGTGGCCCACAATGATCTCCCCACCTCCAAAGATCATCTCAAGGAAAAGGAAACAAATATCCTGGAATTAAGGAAAAGGAAACAAACGTCCTAGAAAGGAAAAGACCATATATTACGTGCTGGGAAAAGAAAACCGGAAGATAGGGCACTGTACTAGTAGTAAGCAAGAAAACCAAAGAAACAACCCTCAAACGTGCAAGAAAAGATCTATCACGAATCTTTTCTTTTTCAAGCCAAAAACCGATTTCTTGACAAGAACTTTAAAGATCTTATTAAAGTTTGCCTAGATGATTAGGATATAATCTACAGAAGATTCATCCATCAATCATTTATCGTTGGCAGTGCAAAATCAAAAAAGAAAGAAACCAGAAAGAGATCAAAGACTCAAAAAGGAAGGAAACCAAAACCTGAGCAAGAGTAAGTTCTAGTGGATCTTGCTGGGTTGGAACATATTCTAGATGAATTCCTAAACCTCTTGTTCATCCTAAATCCAGTAGAAACACAACAGGTAGGAAGAGGTGAAGCAAAGCTCAAAGTGCAAGAAAGAACAAAGCAAAAATGCAACAACTAAAATAAATTTCAGAATATACATGAACTTGGATTTTGCATTGCTTAGAGCCGGATGGTTATAAAGCCATACTTTCAGATGGGCAAAGCTCAAAGGAGCATAAATAAATCAGAGAACCCTTCTCTAAAACTTCTCTTAGACTTGGTTCAAACAAAGTTGATGTGGAGGCATCCCTGCATCCCTCTATTTATAGAACACTGGGAGCAACTTTCACCCTTAAATGATCTTCTTTACCCTCAAGAAATCTCATAAAGGGTTAAGATTCACTCCCTCATACATATATGGGCTAACCCGCAACACAAAAACATAACGGGTTTTAACCATTAACACCTATTTAACTACAACTCCATCCATGAACCCTTGATCCAACGATCCTCCTTCGCTTGAGTAGGGCATAAGTTAGCATTTCATCCATCCACTTGTCATCCAGGCTTGCAGTAACTCCTCGGTCTCAGTCATCTTTCGGTGTCACCTTGACCGTCTTAACCTTAATTCTCCTAGCTTAGTCCTGATCTCATCCGTCTCACCATGACCTAGCTCCGAAGTCCTATAACAATCTCAGACAAGCAAAACATCACATAACATTCCTCACGATAATATGCAGTAGTAATCTGATAAAGATCGCTGACCAGTCAACCATCAAAGAATCCCACCTTGAATCACTTAGGTTGCGACTACCTTAGTCCACGACCACTCTTTAATTTCATGACCACTCTTCAAGTCATGACCTCTCTTGGCTATGACCACTCAAGGTCAAGACCACTGAAAGCCAGACCACTCATGGTTCCACAACCACTCAAAGGTCACGACTACTCTAGGGTGCCACGATCACTCAAAGATCACGAGGCACAATCACCCAGAGGTCACAACCACTCAGAAGTCACGACCACCCAAATCAAATTGCTCAATATTAAGCAAATTCAAATCTGAGCCCCACAAGCTCAAACACAATTAAATACTCATCACAAACAAACATGAGTAGACCACGATATGGTCTCTCAATATCCTATGTATTTCTTGCCAATCTTTGGCTAAACTATGGACAACCAAAACCTTGGCCAAAAATTTAGCTAGCCAAACTTTGTCAAGGTTGGTTTGTGCAGACCAAACACACCCTTGGTTCGAACATTCGCATTCGACCATTGCTACAGGTCGGATCTTAGCTCAAACACAATTTTACCACTGCAGTTGATTTGAGACGTACAACTTGTTACGATATCGTTACGATATAGGGGGAATTATCCCGAGCCGCTTCCAAAACCACGGATATATAGGCTTAAAGCGTGACCATCCCACTCCAGCCCCTGGTTCAAAGAACAAAATTTACTCGTACAAAAGATTAAACAAGCAGTGATTATATCAGCTGCATTTTGTGATCGAGAGGAATAACAAAACCTGAATGGTAGCAAAATGGTGGTTTTCTAGCCTGTCCTCTTTTGAACCTTTTTTCTGTGAACGCCTGTCTTCGGACCCAACTGATACGCATATATACATACATGGTCAATAGCATCGCACGTAATCTATATTGGAGAATGTTTTAGGCAAAGGTAGCAGTGCACTAGCTCATGGACGAATCGACTACTGTGCAGTCTGTGCCCTGGATATATTTCTTTCGTCTTACTACAATAATTTCCCTGACGAGGAGAGGACCACTGCCTTCTGTTGTTGGCCGGTCCCATGTGTCAGGGCCAGGCTAGCCTTTTGGCCGGAGCTGGGCCCCTTCTCCAGCTATGCCAAACTAATTGACGGATGTGCCTGGATCGATGGCATCTTTGAATCGTTGGCTGGCCTCTTTCTGCTGAGCCGTCGTTTTCAGTAATTGGAGGAGTGAAAATTTCAGAAATCAAGCTCGCTTCCAGTTAGTTATCCGCCCATTCGGCAAAAGTTTTGAACTTTTTCTATCTTTGCTCCACACAAGGTGTGACGACGAAGCGCCATCATATCATTGTGCGTGATGCTTCTTCGATCTCCTCCTCACCATCTCGATCGCTGCTATATATCTCAGCCTTGTGCATGCTGTCCATGGCAGCAGTATGGCTTTGTCCATCTGCCATGCGATTTTGTCTCTTACTGCTACTGCAACTGGCCTCTCTCTGATGTCTGATCACCTCCTGCTCCATGGCTGCGAACTTGTAAATGATAAATTAAACTTCAGAGAGATATATAAATCCATACATGATGCAGGTGCATGTATGATTCACATGTGTAGCTGCAGAACCATCCTACAGTAATAGCTTGGTGTAAATTTTCCCCGTGCTCACGTCCTTGTTTAGCAAGTATAAGTCAAGACATGAACCTGGCCAGCTGTTTGAGGGATCCAGTACATCTTAATATGGTTGAGTACATCGTTTGCCATGTGATGTCGTGCATGCCGTATCGAGTTAAACTATTAACGTACCGTCGAGGTACTGAGCTAACTCTCGGCAAGCAATTTACTTGCATCACATCACATGATGTGGATTAGTTAGTACGCAGGGAGGCCATGCCGACATGTGATAAAGTAAAAAAAAACTGATACTAGATCGAATTAAAACATGACAGGACGCACACTGTATATATCACGCGTTTGTAGCAAATGCATTAAGTTTCTGATCAGCTAGTTTAGCAAGGTACATACGCATATGTGCAGCTTATGCGTGCATGTATATTACGGATAATAGCATGTGCATATGCCTATAATATATACGTACATCTGCAAAGAAAAGGCTGGTGATATATAAATAGGAACAGGAGCACATAAATTAAAGCTGCGCGCTAGCCTGCGCTTGGACTTGTTGTCTTGAGCATGCATGGACTAGCCGCTAGCTACTATACATACTGCCTTCTTTTTGCAGTTTTAGTTTCTGGTGTCGATCAGCTCATGCATGCCATGAGGAGGTTTGGAGGACAGTGGCAGCTCCTTGTGTGTGTGTGTGTTTTTTGCAGCATGTGGCCGCAAAAGGCTGGGGCAGTTGTCGCAGTAGTGATACCTGTTGTCCGTAGCTAGCGCGCGCAACTGCTCATTTTGGACATCTCCGCGTACGGCGTACGATGGATTTGTGTTGTATACAGGAGGAAGAAGAGGAGTAGTACTGTAGTAAATGTCCAAAAGTTCATCATATGTCAATGCACGCCCTTCTGTCTTGTCAAAATTATTGGGTGAAATCGAACATAGTACGTCCTTACATATAGGTAGGGGCATAAGGGTTAAAACTTGAGATTGGACAACCTTAAGGAAAATGAAAAGGAGGTTGATGCCGGGGTTGTTTGGAAGATGGAATCAGAAATTGTATAAAGATATGCCTGATTCTAGTGATTTCATTCGAATTCCTCGCTATAAGATGTGTGCGATCTTGTATGTATTCGACGATCGTTGCCAAGTCCGACAATGTTGGCAGTCCGTCGCTACCAAATGCCACGTGACCCTCCTGTGCGATAGATTTATGTTTTTCTATTATCACAAGTTCGCAGGCGATGACTACCTTTATTCATAATCTTAGAGGCGGCGATAGCGCGATGGAGTGGAGTGCAACACAAGAGGCAGGTAGAGGAGATGCCAAAATAGGAGAAGGCACAGAAGGAAGCACACGCACAGGGGAAGGGTCACTTTCGATGACAAAGGAGGAGGTGCATTGGCGATCGCACACGAGGACGATATTAGTGTTGGGAGGGGATGTTGGGTGGGACAGGTCTAGAGAGTTGGTCTCCATTCAACGGTTAAATATTTTGAGTAATTCTTTTAGAAAATACCTCGACAAATAAGTAGACAAATCCCTTTGAACAAATTTTCTCGAGCCAACAATATCTAATGTGTGCCAGATTCAGCCAGCACATGCCTAGGTTGTTAGGGAAAGTGATATATTACCCAGTTCCAAATTTTATTTTGGGTTAAGGTTAGAGTTGGAGCCGCATCCGAAATGACTAAAAATAAAGAATCGCCTACACGAATGTCTTTGCAAATTAAATACTGCTATTTCATAGAAACTCGAAGGTCAGCAATAATCTAATTCAACCTCGTAGAAACCGATCGCTCCTCCCCCACACACCCCATTTGTCTCTCCAGGCAACAATGCTTGATCGGCGATAATCTCAATGCCCAACCAGTCCGGTTATCGCATGGCGCCTACGTCCACGTTAGGGTTTCATGAGGCAAGTTCAATTCTCTCCCGATTATCCTCTCTGCATTTTCTTCTTCTTATATTTGTTCTGCCCTTTGTGATGTGATTTGCTAATTTATTAGACGAAGAATTTGTCTCGACGATTTCAATACTAGTCGGAGGCATGTGCCTGCTTAATTGTAACACTATATATGTAAGGACATAGGATATTCATTTTAAAAGCCATAGTAACATGAACTTAACTGTGAGGGTCGTCGCCGCCTAATTGTACGAACAAAATCTACTGTGACGGCACAAGAGACAATTCACTAAGCCATGCATGCAGGGCCTGACAGGCATAGTTAAAAAGGATTTGAAAGACCAGTACGAGATATAAGATAGAGACAAGTAATATACTATGTTTAGCTTCAGTAATTTACCAATTTAATGCTACCTTGTGAATATCTCTCTTCGATGCTATTTAGGTCCTGTTTTTTTTTTTTGGCTTTTTCTCAAGCTTAAAAGCCAAAAAGTTTAAACTTAAACAAAGAAATGACTTTTTAACAGATTGTTTGTAAGTCATAAGCCTCCATATAACTAAAAACTAAAAAACACTAAAGAGGTGTTTTTTTTCTTATCGATGGTTGATTTTAAACTAATGCTACTGAAATTAGAGTAAAATTATTCACATCTTCCACGTATAAAAGCAAACAACTTTTAAACTGCTTGAGCTAAAAAGTTAGCTTTAAACTATAAGCCAAAATATGGTCATAGGCTTGTGATGATATCTCGTTTCACATGCACATATGTTTCAGACTTCTCAAGTTGTGTATGATTGCACCATCATGGTTTTCTCCCTTAAATCACAACAAAATGCCAAAGGAGACTAACTGTAGAACTTTCTAGATAGGACTTGTTCTTAGAAAGAAGACACATCGCCAAGCGTACACAGACACTCAAACCCACGCATGCATGCAAATACATACATGCAATTTTTATTAAATGAACATGCATCACATCAACTGGTGCACCCCTTGAATATATATTGCATCCTAGTACTTGACATGCTATTCCATCATGGCGTACGTCTATGCTAGTCATCAATGTCTACACGAGGAACCTCCGTAATTTGCATATATATATCTTTCAAAAGGATATTATATATGGACCATCATTAATATGCATGGTTGTCACTTAGACTAGTTTATTCGGTACTTCTCTGAAGTATAAAGACATAATCCTCATGTCAACTACATCATTTCTCTAAACAAACATAAGAAAGAAACTTCGTGACCAATATGTCCTAGTAGCTCATACGTACGTATAAACCACACCAATATTCTATCTCAAAAGGATGAAACCCATAAAGCCAGATTTTATATTCCTCTCATAGTCTCACGCTTGTGTTAATTACTTTGCTCTAATTAATTAGAAGCAACACAATCTAACGATCCATCATTTTTGCTGTATTTGGTGCTGCATTCTAGTTAGTTTGAACATACTTTATGCGCTTTGCATCTATTTTACTAAATTAATAAAGCTTTGGAACCTCACCAATATAGTCAGAAAACCTCCTAGACTCCATCTCGTGCATTAGGGAGTCCTACCTCTATCTCATGTGTTGAGTCCAAATCGAATGGTTCACATTGAGAGTTGCATGATAACATCTTAAGATGAGTTTACAGTAGATATGTATATATTCAGAGATAATGAAAGGAAGAAAGAACATACAACAATGCATCCTCGTAAATCATAAAACAAGAAAAAAAACATATATAACCAAATATGATGAACATCACCTGACTACTAACGATATATTGATACAAGGTGCAATCCACTGGTTATTTAATCAAAATAAATTTGAAGATTACGGTTATAATACTGGAGCTTTCATGTGTGTGTTCAAATCAATGTGAATTGGAATTGATACTGTACATGTAAGCATTATACACAATATTTAAACAACTCGACAAATATATCAAAATCAATGGCTTGACCAAATATTATATATACTCCCTCCGTTTTTGAATACATGTCATTCTAGCTTTTAAATTTTGTTCCTAAATACATATCATTCTACAATTTGGAGACAACTTTTAACTGATTTTTCCTTTGCATATCCGTACCATTCATTATTCCCAATTAATGTTATTTATTACTCCCTCTGTTGATAAATATAAGGTGTATTTTGACTTTGCACAAGGATTAGATGAGTTACATACCCCTCTTAATTGTCTTGAAAAATGAGAGATAATACTCCCTCCGTTGATAAATATAAGGCGTATTTTGACTTAGCATAAGGATTAAGGTTGTGGTGAAATTGAGGAAGACATGAGAGGAAATAACTTACATATCCCTCTTAATTGTCTTGGAAGATGAGAGATAATACTTTGTGTAGGTGGTAATGAATAAATGCATATGGTTGAGAGAGAATAAATAAGGGTATATGTAGAAAGGCTCATTAAATCTACATGCACGCCTTATATTTTTCAACAAGACCATTCAAACTATAGGCCTTATATTTATCAACGGAGGGAGTACTTGTGTAGGTGGTAATGAATAAATGCATATGGTTGAAAGAGAATAAATAGGGGTACCATAGTTGGAAAGGCTCATTAATAAATCTACATGCATGCCTTATATTTATAAACAAGACTATTCAAACTATAGGCCTTATATTTATCAACGGAGTGAGTATTGAGTATTGTGGATTAGATGAGTTACACACACCATCTAAAAGTAATAAGTGGGCTAATAAATGAGGGCATTTAGTCAATTCTATACGTACCTTGGTTGAAGTACAAAATCCTAAAAAGTTATTTATTTAGGAACGGAGGGAGGGAGTATATCTTTCCACACTTATTAAAGCTTTTGTCATATTTACTAAAACAGAATCCAAGATAGATTGCTGAAAAAAAATTAGAAGCGCTTCCATGCTTTTTTTTATAGTTGCACAAATATTAAATTATGAATGAATGGTAGATGGTGATTACTTACCTCTTCGCTTGTTTCAAAATTTGTACAACTTGTATTGGGAGGGAAGGCATTGAAGCACTGCTCATAGCGTAAAGATAGACCATTCATAATATATGGTTGAGAGTATCCTTAATTATCAGTCCAAAATGCATCAGCCATATACAAAGATACTCCTTCTGTTTCGAAATTATGAGGCCTAATGATTTCGCAATCTTGTTTCAAAATATAAGGCACTTTGCAAATTTAATGACTTTTCTCTCTTTTACCCTTATTTATTTTCCCTCTCTTTAACATTTATGAATACACACCCACATTTACTCTTCTCTACTTACTCCCAAGACATTAACGACCAAAATACTTCTTATAAAAATAAACGGAGGGTGTAGCATCTATTTATTTGACACTAATGGAGGATTACACACTTTTATCGTCTAACAGTACTTCTTAAATACCGTTCCAAACATAGCATTGTCCTACTTCAGAAAATCATCACTTAAATATTTAGTTGGTGGTGGAAATTGAAACATAATAAGCACTATAATGTGGTCTAATCACTTGCCTTCTGCGTAGTGCAATTGTAGCTCCATATATTAAGGTCTATCATTCTCTTCCTTAATTGGTTGAAGTGGTATAATATTATACTCATGCATTTAACACTTTGTCATGGATTGCTCTACAAATGGGGAATTGATCGACAGTGTTGAACTGTAAGGTCCGACATGTCAGCTGTACGGTTGGTATATGAACAGTGTTAGATCCGCTTTCCTAAAAGATTCTTGAGTTATGCATATAGTAAAATAACTGCAACCTCAATTAATCCATCTAGATATATGCAATTTCTTCTTAATTTAGATGTGTATAGAATGATTTGCATAATGGTGAACACGTTTTGAGTTATCTCAAGCAGAAGAATAAAAGATTCTTGAGTTCCTTCATGCTTTAGCTAGATTAATTATGCATGCATGTTCATGCAAAATATGTATGTATACATCACGTACGTGCTGCATGACTATCAAAATATGCATATGTGGTGCTATACTTGTCCAGACTAAGACGAGTGTAAACTTCCTTTTCATTAGTAATAAGAAGGAACCACAACATAACAAAGGTAAAATTAGTGTAAGCACAAAGGAACTACGATGGATTAAATAGGTATAACTAGAACATTCAGTTACATGTAAACGTATATGTTGAGAAGCCAGTATGAGGTACTATAAGATATCGATAACAATTAACGAGTTTCATGTGCGTGACAAACTGTTAATTTGCTTTCTAGTTAATGATGATGAACTGCTCTAAATCATCGTGTACTGAAATGACATAGAGGTGCAGCTTATCGTTGGTACAGCAAACTAATTGTGATTTCTTAATATTCTATGGTTCTATCTTGAATTTCTTTCTTTAACACGTTGTTTAACTTTGATATGATTCTGCTATTTGATTAGTTACAAAACTCAAGAGGCATTTCAACTTTCTATTTGATAAGTAGATTGGGAAGCCTCTACACAAAGCCATGCATTATTCTTGGAAGACTACCCCAGGTAAGTCAGAACTATCTATTATAGGGCCTATTTATTTTTGCTTTTGATTCTGGATTTTGGCCCCAAAAGCATAATAAAAAACAAATAGCCCAATTCTAAGAATCGATTCTCACAATTCAGCCCACCCATATACACTAGAATCCACAATGCACTTCATATGTGTTTTTGGAGAATCAGCTTCTTTATAACCACAATATAAAATCAGGTTTTAGAGAATCCAAAGCAAAAACAAACATACTCATAGTTACGTTGCAAGTGCGTTGGAGGTTTAGCATGGACTGAGTGCAGTAAGTTTCAGAAAAGAAACCGAAGTGAACAACCATGCAAAGAAAAGAAAGAACAAGCAGACACATGCATATAGACCCTCTGCTCTTCTTTTTTACTTCCCCATAACTTCCCATTCCCTTTTCCAGCTTACAATGCACTAAAAGTACTTTTGTTAGCAGGCACAGCATCTATATATCTATTCTGGCCTTACCAGTGCAAAAGGATCCCCCTCCTACACCTTGCTAGTTATGGATACCTATTGCCGGGTCAGGACGTGGCCTTGCCCCCATTGCTCCCAGCAAACATACACGCCGTACCTACAAACTGCAGTGAAAAGGTGAAGGGAAAAGCAAGGAAAATACACACACATGTACGCATATCTCACTGCTCCTATTACTACAGCAACAGTAGAGTTAGTACCGAGGTCCTCCTCCCCCCATAAATTCTTAACATACGTACAAAGAAGTTAAGGCCAGTGGCAAGTGCCTGGTGCCCCTCTCTTTACAGACTGCGAAGCCATAAAGAACTATTGGAGTGTATACCACACTCAAGGCCCAGAACCAAACTACTCGTATCTTGGCCCACTGTAGGGGTTAATTTTCTGTTCCCCTTGTGTAAAACCACAACAAGAATACTTTCTTTTTGCTTATGGCTACCATATGATCTATGCCGTGATGATCCACGGATGATACATAGGAGTATGGACAGAGAGCGAGCAGTACAGAAAGTGGTGGCAAAAGCACGGAATAAAAACAAGAATGCCAGCACTCAACACATAAATATAAGAGATGATGAGCAGTACTAATGAAAAGAGGAAAGAATTAGGAATTTAGGATCTGACCTGCAATGCTCGTAGCTTGCTACATGGCTTGTCTGCCGTTCGCAGCGGCTGATCCGTCGTCAATGTCTTCGTCATCGTCATGTTTATTAAGAGCAAGAGCTACGTTGCAGCTTCAATCTAAGAGGAGAGATCACACATGTGATGCAAGAACGGGATTATGTATAGCACTGCACTTGTGCTGACATGATTCAGATCTTCGCAGTAATGCTGAGGGAGTATAAATTTGGAGGTGTGTTATCACATGTAGGGCAAATGGGATTGGCCTACCAAACTGCGGAGGAAGCGCGCACTTCGTAATCGAATATATATAATAGCACGAAGAAATAAAGAGCAATAGTGGTGAAGAGGAGGAATCAGATTTGAAACCAAACGAAAGCATAGTAATTGATTCGCCTAATTTCTCTTATATATTCTCAAACCAACACAAGAATTTGAATGGCCAACACAAAAGCGAAAATAAAATGTTAAATGCTAGCTCTCCTATCATCAATGTTATAATGGAGTCGCAAAAGGTGGAGAAGAAGAATGTAACAAACGGAAGAAAGAATTGTTGAACTTTCCTTTGGGCTTTGGTACGCTCCCGATCGAGGTCGCCCGATCTCGCTCACAGATCGAGATCCAACGAGGAATGTGCTTCTCTCTTGGAGGACGGCGATGACGACGGTGACGAGGCGGCAGAGGACTCCGCCCCAGCTGCACCGGCGGCCCCGTGTTGAGGCAATTCCAGCAACCTCAATGGTGTAGGCCTTTGCCATCCGGGCATCCGTAGCGACAATGCGTTGGCATCATGGCTTGACTCGCCGCCGTACGGATGAGGGTTGTCGAGGTTGACTCCGAACAGCCGCACGCGCTTCGCGGCCGCCGTCGAGCTATTGACGAGTGGCACCGAGTCGAGGACCATGGGCAGGCCGGCCGTGACCATTGGGTTCGGCTTCACCGTAATGTGCAGTGGAGGGGGCGGCTGCGGCATGGGCGCGTGCGGGTTGCCGAAGAAGAGCAGCTGCCTCGCCGGCGCGGCGGCGTTGATGCTGCGGAAGTCGAGGCCCTGGCGGAGGCGGTGGTGCTCGTAGAGCGTGGCGGGCGGCGCGGGCGGCATAAAGAATCCGCCGGGGCCGGCGCCCCACGGGCCGTAGGGCGAGGCGGCGGGCATGGGCAGCGGCAGGCGGTGCTGGTCGCGGATGTCGACGCGGCGCTTCCAGTCGATGAAGAGGCGGTCGCGCGTGGCCTCGGCGGCGCCGCGGCAGAAGGAGACGGTGTCCCCGGCGTCGAGGCGCTTCTCCTTGACGAAGCGGCTCCAGCCCTTGGTCATGACGTAGCTCTGGCTGCTGTTCCAATAGGAGTAGCGGAAGCGCCAGAGCTTGCCCGTGCGGTCCTCGAAGCTGAGCAGGAGGCCCTTCTCGTTCGCCGCCGCGTCCAGCGGGAAGTACTTCTCCGCGTGCTGCTTCGGGATCACCAGCCGGTTGAGCTTCCCCACGTCGCTAGGCGTCACCACCTTGTCGAACATGTGCTCCTTCTCGATCACCTCCACATCGCCCCCGCCGCCTGCCCCGCTCCCCGACGCCCCCGCGCCGTCGCTCGAGTGGAAGGGAGAGCCCGACGCGGACGCGGACGCCGACGCAGAAGCCGCCGCGGAAGGCGAGATGGATGTCGGGGAGGAATACGAGGCGCCTGCCGTCGCCGCCGCCGATGCCGCCGCCGCCTTCATGAAAGGGGCCTCACGCGGGGAGGCCGCGTCCGCCGCCTCCTCCTCCTCCTGCTCCAACTCCTGCCCCTCTCCCTCCTCCTCCTCGCCTCTAGAAAACCTACTACTCGTCGTAGCCGTAAACTCCATATCCCCTCACAGCGCAGCCCTCCGCTTCGATCCCTTCCCTATGCAGTGCGCGCGGCTAGTGTTTTCCGTTGCGCGCGACGTAGAGGCGGCGGAGTGGAGGCGAGAGCGAGCGGGCTGGGTGGGAGAGCAAGAGGAGGAGGGGGATCTATCCTGCCAAGCCGTGAACGAGTACGAGCCGACCTATCTATTCTACCTCTGCGTGCGTGGGTGTGTATGCGAGTGAATTAGACCAGCTAGGACGACACGGAGAGGAGGCCAGGGGAAGGGAAGGGAAGGGAAGGGAAGGGATTCATTCAGCCAGGCTGCAGCAGCGTGTGCGTCTTGCATTAATTGACCGCCCGCGCGTCCCTGGATCGTCTGCCGGGCGATGGGGTTTTCGGCGTGCGTGGTGGGAAGAAGAGGGGGCAGGGCCGCAGGGAGACGGAAGGAAGGATTCGATGGGTGGATGCTGCGCTAATTAAGGTAGGAGCATCTGTTTTTTTTTTTTTATCTTTTCTGTTTGTTTGGGTAAGCTAGCTGTGTGTGAGAAAGCTGCTGCTGCGTGAGCGTTCCCACAAGGAGAGGGGGAGGGACTGCCCTAGAAGATTCGTGGAAGGTGCAGCCAGGGAGTGGATTAGTAGCATTATTTGTAGGATTTTCGGGCACCACAGAAAAGCTAGGTGTATGGTCTATCGAGCTTAACGAGTTATTATTGTTTTTTTAAATTAACATAATTAATATAAAATTATTTTATTTATCATTTAAGTGGTTATATCAAATTCGAGTTAACGAGCTATTATCGAGCCAAATCTCACTGACATTTTCTGCTTGAAATAGACTCATTTGCTACTCTAATTGAAGCAATTTTGATTCAAACTCTGCCCTGTTTGCTAGGGGGTGGAAACTAAAGGATGGAGGGGCCGGGTAGAAGGGTACGGAACCATTTCCTTATATATATATCTCTCTATCTCTATCTCTATCTCTATCTCTACTACTTCTAATTAGGAGTTGGTGGCAGTGGTCCGTTCTCCTTTAGAGTATCTGATTTGTTGGATCTGACATGAACGGCTGAGATAGAAGAGGATTTAATCATATCTTAGATGGAAGGATTTTATCATATCTTTTTTGAATAGAAATATTATTTTAGCATATCTCTATTCACATATTCTTACTATGGAAGGATGTTATTCATATATCTTATAAATGAAAGGATTTTCTCATCATGTCCTGCATGGATAGAAGGATATACTCACCATATCCTACAATATGGGAATTCTGTCTCATCATATCTAGAAATGCATAGATTAAAAGGAAAGAATCACGCAACCAAATCACATACCAATCACGAAGATGTCGGGGAGACCTGGCTTCCATCTGCCTGCTTACGCTGCCTTCTGCTTTCACCTACTCCCTATTAGTGGGCACCCACTCTCATTTCCAGGAAGAGAGGCCGGTCGGTAGTGGAGACACACGCAGGAAGAGAAGAGAAGAGAAAGACTGCGTGCAAGAAGCAAGAAAATTTTCTGCAAGAGGAATGCAATAACTTTATCGTCCTTCAATGGTAAGGATTGATATCTCTCTACTAATTCTAATTAAGAGTTGATGTTGATCGTCCGTTCTCCTTCAGAGTACTTGATTCGTTGGATCTAACATGAACAATTGAGATGGAAGAGGATTTAACCCGATAGTCAAATCTTTTCGGAGGAACAAACTTTTCCTACTATTGAAACATAACTAAAGTTAGTGTTCTTTGCAAACAAATTTTTTATCGCAAATTGAGTTTTCGTTGCAACGCACGGGCACATGACTAGTATATATATATATATATATATATATATATATATATATATATATGTGTGTGTGTGTGTGTGTCAAGCAGGTAAGAATTAACCCTAAGTGCGTGGATTTTGGGCCGTTGGATCGACTCGATTGGTTTCCATGTACTCTATGAGGCGGAGTAGGTGTGAACGTTCGTTCATTGTGGAGTTGTTCCTTTCATAAAATAGAGTTCTATTTTGCGCATTAATGTTGTAATACGAGATGATTTTAGAACAGTGCAAGGCAACGTTTCATATAGCTGATGCGCACGGAACATCATATTTGCAAACATAGCACAAGAGGGCAAAAACTAATTAAGCAAGTGTTCCTAATACTTCGGGTTTGCAGGGAAAAAATTACACATGACTATGGCTTTGTGAAACTTGGGCAAAATATCCAGGGTAAAATATGATTTACTCTTAAGTTCCGCAAGTAATTAGGGAGAGGAAAGTAGGTTGTGCAGTGTAGTGTAGCTTTACAAAGGGGTGATGAGGATGGCGGGTGACGGTGGTGCCCATGAATCAACTGGTTGGGCTCAATGGATCATGTGGAGCTCGTCCTTGTCAAGATATGGGGATCAAATATGACACGCCTGCCCACCATAGAGCGCTTGTGTAGACTCAGTTCGTAGGCTAGTTGCATCCAATCAAGACCAACCGCACATCGCTCTCACGGATGTGTAGACGATAATCATATGTGATGAGGGTAGAAAACGCTGTGCAGCAAATTCTGGCTAACTTCCGTACTCCTCGAATTTATCGTGCTAGAGAGTGGGTGCAGCTTAAACAGGACTTTTTTATTGATAGAAATTATATATATATATATATATATATATCAATTCACATTGAAATTGCCCGGTATTATACTAGAAACGTAGGCGCGGCGCACGCCGCGCCGCAACGCGACAACCATAATACGAAACCCGGGTTTTTTTCCCACGAAGTAAGCGATGTAAATGTATTTTTTAAAAATCTCCGGGGCTAATTTTGAGAAGCTTTCGGGATTTTGGGACAAATTTCATGTAGTCTTAAAAAGATTTCAAAACTTCGGAATAACTCTTTTCTTCGGTGGCATTTCAGGAAAAACAGGGCCTTTCCGTTTAAAAAAGGACCTAAAACAGAGAAAATACAGACTAACATGTATTTTTTAAAAAGTTCAGGGACTGTTCCGATAAAATCCAGAAGTTTCAAGGGCCTCCTCGCAAAATCTGGGGCTTTCTAAAAAAGGACTTCATGTAATTTCAAAAATATCCTAGGGTCTTTTCGCAAAAAAGACACGCCACGCGCGAGGCAGGCGCGGGCTCAACCGAATAGCCGAACGTTGGCGCCATGCGTCGGTCGGGAAAATTCGGAGGCAAGCGCACTTGAGCGGGATCGAACGCGCGACCTCTCGCTCGCAACGCGCGCGCCACTGCTGCGCTGCCGTGCCGTTTAAGTCTAAACGCCGCGATTAATTACTTAAGCTTGGCAGCTGGGCTAACCAAGTGGGCGACGTGGCTCAACGAATTGCGCGTCGTACGAACGGCACGGCCGCTTACGCTCGCGACGCAAGACTTCGATCACTTTCGGCCGTAGCGTCGCTACCGGCGACGCGAGGCGCCAGAGGCCTAAAAGCTTCCATCCTTAATATACGGAGTATTTATCCATAACTCATCGTACGCACAGGCTAATAAAAAAATAAATATAAGAAATAATTAATAAGAAATGACTATACATATTTCTATTAAATGACATAACACAATCATCTAACCTAGCTCTTGCAAAGCATTAAAGATGGGATAGTGAGTGCAAAAATTACAACAACTACATTCTAGATTCCTCAACTGACAAATATTTTGAAACAGATACTCCTAAGTTCATGAATAAATATAGCTAAATAGAGGGTGTATCCTAAAAAAAATCCCAAATTACATGGAAGAAAAGTGCCATCTGCGTACGCGGCCAAGGATTCAAATTTCGTTTTCGGATAAAATACCGCTCCTGATCGGATTTCGAAATTTCAGCGAAATTTGGGTATTTCGGATAAATCTCATTCGAAATTCAAAAACAAAAATTCAAATCCGGTTTGTTTTGTACCGAGAAAAAACGAAATTTGCTGAAAAATACCAAAATTTCGGGCGGAATACCCGAAATTTTGGTCTTTTTGCAACAGAAAAAAGTGTGTCAAACAATGTCAAAAAATTTTGAAATTTGTTTTGGAGAGTTCTGACACATTGATGATATTACCATAAAAATTTCAGATTATTCTGAAGTTTGTGGAATTTTAAACAATTCAAACATTGCTACTGTCCTGATAAAACGCTGACCGGCAATTTTAAACCGAATGCAAAATGGTTCAAACCACGTTATAAACATTTGAATTTTTTTTGCATGGTTATGATGTATCTTTAATGCTCTCATAAAATTTTCAGATGATGATCAAACTGTATGAATTTTTAAAAATTCGAACAGTACTACTGCCCTGTTAAAAGGCTTACCGGCAAACTTGAACAAAATGAAAAATTATCTAAACCATGTTAAAAAATTTTGAATTTTTTTTGGATATTCCTTATGTAACATTAATGTTTCTTTAAAATTTTTAGATGATGATCATTCTCAAATAATTTTTAAAAATTCAGACAGTGCTACGTCGTGATAAAAGTCTGATGATCAATACATAGATTTTCTTTACTAATAAAAAAAGTTTAAATTTTTGAAAATTTTACAGAATGGTTATAAGGAAGTTCTTAATATCTAATAAAAAGTTTGAATTATTATCACACTCCAGTGAATTTATAGAATTCTTACAAGCACAGTACCATTTATGTTCTTTTCTTTTTGATTTTTTAAATATAATATAACAAACGAAGTTCAATGCATACATAGATTTGATTGACCAAACAAACAAAGTTGATTTTTTTAAAAAAAATTTATATAATGGTACTGAGTCAATTATTAATCTCTCAAAAAAAATTTAGATCATAATCACACTCAGCAAAATTTATAAAATTCTGACAATATAACTGTCCCAATTATGTTCATTCTGTTTTTGCTTTTTTAAAGATAACAAATGAAGTTAAATTATTTATGTATGATCCTAAACTACTAAGTATAGTACCATAAAATTTTCAAATTATTATCAAGCTTGTACAATTTTAGAAAAATCTGGCAGTGTTTCTGCCAAAATTTTAAAATGTCTAAAAAATTCGGTTTTCCAACAAATTTTCATAGGAGATGACTTTTGTAAGTGTTATTGGACCAAATCTGGTCAAATCCGCCTCTAAAAGGTTCAAAACCGGCCAAAAAAAACACGAAATTTCGAGTTACCGTAGCAATTTCATTTTTTTATTTTTTTTCCAGCTGGTACTTTAGATTTCGGGGTGGTTCGAAATCCGAAATTTCGCCGAATTTCGAATTTCGACGAGATTTGGAACCTTGTACGCGGCAACCAAAATTCAGTGACGAACTAGCTACCTAGCCACACATAAGTTTAAATTTCCTAGAAAAATACCCTAGCTTTCCTATTCGTTCGCTCTCAACATAGATTTAGTGGCCTAACATGACATATATGTAATGGACGCTACATATCGCCCAGGAGTAGCATTCGGCCCCGCAGGCGAGCGAGCCTAAGTGGCATGCACTATACCACCAACGGCAACGCACACAGCGAAGGATAGCGTGACGGGACAGATAGTGGTGAAGCAACGACACCCTGCACTTATGTACGTGTGTTACATACAGGGACGGTACAGGATGCTGCTATAAGATGATCTCTTTAATAGATTAAATTATTTAAGTGGTTCTAATTTTAATGGTTTGAGATTTCTAAGATTTTAGAACTATTTGTATTGTAATTTTAATAAATTTCAAATATATACGTTAGATTTATATTCTTATAAAATTATCATACAAGACTATAGAATTACACGTAAGAAACAGACACTCCAACAAATTTTTTTCTAATTCTACGTAAATATCCAAATATCAATGGCACAAAAATGCAAGTGCCTCTTCCAAATATAATATGATTTATTGAGTGGAGGTAATGATCGATACGTGTACGGTGCATGGACCCAGTTCACGCGAGCTGCGAGAGGTGTCTGGTGAGGCTTCCCCGAGACGAAAAGGCCAGTAGGGTTCTAGTCTTCTAGAGACTTTCAACCAAAGTATCCATCCATCCATCCATCCATCCCACTCTCCTCTGAGATGCCGTCCATTGTGACAGGAGCGAAGTAAAAGTGTGTGTATATGTAGCGCAGCCGCTGCACACTGAAACTCTTTGAAAAATGTTCGACGCACACATGCTATATGTCAAGCGTCTTCCACCTCCATGATGCGCTTTATTTAAAACGCTGGTTGTTGGTGGTGCACCAGTGCAGGGAAAGGTGGTTCCGTGTTTGCCCGCGTCAATTGGCTAGACAGTGCCACACGTCGATCGGATTAGCCGCGCCTCTCACTGGAGGATCCGCCTCTCAAAGTCTCAACGCAAAACTTCCAAGTCATTTACCCCTTTGGCCTTAATCAACTGTAGGTTGATCGATTTCTGTACTGTCCAAGAAGAAAAAGGTGGCACTCGTAAAAGTCCATATATAGATTATCAGAGTATACCATTGTGCTCAATCCTGGAACTAAAATTGCACTAGATTGGATTTCTTTTCTTTCTTTCTTTTGACCGGATATATAATTGCACGACAAAGAGAGGAGTTACAAGTTAGAATGCTTTGAGATATTTTTACAACCGAAGCGATATATAAACCTGACGACGCTTCGAGGTGCGCTGTATATATACATTGGTGCATAAGTGAGACTTTTTGGTTCGGGCGGCTCCACTGCAGACAAATCGAACTTAGTCCGGACGGAGAACCGAATAATGCACAAGAAAAGAGTGGCCTTTATTTGACTTTTTTGGAGAACAATGGACAGTATAGTGGCGCGCGTGCCTGGGGTTGAATGAAGAGAGAGGGGGAGAGAACAGTAGAGGAAGAGAAGGATAAGACATTGCACGTTCGCCTAACCACGCTCGAGGATGGCAATTACGGGAGTAGTAGCAAAAGATACCTGTCTCTAGAGACAGAGGGGAAATGCAGCGACGGATCCAGAATTTTTAGAATGGATGTTCGGAGTTATAAAAATATTGTTTGATGTAAAATATGAGCGTTCATAACATAGCAAAAATACAAAGTAAAAATTATTCTTAATAGAGACAATACCTAATATAATTTAGAAATTTACGAATTGGGGATTTAAAATGTACATACTTCCTCTTCATTTTTGAATACTCTATATACTAAAATTTTAAAACCATGATTCACTGTTATAAGTCAACATAACATTGATAGATTTGTGAATTGGAAATTTCAGATTAAGGAATCAAGAATGAAATTCACCTGTGTGATTATCGATGCCAAATGCTCAGCTACTTGTTGGCGTCAAAAACTTGAAGTAGGGTTTCTGACAACAGCACACCAAACAAACACCTGGTTCAGAGCGTGCCAGTCGATTTGACCTGTAATCGATAAGGTAAAGATATAAAATTCACTCAAAGCCGATCGTGATAATCAATCGGCTTAGACTCAATCAGCTTGAAGCCGATTGAATCAAGGTAACAGGGTAAGTCTAATTAGCCGATTAAGGCTAATCAGAGGATAAAGGTAGATCGATTCTGAAGAAGGCGATGCGCAACAAAATCAGAATAAATCAAACCTGGGTCGTAATTTTAAGAAGATCAACAATCGGCGATGCACAACTTTATTGATCAAGATCGAATTACAAAGACTAAATTACAAGAACTACTCTTAGTCGACAGGAAAAAGTAATGTCTATTGGTGTGTTTGGTTGTGTTGGATGTCTCGCAGCTTGCTTTGGCCCTTCTTTTATACTCGTCGGCCGATCGTGTCCTATTACAACACGTTTCAAAAACCTGATCTGTATCGGCCTTATTTCGGATAACTTTTTCTCAAAGATCTTGCCGTTGCCAAATATCTTCAAATCTTTTCAAATTGTCTGTCAGTTTCCGTATGTTTGACTTTCTTGCCGATTTTGACTAGACTTACCAAATTCTGGTGCAAACACTACTGCATGTTGTTTTAGCACCGCTTTTTGCCTCGTGAGTGTCACCGCCCTGACCCACCGATCGCCACTGGCGTTGCACCTTCCATCCCTAGTTCATGCTCGCTGCCCCCACAGGGTTACCTTGCAACACGCCGCGTGCTACTCGTTACCCCACCAAACACCTCCACCCTGACCTGCCGGCTGTCGCTAGTGTCACACCCTCTATTCCCGAGTCGGTGCTCATTGTGGCTATAGGGGCCGTACACCTGCCCTGCAACTCCTTGTGCCGCCGCCTCGTTTGTCGGTGCCAGTGGTTGCTCGACGCTCGTCCACTGCCTTTCTCCCTACCGGCTTGCATCTGCCTCGTGGCCCTCGTGCGTCATTGCCACCGGGTTGTCGCTTGTCGACTGCACCATCGCCACAAAGAGAGCGAGAGAGCGTGGGGCGTGCGGAATTGAGAGGGAGTTGGGTGTTATGATTAAGGAATAAAGGAAAACTGGACCTTGAGCGATTAGACCATGTAGGGAAGATTGGTAGAAAGAGTGGGCGGGATATGCTGAAATGCAGTTAGAGATTGAATTACGTATTTTTGAACCCTCTCACTAATATATACGCCTAATATACTTATTATATACTAGATTTTTTGTCAAAATTTTTGGGTGTACATCATCTGTACACCCATGTCTTTTAGGTGGATACGCCACTAGGGAAATGAACAAAGAAGGAAATTAGTTTAATAATTAGCTTTTTTACGGTACACTAAATTTAATATGGACAATATATTATTTTCAATCTCATAGATCAGATTAGCTAGAATTTATTTATACTTTCTCTGGTAGTAGAGTAGTAAAAACACTCTTAACAAATCGATAGCTAGATCTGATTTCTACTACCTATTATATATACTAGTATAATATACCGTAAAATTTCTATTTTAATAATTCACCATGAATGTGTGGTGTACCGGTAATGGAGCATGTGACTTGGAGATGCCCACTTCTGCAAACATATAGTTTTTGTATGCTTTGGAGCTGCATAATTAAGTTGTACAGGAAAAAGAAACTTAGTCCTAAAGTCTATAGATCGAACATATCACTACTACACGAATATACATCACAATCTGTTCTGGTGGCGACACAAAGTCATGAGACACAGATGAGATAGCGCTATTACAGTCGGTTCTTGTCCGATAGAGATGAGTATGTCATCTCTATCGGTTCTTTACATGAAACGATCTCATCTCTATCGTTTCTTATAAGGAACCGCTAAAGATGAGCATGTCATCTCAATCGCTTCTTCTAAAGAATCGATAGAGATGAGGTGATAATCTCTATCGTTTCTTACAAAGAACCGATAGAGATGACACACTCATCTCTATCGCCTCTTATAAGGAACCGATAGAGATGAGATTCACCCTCCAATCAGCACATATTTCACATAATATGCACATATCACATTCACACAACAATTGCACACATTATGCACATATCACATTCACAGAACACGAACACTTTATTATAACACATATCACATTCGTTCATAAAATAGAACTCAAACATGCTTTTCCTATAAATTCCACACAACTAGAAAGCAAGTTACTAGATTAATCAAGGCCAAGTTTAGATCAAAAGTAAAGCTACAAAGCTTTTTTGTTCACAAGCTAACACAACAGATGATATAGTTGCTCGAGCCCGTGCAACTAGCCTGACGTTATTTAGAATTATTCCAACCTCTGTGTATCCAGGATCAATAAGTCTAGCCTTCTCAGCTATGGCAGCAGCTGCATCAAACCTGCAGAAAACAACTCGAATACTTATGTTGCTAGAACCCAGAAAAAGAAAAAAATGGTCATGATTCTCAAGGTGTGAGAATTGCACCTTCCAAATGCCATGTTGACCTGAGCTTGGACAACATGTACATATGAATCTGTTACCATGCCTGATAGTTTGGTTGAGATTAAAGATAGTGATGCATTTTCCGATTTCAACAAGCTTGATATAGTTGATTCCCTTAGAGCACTCTTCCAATTTCTGATTTTCCTTGCATCCATGCATCTCCCCAGATGGCTCTCCACCTCATGCAGACAAATAAGGTGCGGCTGGGCAATAGAGGACAGTGCAGAAGAAATACAGAAAACTAACAGCCATAATACAGTTGTGCTAGGAAATGATGATTCCAGTAGAACAAGCTAGCTAATTCGATAGTTTCATGACCAAAAACAACAGCTCTCTTGTTTCAGAACTTATTTTGTCACTCATATGTTGTTCAGCTCAATAAATGGAATAAGAAGGGTGTTTAACCCTGCTTTACAGAATGGCCAACAACATGCGGGAAATATATTCACTATTGTACATCTTGTTCATTCTGCCTTACGGAATGCTTATGGCTATGCGCTTTTTTGGCTACCCAAGATATAGCTCAAAACTTGCTCTTTAATAATTTTAGTACTACTATTATCAATTTTTTGCTGCTTCGTTCCATGTGCTGCACGTTACTTCATACTGCATAACGCCTAAAATATATGCAGCATTTCCGCACAACAAACTAGCTTTTGCATCTACAAATTTGTAGAGTTTTTGCATGTTCAGCAACACAACCAGACCATACACCCATCGCCAATGGTCGGTGTAGACATAATGTAACATCCCGAAATTTGGCCTATAATTTCACTCATGTGCATTTTGGTGATTTCTGAATTTATTGGATTTTTTTTCAGAAATCAATTGAATTTATTTTAATTAAGTATATTGAACCTTTGGTGAAAACTAAGTATATATAGATAAAGCTAATATAGGGTTTTACCAAAAATATTTTATTTGAGCTCAGAATGTCTCAAAGTATTTATGAGAATTTTTCTGGGATTTTTCCTGATATTTTAATTACTTAAAACAGATTAATCTAATTTCAGGAATTATTTTAAATCGAAAAGCGTTGAAAAATCAGAGTGAATGATCTTCGGCCAAGCCCAAGATCGTGCGTCTTGCGCCATCCATCGCAGTCGGCCCGTCACCGCTCCGCGCCGCGTATGGACCATTGATCCAGATCGACGGTACATCTCCTTTCGCGAAACCCTAGCGCCTTCTACCGCTGGATCAAGATCGCGCGTGAGGATTCCTTGCGCTATTTTGGAAAGATCGATCGATCGATCCGCTGATTTTGGAAAGAGCGGATCGGATCGTATCGCGTTCGGGGGAATCATAGCCGTTCATCGCAGATCGGACGGACCGCAGTCATCGTCTCCGATTCGGTTTCCGAATCCGCCGCCGCTTGCCGTCGCCGCCGCGTGATTTTAGGGTTGCCTTTTCTGGGCGTTCACCGAGGCTATTTAAAGCGCGGACCGCACCCCGAGGATTGCCATCCCAGAGCGCATCCGCAGTCCTAGCCTTTGCCGTTGAGTCGCCGCTGTAGCCTCGCAGGAGCTCGCCGGAGTTTGCTCTTCACCGCTGCGGTTTTCTTCGAGTTCCGTCGTCGTCCGTCGCAAGGGTTCCAGATCTGAGTTCCTCGCGTCGTGCCACGTCGAGTCTGCCGCTTCTTCTCGCCGGAGTCGCGCCGAAACGCCGTTCGGGTGGTCGCCTTCCTCCGCTCTGGTGCAAGCCCGCCGCCGTCTCGAAGCCACAGCGGCCGCTGATCTTCGCCAACCGCCCGGATCGCGCCGTGTCATCCTCATCGGTGAACCTCTCCTGTAAGATGGACCGTTAGATCTAAGATAAGCGGTCGATAGTGACACGTAGGGGTAGATCGGTGGCCGCCGATCATCGCGAGGATGCACGCCGCGTCGTCGAGCATCGGCAGACGCGCGCGCCGCAGCCTAATCGATGCGCGCGCGCGTGTCGAGCACGTGATGCGAGGCGTCGTGAGTCGCGGCCCACGGTGGACCGTAGGCGCCTCAGTGGATCTGGTCTCAGGCGCCGAGGTGACGTGTCGGCCTCGATTGGCTCGGGCGGGGCTGACGCCGCCGTTGCGTAATAAAGATCTTTTCCAATAGAAAAATAATTCAGAAAAATCAGAAATTCTATTTTCTGTATTTTCAGTATTTATTCAAACTTCAAAAGGCTATATCTTTTGCATTTTAACTCGAATTTGAGTGATTCAAATTTCTAAAAATTTGTAAAATTAAGATCTATTTATTGGTGAATTTTATTTTCTTTTTGGAGTTTGGTTGCTCTCTGTTTTGGTGTTTATTTGCTATTTTAGCATCGTTTCGCGTAGACGTTGAACTGCTCGGTGATCCGGAGGAAGATTGTGAGACCCTGCTCTGATGAACAGGAACCTCCATGTGATTACTGTGCTATTCCCTGGATCAGTAGCTAGCACTCACATGTTTACAACAATTGGAAGCACAGCCACACCACAATTAATTACAGCGGAAACTATTACATAAAGGAAAAGCTACAACTCAGAGGATAGCAGCAAAAGAAGCAATATCTTGTAGTTTGCCCATCCGACCCGCAGGCAACTGACAAGGCATAAACTCCAGATAGAACACGATGAAGAAGATCCCGCAACCTACGACGAAAGGAGACTCGAAGCCTCGCTAACTTATCCACCTAAAATAATAATTAAGCAAGGGTGAGTACTTTACGTACTCAGCAAGACTTGAGTAAAACCTAAAATATATGCAGGCCATTTCAAAGGAAAGGCTAATACAGTTAATTTGCATAAAGCGAAATTTAATTGTAAAACAAGTTATCATTTGCAAACGGAATTTATAAAAGCAAGTTAATTGATAAGAAATATATACAACAGTAAGTAATACTCACAGTCCTCCATGACGTGAGTTCGAATAATCCAAACCATAAGGTCCATCAATGTCAGCCCTTCGACATAAAACAACAGTTGCTAAAACAAGTTCAGACCAAACCCATTTAGAAAATACCAAAGACTCTAGCATGGAATAACGTCACCAAGTGTCCTTGACCGTGGACGCGGCTAATCGATTAGATTTACACTCTGCAGAGGTGTACACTTTACCCACAAGGAATGATCAACCTTTTTGCCAGAACAATTAACACACTTCCTTTGGTGTGTCGGCAAGGAGATCATACAGAGCCGTTACATTATCTAGACGTGGCTTTACACCAGCCCGGGACATTAACCCTCGCCCTGAAAACAGAGACACTCACCCAAGCCGTGGATCCACATTTATCACACACAACACCACGTCTCTGTCCAGGACAAGGCGTACACCGTTGCATTGGTATGTAGAAACCCCTACAGACAGACCTGACCGGAATGCCTGTGCAATCTCCTGCCTTCCATAGATGTAAAGCCACATCTAAACAACTTAATAGGCTAAGACTGTCCCATACCAGCCCTCGTGGTTGCACGAAAAACATGGATTCACCGTCCCATCGCTCGGTCCTTAATCCGACACGAGCGATACTCCACCCTACACTACGTGCAAACCCGTCTGCACATCCGGCTATTGCCAATAATCGCCCGCATCAAACCATAGTTTTATTTTGGGGTTTTTAGCAAACTGCCAGCAACTATTTTCCCAAAAAGGACCATTTAGGTTCCATATAAAACATTCCAGGAAACAATTTTAATCATGACCATCTGCCCCACAAAAGCTAAAGCATGGCTAAGCAAGGATGACATGATCGCATATACCCAATTTGGCATTAAGTAATGTCTAGCCCTATTATGAGGTTATCAAGGTTCACATTTCCATAATTAACAAGGAGTTTCATGTGACAACAGGTATATCTACCAATCTCCCAAAATAGCGAATTTACAGAAAATAAACGCATGCATGAAACAATTTGATGAACAAAAGGAATATAAAATACTGGGATCAATATGGTCAAAGGGGCGCTTGCCTTGCTTAATCATTGCTTATGGTGAAGACGAGGTCGCAATAGATGAAGTCGATGACGGAAACGGCAACATCGGGTTCTACACGTCGTTCAACGGAAATAAAGCAAATAACAAGCTTTAATAAGGGCAAAAGAAAATGATAAAGAAACCAAATAAAGATTCACCGCAGAAAACAGAATGCTTTAGGGTTTGAATTAGATGATTTCAGATCTTGAGTTCAAGATAAATAAGCATTCATAAAGTTAATGGCTCTTATTATGAACAAAACACGGCTTCTTTTATAGATTATCTATTCTTGATTTACGAATTCAAGAGGCTAAAATTATGAATTCTTACATTTATGACTTCGAATTATAGATGCTAAAATTATTTGGATTAAAAGAATTAAAACACTAGTTATAGGGTTATGCAAATAGTACTTAGCCTTAAGTGATTTGCATAAAAAGGGTTTTGAATGAGTTAGATCTGTTAAGCTAGGTTACTAGATTTATTCATGGTTTTTAAGAAGGTTTTGGTGATACAAATATATTAACAATGGATTTCATCATTATTGTCAAGTTGCTTATTCATATTATGAAGTTCATGAACCATAAAACTTAGGGTTATTTGGCTACTAGGATTTATGTGCAAAACATAGTGAAATAAGATTACTTCTTCATAACAGGGTAATCTATACTTTGGATAGCAATCCTAAGCTGATTTCATACATTTTAGTATTTAGACGAGACATTATATCTATTGTTGAAAAAGCTTATACGATATTAAGGGTCACGTTATAATGAATCGGATTTTTGAGGTGAAGCGAACGATTAACACTTAGAGGTATTCGACTATCAAGCTTTAGTTGAAAAGCAAGTTGTAATAAGAATATTTTTCTGGATTATGGTAGTACATATCCCAAATACCATTTCTAAACTGATCTTCATAATATTAGCATTTAGACAAGATATTCTACGGGTTGTTGAAAATGCTTAGGTGTTTCTAACTTTACACGATAAAGGTTCGATTTTTGATTTTAGTTTGTGATTACACCTTATAAGATAATCTATTCATTTTTCAGGCATTAGCAGGGGATGACACTATGAGTGTTTTAAAGCTAGTTCTGTGATATTTGGCTTTTATCCAAGATGATTTCCATATAAATAATCACTAGGGCCCAATATGGATTTAGTTCAAACTCGTATAAACATGAAGTACTTTTGCATAGCTAGTAAGGATATCACTTCTCAAGATCCTAGGACTTAGTTTTGTCAAATTTGATGTTTATTTGTGAAAGTTGTAACTATTCAAAATATACAAGTATTGGAAATTCAATTATTTGGTTAATTGTTATTTATAACTTTGTTATAATGATTCATGTTGAATCATTTAGTTTGATCACATTAGATATTTAGAATCTAGTTTCTTTTCATGACTTTGCTTTTAATTAATTATGCATGTACACATTTTTCTACATACACAAGGCTTATGTTTTCACGCAAATTAAACTTGTGAATATATGGTATTTCATTAAAACATTTTAATAGTGATAAATTACTCATTCTAATACTAATTCATATCTTTGTACAGCTATTTAATACTCTTCATATGCATGTATGTATATATATTGCTACTGAATAGTATATGCACAAATATATATACACACTTTTTTCCATTAAACCATTTATTATTCATATACAAGTCTAAATCAAGTTCATACCTTTATTATTTCAGCATAATAGGGTAGCCTACTGTCATACAAGTGTTTGTAAATCAATTTTATTTATTTTAGAACTTCCTTTATACAATACTTCATTTTTTGATTATTTATTCTACTGAGAATAACCTTTAATGGGAAATGATATAAAAAAAGTAAAATATAAATATTTTTATATATTTGAGCTCCTGGTAGCATAAGGATTCTAATAAAATTAGTTTCATTCCATTTTGAATTTTTTTACAACATTTTAATATGTAGCCTATCTTTAAGTCTTTCATTCAAATTTGAATTTCAAATTAACCCAGTACTGTTTTTCAAAATGTTTTTGCATATTATGAAAGCACTTGATTTTAGATGATTTTAGAAATTTGTTTCATTTCATTCGGATTAATTATGCAAAAGATATTCAAGATTGAATTTAATTCGGTTTGGAGAAATGAATTGAAAATTGAAAATGTGTTTTCAGAGCTGAGAAAGCGCATTCTACCAGTTGACTGGAAAATCTTGCTCTGGCTGACATGCTGGGCCCACCGCGCAGTGAGCCGAAGCAGGGGCGACGGTGGCAAAGCTCGCCGGCGGCGAAGGAAGGCCGGAGAGGCGGAATCGGCTACTCCATGAGCTTCAGCTCGACGGTGCCCACACGGAGACGGTGTCGATTCGGCCAGGTGAGGTCGGGAAGGTGCTCGCCACCGTGAGGGGCGGCGGCAACGGCAAGAACTCGCCGGAGAAGAAGAAGGGGTAAGTCTCCGGCCGAATCGGTAGCGATGTGAGCATCGGTGAGGCTAGGCGCGCATCGCTTTGGGGTCGATTCATCCGAGAAGCGACGAGTTGGGCCGCCACCGTACGCACCGGAGTTGGGGAAGACGGTCGGTCGGCGGCGGCATTGCGGGCAAGGGGAGCTGAAATCGATGAGTGAGACGGGTTTAGTGATGCTCAGGGATACTGCGGTTGCGAGGAATTTGAGAATAGCTCACGGAGCGAGGTGAATTTCTCTTGAACCTCCAAGCTCACACGTTGCTGATAATGGTTGAAGAAAAGGGGCTTCGGATTTTTGCGTGGACCTGGCTGCAGTCAAGGGTGATGGTTGAGCTCAGTAGATCACAGAGAAGCTGAAGGTTCATGGAATGGAAGTGCTACTTACCGAGTTTGCTTAAATGGCTTTCTCCTCTCTTCTTGCTTGCGGCGGTAGAGGAGATGACAGAGTTGAACTCGGAGGCATTCTGGAAGGAATGATCAGGCTGCAGGATTTGATATTGGTGAAGAGGTAGCAGAATGATGATGCTTCTCTGACTGCTACTCCTCATCACTAGATGGCTGTGGTCTTTTGGTTGAGCTTCTTGCTCCCATGGTGGTTTCCTTGCCATGCCTTGAGCTATGAGGTTTGTGGTGCTACTTGTGACAATCCTGAGGCTGCTTATAAGACTTGGAGCTTGCTGGCTCGATGGAAAACTCTGGAATTTGGCAAGGTGTCTCCAAAGCACAATACACAAGATAGCTTCAGTACTGGGCGTTGAAACGGCCATCAACTGAGTTGAAAAAATGCGAAATTTTTTTACCATGGTCTACTGGGAGTGTTTAGCTTTCAGTAAAATTTTGGGATTAAAATAACTCATGGTTAATTAATTAACATTCTAACACTGTACACTGCTCAGAATTTTGATTTTGGATTTTGATTTAATTAAAGGTGAAAACATTATTATTTATTTTTAAAACTTTTTGTAGTAGTTTGTATTGGGTTCACAATGTCTATATAAAAATTTCAAATCAAAATATTAGGTAATTATGTTATAAAAATTCTGACATGGAAACTTTCAGATTTTCAATGCCTCAGTTTTTGAATATTTAAGTGGTCTAAATTACATTATTAATTCCTGATATTTTTACCAGAGGTAAATATTCCCTTAATGTTATTATGATAAATTTTTCAGACGCAGATGAGTTTCTAAAATTTTATAATAAATCCGTCCTTGCACTATTTGGAGGTCAAAGGGATGTCTTTTCAACTTTTTATTCACTATGCTATGCATTTAAAATTCATGTACCAGCTAATATGATTTTAAATATATACAATTTTCAAGATTTTACTTTTACCTTTTATCTTCTTACCATTTTACCTTTTTACCATTTCCCTTTTACTAATTCTATTTGTTGGATTTCCATACTTCAAATAAGAACCAATAAATCCAATAAAACTCATAAATAAATATTTTCAAATTTAAAATATTTATTTTTATATTGCTTTATTTTTCGGGATGTTACAAATCTACCCCCCTTACAGAAATCTCATCCTCGAGATTTGCAAGGACTAAATGGGTTATGGAACTTCTTCTTCTCAGAAGTAACTTTATCGTTTCCTTGTATTCTTATCTTCAGTGTATTCGCTTTACTGGATCTTCTTCTTGCAATTCTGAGTTAATGTGCTGAGAATAGAGAAGGCTTTTATTTGGGTTTTGCGTAAGCAGATAAGGGATACTATTATATATCTATTTTGATTAAAAATCTAGGATTGTTAATAAGGATGATCAAATTTAGAGAATAGCACTTAGTATGCTTAGGATACTTGAGGTGAAAGAATAGATGTATTGTCATTAAATTCATTTGGGAGGAACTGACTGTCAACATCAAGCAGGATATTTGAATACAACGATTGTTCGGTATAGCTTAACATGGGCTAGTTAGACCGTCATAGATTGCTTAGCCATGCCACGTCATCACATGTGTCCGAATGTTGATACTTAATCTTGACTAATGGAATATGGAACAATGTTTATGAATTGGTGTGTCATGTGTCACGCATGCTGATATCAAGTTGTCGTGGCGAGGAGGTCACACATCTAGATTGAAATGTTGATGGCATGTGGTGCTTGGTAATCAACCGGGTGGTAATGATTTTAGATTGGGGCAAGTGGCAAGGCGCAGTGCCAAGGTGGGCGGGGTTGGCGTGGTTAGGTGGAAGTCTTGCCTTAATCACTTTAAGGACTTAACCTTGCAAGCCTTTGACTCAATCCTTCTTGCAACCACATGTCCGGAATGGGACAACCTAGTGAATAATTTGTGAAACCTAGATTTCAAGATCTTGTCGTGGTGAATAGTGAGTCCCGGTTACGGTTTAACTCACATGGCGCAAGAGGGGCCTGTTGTGGTGGTTTAACCCTTCATGTTGAAACCTTAGCGGCAAGATCTTGGGTCTAGGTGTAGCATTGTAAAGGCTTTGTTATGATCACTCGCCTTGGTGGTGTTTGGTTGTATCGTAGGTAAAGTGCATAACCTCCGCAGAGTGTACAATCTATTCGAATAGCCGTACTCACGGTATTGGGCAATGCTCGAATTACAGTTAAGGGTTAGACTTTTGTTAAACAAAAACCTGTTGGGATGGCAAGGTGCCATGAAAAGTGAAAAATGATTTAGGATTGAGAAACTTGGTTACTTCAGAAATGCTGAATTTATTAATTATTGTAATTGTTTTACTGCTTTCCAATCTATTTATCGTATTCTTGTTAAATGTCGCTTATTGCAAAATATCCTTATTAGCCATCCCTTTGGATTAAGCCAAGCATATAGAATATTAGACTTGCATTGTTGTGCACAACTTGTTGAGTGCTTTATGTACTCACCCCAACAACAACTTCAGAAGAGGAAGAATCTACGCCTTCGTGGAGGAAGATTACTTGATGCGAATGCTTAGGTCCGAGCCTCGTCGCTTGCTTCGTGGCGAATCGAGCGCCATGCGTTTATTTTATTTCCGCTGCTACTCATTGATACTTTTTAAGTAAGCCCTGTGAGGCAGTATTCATGTAAGACAACAGTTATTATTAATTATTGAAGTTATGCTATATTTCGCTGTGTATGACTATGATAGCATCTATGTTGAGCCTGTGTGCACTAGCGTGATCCTGGACTAGTGCGGTATACACAGAGGGTCCGGATTTGCAAATTCGGGTCCCGACAGAGGTGGTATCAGAGCCATACTGACTATAGGTCTTGGCCCTAGGTAGTTGGTATCTCTTAGGAGTGTCCAAAATTATTTTCTAAAGAAAAAGGTGAAATTGACTAATAAGAAACTCTTGGCTTATCTCATCCTTCTACTCTCATCCTTGCTAAATTACCTTCTTTTCGTTGCCGTTTCGAGTGGAGATCTTATTCAAAATTTTGTTTTGAATAGATGCCGATCTTCCAGTCCTTCAAGTCAAGACAGGGTGGCTATGCCATGGAGCTGTGGAGAGTTCTTCAAGTGATTGGAGGCTTCGATCGTCCGCTCTGTCGAGGAAGCAATCGAACGCCAACGGTGTGCATCGGGGTTCTTTTGCATGCCGATCATCTTCGCCGAGAATGCGACGAGACCACTGCATCGATCCACATCACCGCCCGAGATTCACTTACGAGGCCGAGTTCAGAGGTCGCTAGACTTGCTCTACGACGGATCTCGCCACGACTACGCCTCTGACGAAGCGACACCGTGTTTTTCGCTTCACCCGACAAAGGCGAAAGGCGTCGACGGATCGTGGAGGGGAGGTGTGCTCTCGCAGACACCTTGCCGAGTTCGCCATCGCCCGTGAGGAGCACTGAGGACACCGCCAGAGCTGGAGACAGCGTCTGACACCGAGGGTGTCCGAGCGAGAGCTTCAAAAGACCCGTGACGCAGCAGCCAGGGTCATCAGCGAGCTGGAGGAGGCCTTGCAGGTAGCTGAGGAGTTGGCGGACCAGGTCGTCCAGGAGCCAGATGGAGTCGCCGAAGAAGAAGAAGAAGAGGAAGACCCAGAGGAGCGTGAGTGGGAGACAGAGGAACCAGCAAAGGGTCACCAGGATGGGTTTGCACCCATGCCAGCCCACCCTCCGGTGTATGCGTCGGATCAGTTCCAGCCAGGGTGGCTGGATGAGTGAGAGTTGGTCTTAGAATTGTGTTGTGTCGCGTCTTTAAGATAGTCTTTACCTTTTAGTAGACGTTAAGGTTGCATGTTTAGTTTGGTTCTTAATTGTTTCTTTGAGTGTGCAAGATCGTTGCAAAGCCCTTAGGCATTGTAAGCAGCCATACTAAGTATCAATAAAGATTATTTAAGTTGGGTTTAACCTGTTTCCCCCGCCTTAGAAAATTCTTGCATCTTATCTATGCTACATCTATCTTTCCTAACCCAAGAAGCAATCAAGCAGATGGTGAACACTGCAGAACAATGGAGCTTCAGAAGTGGTCTCGCTCGGTGCAACAATCCCAATGAAGGAGCACCACCGCAGCAAGCACCGCCAAAGGATATGCAAAACTTGGGAGCTTTTCTCTGCACAAACTCGCTTGATGCAGACTATGATGCAAAGAATGACCAATATGGTCGCAATCAACAACCCACCGCCGTAACAACAATGGCGAGCCTCGTCCTTACTCCAAGTTGTCGGACTTCATGAGGACCCGACCGCCAACATTCTCGAAATGTCAATCCCTTGAAGCGAATGATTGGTGAGAACCATTGAGAGGAAATTGTACATCACTCAATGTGAAGGCCATGAGAAGGTTCTTTACGCATCCCATCGCCTAGAGGAACAGTGCAGAATGGTGGGAGAACTATTGTGTCGCTTATGAAGCACCCATGGAAATCACATGGGAAGAGTTTGCAACGGCCTTCCGCCAGCATACCATGTACCGGAAGGATGATGGACCCAAAAGGAAGAGTTCAGGCGCTTAAGAAAGGAGGCCAACCGGTGGCGATTACTTGAACAAATTCACGACTTAGCTCGCTATGCTTCGAGGACGTAGCGACGACAAGGCCAGCGATCCGCTTCTTGAAAGGACTAAACTCAGGGCTGCAGGTGGGGCTAATTACCCACACTTTTCCGGATTTTTCAAGAATTGGTAAACAAGGCTTTGATCCTGGAGGATAAACGCAAAGAACTGGGGGAAAATCGCAAGCGCTTGATGACCAACCAAGGTGGACGCCCTAACCACCTGCGAATGAGGATGACCCCACAACAGCTTGCGGCTTCAATCGCAAGTCTCTTGGTAAACCAAGAACACTGCGCCACGACCACCGTGACGAGTTATCGACGCCGATTCGGGTAACAATGCTCAAGGAGGAGTGCAGCAGTCAGCCGCCAGAAGGTGCTACAGTTGCAATGAGCTGGGGCATTATGCTAATAGATGTCCCCAAAAAGGAGGTATCACGCCAGTACGTTTCAACATTGGAACGACGCCTGCTAAGGCACCGATGACGGGAGCGAATCGAGGAGCTGGACAGGCAAGAGCGACGCCTCAAGCTACTATTCGAGGCAGAGTCAACCACATCACCGCCGATGGAGCCCAGGAAGCTCAGGACAGATCAGTACTCGAAATTAAATAGCTATCAGATCAAGTTGAAAAATTGTTAACTTTTTGACCGACATCCCCTAGAAGTGTTCCTCCTTCAGTAAAAATATCGGACCAAAATATCCTATAATTAATTAATTAAAATTCTGACACTGTACATCAGCCGAAATTTCTATTTCGGGTTTTTATTTATTTAGAGGTTCAAATTGTATTATTTATTTTTTAAAATTTTATGAAGGGTTATTTTTAGGTCAAGGATTCTCCCATAAAAATTTGAAGATGAAATATTATGTATTTATTTTATAATAAGTCTGGCATGCTGATTTTCAGGTTTTCCAAGACTCTGTTTTGAATTTTTAGAAGGTATAGATGACATGATAAATTCCTGAAATTTTTACCAGAGTTAAATTATACTATGAGAGTGTGATTATAATTTTTTATGGCTCCAGATAAGTTTCGAGTATTTTACATGAAATCTGACTTATACTGTTTCTAGTCAAAAAGAGATATTTATTTATTTTTCTATGCATAAAATTTTTACTTCTTGATTTTAATAACTTACTAGCATGGTTAGGGTTCCATGGTAATTTTTCCAAAATTTTACTTTTACCTTTTTATCTTTTTACCATTATCCGTTCTTTAATTCTAGTTGTTTGATTTTTCATCCAATACAAAAAAAAAATCTAAGGAAAATCCAAATAAATTCCAATAATACCAAGAAAAATCAGAAATAATTATATTCAAATTTAAAATATTAATTTTCATATTATTGCATTTTTCGGGATGTTACAGAAGGGCACGGGCGCGGTACCGAAGCTGAAGGCGTAGTTGGAAGAGGACTTGAGTTGCTTGCTGGCCATGATGATGCCGATGGAGCTGACGACGTTCATCGCCTAGGCGCCGATGTTCATCGCAAATGGAACAGCAGGAGTGGCGGCCCCGGAGGAAATCGAGGCCGGTTAGCAACGAGAGTGGTGATCCCAGCCGGAGAAGGGCTGTGTCGGTGGCATCGGCGGCGGAGGGGTGTGGGCGGCTACGTCGTCGAAATTGGGTGCTAGCTAGCGCGATCCGAGCTCGGAGTGGTGTGCGCTAGATTTAGGTCGATCTTGAACGGGTGACTTTTAAAAGTAGGCAGTAGCCGCATCTGTGTCGGTTTTAAAAGCTAATCGACTGCAATTAGACGTAGCGTCTGTATCGGTTTTAGTAGCTAACCGACTGGAATAAGGGCATGCAACATCTGTATCGGTTTTAGTTACTAACCGACTGTAAGCAGCATCTGTGTCGGTTTGACGTTAGAACCGACACAATTAATAAGTAACTGTGTTAGTTTTTACTCAAGAACCGAAAACATTAATTTATATATCTGTGTTGGTTTTCACATTAGAACCAACACGATTAATTGAACTATCTGTGTCGGTTTTTAATTAAGAACTGACACCATTAATGTATGTATCTGTGTCGGTTTTTACATTAGAACCGACACTATTAATTAAAGTATCTGTGTCAGTTTTTAAATAAGTATCAAATTTTTTTTAATCTCACAAAGATTTAGCAATCGGTTTTAACACTAGAACTGATACAGATGAATTGTATATTCCTATCGGTTTTTTTAGTTGAACCAACACAGATGTTCCATCTAGTCCATTTCAAACCAACAGTAAAAAGGAAATCACAATTTGACAGGAAACCAATCAAGACGGAGTAATGTTAGGAAAATAAGGTTATTAACAACATCATCTCTATCGATTCTCAGAAGGATGACCCATCTCATCTCTATTGCTTCTTACAAAGAACCGATATAGATGACACTATCATCTCTATCATTTCTTTAAAAGAACCGATAGAGATGAGTGCGTTATCTCTATCGCTTCTTAGAAAGAACCGATAGAGATGACCCATCTCATCTCTATCGCTTCTTTCTAAGAACCGATAGTGATAATCCACCCATCTTTATCGCTTCTTCTAAAAAATCGATAAAGATGACCCCTCATCTCTATCGCTTAGTTCTGAGAACCGCTAGAGATGAGGGGGTTTGCTGTTTTTTTTCAATTCACCCTCCTAAATCAGCACATATTTCATATAGTATACACATATCATATTCACATAGCATAAATTACACACATTATGCACATATCATATTCATAGAACACAAACATTGCCCTGCAACTTGTGTTGAATGTTAAAAACATAATACAAAATCCTATAGAAGTCATAAGCTCGTGTTGTATGATGCGATACTCACAGTGCCAGGATCGTACATTCGAAATGCCGATGGCTATCGTATAGTCCAGATCAACACATGAGCTCTACAAATTAAGATAATTAAATACATGTGTGCTTGTCAAATAAAGGGTGCGAAATCTGATAGGATATACATAATACCAGTGCAACCTAAACTTTCTTTGCGACATATCGAAATTACATAGTGCAAAATTGAAGGGGTTTGAAGGAATGCTCACATTTTGAATAAAACCACAAATTCTGTAAAATGAGGGGAAATCTCTTCAGGCTAGGCTTCAAATTTACCCTCTTAACACTCACTCTTGAGGTTTTCAATTTTTCTCACCCAAGTATTACTTCCAACCACAGAATATGAGTTATTTTTTCGGGTGATGGCAAAGAAATATCCTGTAAAACAACAATAGAGGAGAGTTCAGCCCGAGATGTATAAATAACCTAGCGAGACACATCACAGTCGATTCTCACTTAAAAAGCGATAGTGATATGCATACACATCACTATCGGTTCTCACTTGAAAAGCGATAGTGATGTGATCATGCACATCACTATCAGTTCTCATGTGAGAAGATCACTATCAATTTTCATGTGAGAAGCGATAGTAATGTGTATTCTCATCACTATCGTTTCTCACATAAGAAGCGATAGTGATAACTACATGCACATCACAATCGGTTCTTATGTGAGAAGCGATAGTGATGTGTATAATCATCACTATTGTTTTTTACATAAGAAGCGATAGTGATGACGACGTGCACATCACTATCGATTCTTATGTGAGAAGCGATAGTGATGTGCATGATCATCACTATCGCTTCTCACATAAGAAGCGATAGTGATGACGACGTGCATATCACTATCGCTTTAGTGATGTGTATAAACATTACTATCACTTCTCACATAAGAATCGATTGTGATGTGCACATTGCTACATCACAATCACTTCTAACCTGAGAACCGACAGTGATTATTATTAACACCCCTCCTACGTCATTTATCACAATCGTTTTTTTCTAAAAACTTAAGAATCGATCCAGATGAAGCGAGTGATATACCATTCTGTAGTAATGTATGAGTCTTAGTTTACTTTCTGAAAAGAAGCTTGATAAGTGATGAACTAGTTAGAAACAGTGCTAAAAACTGCTTGTCAAGGCATCATTAATGTACTAATTAAATCGTTTCAGGTTCAAACACATACCACATAATACCAATCTCTAATCCCGGAAGAGTTCCGGCCAGGAGAGCGTGTCCACGTCGCCAGGTGAGCCGGCTCGGCTCGCGGCTCGGCTCGAGCCGCGAGCCGAGCCGAAAATTTTTTACGGATGGGTCCTTTTTTAAATTACGGATAGATCCTTTTCAAGGAAAAAAAATTACAAACTGGTCCTTGTCCGGAAAAAAAATAACGAACAGGTCCTCCTTCCAAAAAAAAGAATTTATATTACGATTTGGTCCTTTATGCGTTTTTGAGGCTTGCGCTCGGGTCCTTTTCCACAAAAGCAAAATTACGTCTAGGTCCTTTGAACTTACGTACAGGCCCTTTTTTTTAAAAAAAAAATATGTTACGCTTAGGTCCTTTATGCGTTTTTATCCCTTTCGCTCGGGTCCTTTTCCGCGCAACCAAAATTACGTCTAGGTCCTTTTTCGCAGCCACAGAGCCGTTCGGATCCTTCTTCACAAAAAAACTTACATTTTTCCCGTGTTTTCTTTACCATTACGTTTAGGCCTTTTTCCCGGAAAAAGACTCATCTTTCTCGTGTAGAAAATGGCGCCCGCGGCGTGGCACGCCGCGAAAAAATTCCTAGTTACCACCTAAGTTGGTTCATGAGCTAGTACATTTTGCTCTAACGCGTGAACAAACTCCATGTTATGTGAGACCCACGTAATAAATAAGAAAAGAAAAAACCTATTTGCTACCTCTCTCTCCCCGGCCCCTGTACTGGCGTGCTCCACCACTCCACGACCCACATTTCTACCCCTTCCACTCCTCTCTCTCAGAGTTACCATCACCGGTGCCCAATCTCTCCGCAAACAACAGCAATGACGAGGATGAGGCCAGATTTGACGGTGGCCGATGAGCTATAGAGGTGACTTGAAAGGGTCGCGCGCTACGTTGCGCCGTGCGAATTTCAGTTGCGCGACGTTGTGACGCGCGAAATTTAGTTCGATGATTATTTTTTGAAAAAATGGGTCTGAGAACGTAAATGTATGAGCCATCGGTGAATCCGCGTTTTTTGTGAAAAAAACGCAGAGGGATATAAACGTAATTTCATTTTCGGGTCAATCAAACTAAAAAACATCTTTGAGGACCTAAACGTAATTTCGTTTTTTCCATCGTCGAATCCACAGACTGCTATGAGCTGTCGGCGAACACGGGGATTTGTTTGAAAAAAACAGCGGAGGGATATAAATGTAATTTCGTAAACCGCAGAGGGATATAAACGTAATTTCGTTTTTTCGGATCAATCCAGCAAAAAAATGTTTTTCAGGATCTAAACGTAATTTCGTCTTTTCTCGGGACTATTTCGCTAAAAACCGGTGTGAGGACCCGAATGCAAACCGCGGAGGGACCCGAACGTAATTTTATTTTTTTGGGTCTATCTTATTAAAAAACCGACGGAAGGACCCGAACGTAATTTTAAAATTTGCGGAGGAGCTTTTCGCGAGGGTGGCGACGTGGCATGCCTCATGAGCCGGCAATCCCACCAGCTTTAAGGATAAGAATATTGACGACAGCAGTGGGAACGAGGCCGAGGCGACGGTAACATGTGGCGGAGACAAGGCTAAGAGACTGTTTAGAGGAGTTATAGTTTTTTTGAAAAGCTATCTTTTGGTTTTTCGGGTTAAAAATGGCTGTAGCTTTTTATCAGAGATCGTTTGATAAAAGCTAATTTTCCTTAACAATAAGCTATAAAAGTAGATTCAGTCTAACTTTCAGCTTTTACTAGTTATATATGACTTCTAGCTTATGCGAAAAGTCGCTAAAAAACTGAGTTGTTTAGGCCCAGTTTGTTTCGGCTTAAGCTTTTTGGCTTTTGGCTTACCGAGCTTTTAAGCCGTCTGCTTTTAAGTCAAGATATGCTGTTTGGCATACCAGTTCTTTGATGGGTTGGATGGTGTAGCTTATTGCTAAAAAGTTTAAAATACCCTTTAAGATTGTAAGGACTTTTCTTATGTATTGATTTATCTAATACAAATATTTCATACTTTTTTCACCGAATGTCATATTGAAAAACATAGATTAATCTTGAGATCAAACTTCATTCTGAGCATAATTATTTATCAATTTGAAACTCTTACTACATGGCAATTTTGAACTCTTCTCAGACTGAAAATAGCATAATAATTTTGAATTCTCGTCAAACTAAATAAAAACATATACTGAGGGGCTCGATGAGGCGGATCCGGTCGCGTCTTGCCGCACCAGATCTGGCCGCCTCCACCTGCCTCCCGCCGTTCCACCCTCGGGTCCGCACACCTCCACCTATGCCACGCCGGATCCAGCCACCTCCCGCCGTGTTACGGTCGGATCAGTTCGGCTCCACCTGTGCCACGCCCAGACCATGTAGCCTCCCGCTGCTCCAAGCTCGGGTTCGGCCACCTCAACCCATGCCGTGGTGGATCTGGCTCGGTGGATGAGGAAGGAGGCTGGGGACAGCGGAGGAGGGAGGAGGTCGGAGACGGCAGAGATCGAAGCGGCGAAGGGAGAAGGCATGTCGCACATACGAGCGCGAGAAGACGAGGAGAAATGAGAAGATGGGAGAAGGATTCTAAAGTTTATGTATGATGACATTTAGTGAGTAATTTTGAAGACTTTCAGTAGCAAAGCGTTATTTCATCCCAAAAAAACCTAAAAAAGCACCTCTCACCTGTCTTTTGGCTTATAGTTATATGGAGGCTTTTGGCTTTTTTAAACCCGTTTTAAAAGTCAGTTGTTTGTTTCGATTTTGACTTTTCTGCTTTTAATCCAGTGAAAAAGCCGAAACAAACAGAACCTTAGGAGACTTGCTGGCTTTTTAAAAGCTGAAGTTGGCTTAAAGCCCTCTAAAAAAGCCTAAGGCATGCGGATCTTAAGGAAAGGACAACGTCGACAACCACCGACATCAACGCTGCACCATGGCGCTGTTGGGAACGAGCAGAGACGAGAAGGGCACAGTAGAGACGCTCGATCTGGAGGCGTAGCGGAGCTGTGGAGGTCGGTGACGACGAATTCTTCCGTGAGGTTTCTCGACCGGCCTTGAGCAGTGGCGGCTGACCTCAAACAATAAGTGCGACCTCGATTAGAAAGCGAGAGCATCAACCGGTGGCAGCACGGGACATGCAATGGTTGCAATAAGCTGGTGGACACACATGATTTTTTAATTAGAAGAAATCTATGTAACACCTTAAACTTAAGTCAAAAGTCTATCCAGCATCTCAACCTATGAAACTAGATATTTGACCTCCTAAACTTTGTAATTTGATTCAAATAACACCCTGATCCGGTTTCGCACCTGTACGACGCAATGAATGGGCAGTTTGGCCATGTAGGATGACACGGTAGCCAAGTTAGGTCAATGATAGGTGGGATCCACATGTGCTACTCCCCTGCTGTGCTTATAATCATGCTTCCATGTCCACTGGCCCTGTAGCTCCCTTCCTTTCTATTTCAATTTGGAAGAGAAGCCTCTGTGAACCCCATTTGTCATTCATCTAAACTTATCCAGCTTGTCATCCTTTGTAACATCCCGAAAAATTTAAAAATAGGAAAAACAAAAATTTAAAATTTTAAAGTGAAATTAAATATAAGTTTTAATTGGAATCAAGATTTTAATTTAAAATATCATCTTTTTTCTCACTTTTTTGAATTTTAGTCTTAAATTGGCTATATTGTGGAACTGGTAGATATACCTATTATCTCATGAAACTTTCTTAATAAATATTAAATTGTGAACCTTGATAACCTTAGAATAAGGGTAAACAATACATAATTGTCAACTTGGGTATAAACGATTACTTAATAACCATGCTTAGCCACACTTTAGTAAAGAAACTTGTTGCTCTTTATAATTTAAAAATGTTGGATATGACGTTAAAGGTTGTTGATATTTTGGTAAAAATGAAAGTAAAACTATGATTTTGACGCGGGTGATTATTGGCAATAGTCGCATGTGCATGGGACTTGCACGTAGTATATGGGGAGATTATCGCTCGAGTCGGATTAAGGACCGAACGTAGTACACGTTAAACCCAAGAAAATCTGTACAACCATAAGTGCTGGTATAGGATTGTCTTAAACCAATTAAGGACCTGTTTGTTTACCCCCAGATTATATAATCTAGCTTATATAAGTTAAACTGGGAAACAAACAGACCCGGATTATAATCTGGATTATATAATCCAAGCCCCTAGATTATGATAATCCATAAGCAGCCCTGGGGGTGCTTATGAATCCATAATCCAGCTTATTTTCTAGCCAAAGTCTAAAGTACCCTTCCAAGTTCAGTGTATTTACCCACCATTGCCATTACATACCTCCCCTCAACCCTATCTGCCGAATCGTTTTTTTGCAGCCGAATCGTTTTTTCCTCCGAGTCGCCACCAGTTCCCATCTTCACGAAAGCGCTGCCACCTCGCATCGATGGATCCTTAGGACCTAGGCGGCGGCGGCGGCGAAGTCCATGGCGCGGAGGCGGCTGACGGTGGCCTGGACGGCAGCATAGGCGTGGATGCGGCTTTGTCCGGCAGCGCGGCGGCGACATCGGGAGATGGCGCGGCGTGGCGGCGGCTGGAGGCGGCTGTCGGTCGCGGTGCGCTTCGGAGCACACGGGATGGCGGCCTCGGCATGGATCCACCAAGTCGTGGCACGAGGAGGCGGGTGGCGGCGGCATGGCATGCGGCGGCCTTCGGGCGTGGGCCGGGGCAGCGTCGGGTGTCGATGGCTGGGGAAGAAGCGCGGCGAGAGGGTGGGGCGGCACGGGAGGAGTTCATGGAGCGGCGGCCGACAACCCTCCCGCTGGCAGGTCAATCAGTGGTTACAGACGCGGATGCGGCGCAAGCACAGTTGTAGGCGCATCCCAGGCCTCCTCCAGCGGGTCAGTGGCCAGAGGTATTGATGTCGTCGACCTCAACAGCGCAGACAGTGCCACGGCGTCGCAGGCACCAAAGGGTAGGGGCCAGAAGCGAGCGGCTGCACAGGTTCCTTACAAGTTGATTAATGAGAACACTAGGAAAAACATATTGCTAATTTATGTTTGTGCACGTCCAGATGGTGAAAAAAAGAATGACGAAAAAAAGAACGGGCTGCACATATCCCAGGCGCCAGTAGTCCAACTGTGCAAGGCCCATGGAACCCTCTCAAAAATGGCCCAAAACAGTCAAGGGTACTGATGTCTTTTACCATCTCGAATCAATAATACAAGACACCCATAATCTAGAGAAACAAACAACCCACCAACTTATTTCAAGGCAGCTTATATAATCCAGCTTATATAATCCAGTACCAATAAGCTAGATTATATAAGCTGGGGAGGGAAACAAACAGGACCTAAGTTATCTAGTTTAACCTTACACATTGGAAGGTTGGAGTAGTACGGGCTTTCCGGATAGGTTTGCTTGTAGGGGCTTCCACACAGAGGTGTGGGTAAATGCATGCCAATACAACGGTGTATGCCTGCTGTGGGGAGAAACGGTTGTGGCAGAGATGGACTGCCTGTGTGCTGTTTATGGACTGTCATGTCTTGGGTGTGTGTTTCTACCGCCATAGCAAGGGTTTATTGTCACTGGGCTGGTGCAAAGTTAACCTAATTAATGTAAAGGTTTTCGTCATGAACATTCTGACCACACGCCAAAAGAGCGTGAAAATAGCGGTAAAAATAAAAGGTCATGGCTTGTATGTAAAGTTGTACACCTCTGCAGAGTGTAAATCTTTTCGAAAAGCCATTCCCACGGTCAAGGGACACTTGGTGCGTCTGCACTAGTTAGAAGTTTTGGTATTTTCTAAATGATTTGAATTGGAGACACTGATCATGGTATGGTACTGTATGCATATAGATCATCCTTCTTGGTATTCTGTACCAAAAAGGAGGGTCGTTATATCCTACATGGTAAGACCGCCTACTTATCATGCCACGTTGGCAATAACACTATGCGAAATCGGGTTAGGGTGTTATTTAAGCCGGATCGCAAAGTTCGGGATATCAAATGTCTAGTTTCATAGTTCAGCGTACCGGATGGACTTTCGAGCAATGTTTGAGGTGTTATATGGACTTTTACCCGTTTTAATTTTCTTAGCATCGATTCGCCTTTTGGGTTTGGTTCATTGAAAATTTTTCTGCTTCAACTCCTCCAATGTATTGAGCCGGTTCAATCTATATACTCTCTCCTCCTTTTAACCTGCTAAAACACAACATACAGATGGCCTTATGCAAGTTTCGCAAGTTCATTTCTATTAATTAAGATGAACTATGAGTTTGGGGCCGGTCTGGAAGGGGGTAAATTTACAAGGGGATCGAAAGTGTTGAGAAACCCTAAAAGCCCATTGAAGGCCCATGTGGTCCCTTATGCCGAAACCCTAGATGAGAGCTATAAAAGGAGGAGGGGGGTCCCCCCTATGTACTAGAATTCATTAGCAATAAAGAATTTCCGCTTTCGCTCTCCCTAAACACGTCTCTCTCTCTTTCTGTTCTCCACTTCAGATCTGTTCGGGAACCCCGACTATTCGATAGCGAGTTCCTCAACACGTTATCGGCCACGAATTGCTCTACGGAGATCGAGAATAGAAAAGGTGAGAAAGGTGGGATTAGCGTTTGAATCTAATCGTTCTTTTCCTATGCATGCATCTATCCTCGTGGCACGGCTACGAAGAACGCTCGGCGGCTCGGCACGAAGCCACGATGCTTGAATTCACCGCTCATCACGAGAAAAGAAAGAAAGAATCAGCGGCGCCTCGGACTTGGCGCCGCGCAGTCGCTGCCGCCGACGCGCCGTCGCGGCCGCGGATCCGGCCCGAGCGTCGCGTCGACGGCGCCCTCGCCGACCTTGTACCGGCCGCCCGGCCCCGGCGCCGACCACGCCCGGCCGTGGCGCCACGGCCACCATCCGGCTTGAAGCCGCCATCACCCTTCGCGTGACGATGCCTCGGCCGAGTGCACCGCCACGGTAGACGGCGACGCACCCGCTGGCCGAGCGGCGCGCGCCCGACCGGCCGAACCGGCTCGCGGCCGTGCCATCCGTGCGCGCACTGCCTGACGTAAGCGCCCGAGCCGCCGCCTGGCCGCCGCTCGACCAGCAGCGCTGCGGCCGCCGCGCCGCGCCCGCGCGCGCCCGATCCGCTCTGCGATCCCGGTCGCCCGGCGCCACCGCCAGCGCCGGGCCTTGGCCGAGGCCGCCTCGGGCCCTCGCGCCTGACACAGCCGCCGCCCGCCCGACGCCTTGACCTCTCCGCCGCCCGGTCTCTCGCCTCCGCGCTTCGCGGCCGGCCCGAGGCGCGCCCGCCGTTCGGCCGGTCGTCGCACCGCTTCGAGGCAGCCGGCCCGGCCGGTTCGGCCGCCGCGGCATCGCCGCACCCGGCTCGAACCGGCGCCACGTCGCTGTCGCCGCTCGACTTCGATGTCGCCGCCGCGCCGCGTCGCGTCTGGCCGACCCCGAACTTGCACCGACCGAATCGCCGCCACGCGTCGGTCTGGCCCGCCGCCCCGTCCGTGCCGCGCTCCGAGCCACCGAGCCGCCTCCCAAGCTCGCATGGAAAGAAAAAGAAAAACGATGGCCTTCTGTGCATATGAGGAAGAAACAAGGAAGCAACGCACGGAAAAGAAAAATGGCGGCGGCTAGGGGAAACCCTAGCCGCGCGCGTGCGTGTGGGCCAAAAGGAGCGGGCAAGAAGGCCCAGCTAGCCGTCGGCCAGAGAAAAAAAAAGAAAAAAAAGAGAAGAAAAAGAAAGAAAAGAGAAAAAAAAAATTGCAGAAAATTTTGAAAAATTGCCAGAAAATCAAGAAGATTTATTTGGCTCTGTTTTTAATTTTTCTTGCTTTATTTCTCTGTTTTTCGAATTTTCTTTATGAATTTTAAATCCGTTGCTTTATTTAATATAATGCAATGCATATGAATTTATTTTTCTGCGCTTTATGCTTTTTGCAACCTTTTTCTACCAGATTACACGCAGTAATCTAAACCAGAATTTTGAAATCATGCAGATGTCTGGCATTGTGAATCGTGAGTTTGAAGAATCGGCCCCACAGTCGAACTACCTCACTTGGGCATCGGACGTAAAGATTGTTCTTGGGGCAAGAAGCTCGTTCGTGATTGGTCTAGGGTCCTCGCGGGACACAAAACCTACCGAAAGGCGTAGCGATCAAGCTCTGCATTTCCTCGTGCACCACCTCTCGGCCACCCTAAAGAATGAATATATGGTGAGGAGAGTGCACTTGAGCTTTGGACCGCACTTGAGCGGATCGAAAAGCTCAAGTACACCATCTTGCCCAAGCACGCAAGATTAGATGCGCTGAGGTTTGCGGACTTGAGCGATGGCGAGTACAATTACGCCTTGCATGAATTTGTACCAATCTCTCTATGTGGCAAGAAGATCAGCGATGAGGAGAAGATTGAAAAACTCTCTCTACCTTCCACCCTAATGCTATCCAGTGCACGCACTATCGTCGGGGCGCATACAAGGAGTATAGCGAACTGATTGATGTAATGCAAGTTGCGGAATCGCAAGACGATGTTCTACGCAAGAACTATGTCTCATGACCACAGGGCGAGCGCAATCGCATCAAGTCAATGCCAATAGCTACAAGGTGAAAAGCCCACTCATAGAAAGAAGGGCAAGCGGGGTGGAAAAGAGGCCCGAGTGCCAAAGGAAAGTCCAAAGCCCCTGTGAAGAGGATGACAAAGAAAAGACGCACGCCAAGCCGTATGGACAGCGAGAACGGGCGTGCTTCAAGTGTAGCACTTGGGGACATTGGTCGAAGATATGTCGAGAATCCAAGGAAGCGATCAACGCATATCGTGCTAAGAAGAAGGCAAAGGAAAACGCCCACAGAGCGCGCCGCCAACATCGGTGAAGATGATGTCATGGATGTAGACACCCCACTTGCCTCATCCTCACGAATAGCCTCGGACATCGATCTGCAGACCATGATTATGGCAAATGAAGAGAAAGCTTCGCAGATAATATAGAAGCGAAATTAATGCATATTTCTGATTACATTTAATGCATTTCTTTTAGTTTTTGGTTGTTAGCATTTTCTTTGAATAAAGGATTGTAAGCTCTAGAAGAGCATACTTCTTTCATGAATAAATCGCAATTTATTCTTTATTCGATTCTTCAATTTTTGCAAGTAATATTTGGATTGTTTTGCCTCTATCGATTAGAATTATATTTCTTTTATCTAGAAATCGTGGCGCCCAAATGGAAGAGATATGTATTGTTGATAGTGGCACAACAAATACCATCTTAAGAGAGTCTAAGTATTTCCAATCGATCACGAAGAACGCTGGAAAGATTACTACGATCGCGAGGCGACTCATATGTAATCGGCTCGGGAAGAGCCACTATTATATTGCCTATGGGTACAACTTTGGTAATTGAAGAAGCCCTTTTGTACCTGAATCAACTCGCACTCTCTTAAGCTTTAAAGACATCCGCGCCAATGGTTTTCACGTAGAAACCAATGAAGAAAATGGCAAAGAATACTTGTGCATTGTGAAGCACGTGGTATGTGGAAAAATGGTATTAGAAAAATGTCCCTCATATGAATGGGTTGTACTACACGAATATTCATGCACCAAGTGTATACTTCCTTGAAGACTGCTTTTAGAAGCTCAATTATTTTCTTTATGGCATGGTAGATTAGGTCATCTGGTCTTAGAATGATGAGAAATATAGTGAACAACTCACGTGGTCATGGCATAAATGTTAAAATTTCCCGAATCATGAAGATTTTGTGTGCCTGCATGTGCCACCGGAAATTAATAACTAGACCCTCTGTCATGAAAGTGCAAAGTGAAATCCTGCATTCTGGAATGCATCCAGAGGATATTTATGGTCGATTCAGCCCTGTCGGGCCGTTTCGATATTTTATGGTGCTCATCGATGCTTCCTCGAAATGGTCGCATGTATGCTTGTTGTCAACAAGAAATCATGCTTTTACAAAGCTGATCTCGCAGATCATAAGAATTAAGAATGCTTTCTCTGAACATCGCGTGAAGTCCATTAGAATGGACAATGCCGGAGAATTTGCTTCAAAGGCATTTGATGATTATTGTACAGCAACAGGGATAGCAGTTGAGCACTCCGTACCGCACGTTCATACGCGAATCGGACTAGCGAAGCACTAATAAAGAGGATTAAGTTCATTGCGGACCGCTTTGCGAGTTGTAACTTGCCCAACACTTGTTGGGGACACGCAGATCTGCACGCAGCAGCTCTTATCAATTTAAGACCGTCGGCCTACAACATCCATTCTCCTATGCACGCTTGTGCAGGATCATCCCAAGATCTCCCATCTTAGAAAATTTGGGTGTATGGTATATGTACCTATACCACCCCTCATGGACTGCAATGGGCCCTCTCCGCAAGTCCAGGATATCGTTGGTTATGTGAGTGCATCCATAATCGGTATTTGGAACCCATGATGGAGACTTGCATACTGACCCGATTCATTGATTGCATCTTTGACGAGGATCGTTTCCGTCATTAGGGAGAAATCAACCTTTGGATGAAAAATGCCGGAAATCATATGGCATTCCACCGGAATCCCGCACATGACCCCGAACTAATGAAGCAAATCAAGAAGTCCGAAGATAATTGATTTGCGAGAATTTAGCAAATGAACTGCTGATCATTTTGTGATCCAAGGGCATGGTTAAGTCACATGTACCCGCAAGGAATGCACGAGAGGGTGGAAATACCAAAGAAAATAGAAGGTATCCCTCAACCTGCTCAGAGGCCTCAAAGAAAAAGCGAGCAATCGGCTCCTCAAACCCAAAGTACCGGAGGCGTCTGGAGAAAATTGGGCGAGAGGACTTACCACAACCAATCACGAAAATGCCCCAAGGAAAGAAGGGAGCAGTTGAGACTGCACCGGAAAGAAGCCAACAGAAAGGCAATTCCAGACTTGAATCTTCCACTGCAGAAGCCACGGAAATAATGTGTGCGCACACATAGGCGATGAAAAGCTAAAGGAACTTGCTCTGCGATAGGGAAAAGCGTAAGAGCAAGTAGAAGTGCATGAAGCACCCCATGAAGAAATGGCCATAAACTTTGTAATAACAGGAGAATCCCTGAATAGAGCAACATCCAACGTTGATGCATACTTCGCAAAGAAGATTGCCTCGATCATTGATCATGATCCCGAGCCCGCATCTCTAGCGAGTGCAAGAAAAGGCTAGATTGGGAAGAATAGAAAAAGGCAATCATGCAGAGTTAGTCTCTCCGAACAAGAGAGAGGTGTTTGAGCCGTATGCCGCACACCTCCCCATATAAACCCGTGGGTCACAAATGGGTCTTTGTTCGAAGAGAAATGAAAACAACGGTTGTAAGGTACAAAGCAAGGCTTGTAGCTCAAGGTTTCACTCAACGTCCGGAGTTGATTATGAAGAAACCTATTCTCCGGTCATGGGAGGAATTACCTTTAGATATTTGATCTCAATGGCGATCAACTTGAAGTTGAGAATGAAGCTAATGGATGTTGTCACAAAGATACACAGATGGAAACTTGGATTGGAGATATACATGAAAGTACCTAAGGAATTCCTATCCCGAACCAAGATGGAGCAAATAGAAACACATGCAGTGTGAAATTGGAGAAATCACTTGTATGGGTTTTTGAAGCGATCGGGAAGAATGTGGTACAATCGCTTGAGTGACTTTCTCGCAAGAAAGGCTACACAAACAGCGAAGATTGTCCAAGTGTGTTTATCTGATCCCGAATGGATTACAGTATAATCTCCGTCTATGTAGATGACTTGAACATCATTGGGACGGATGAAGAAATTGAAGATGCATGCTCATACTTGAAGTCCGAGTTTGAAATGAAAGATTTGGGTAAAACCAAGTTTTGTTTAGGCTTGCGGCTTGAACATGTCCAAGGAGGAATCTTGGTACATCAATCAACCTACACACGAAAGTGTTGGAAAGGTTTGGATTTGAAAAGTATATCCTGCAAAGACTCCAATGGTCGGAAGGTCACTCCAAGCGCACCTAGACCCATACTGAGCCTAGAGAAGAGGGGAGGAAGTCACGGGAGCGGAATTCCCATATCTGAGTGCGATTGGAGCGCTCATGTACTTTGCGAATAGCACTAGACCGGACATTGCGTTATTGTGAATTTGCTAGCTTGGTACAGTCTGAGAACCCACCAAAAGGCATTGGAAAGGATCAAGGATATCTTCCGCTACCTCCAAGGAAGCAAAGACCTCGATGCATTTTTCGGAAGAAACAATGAATTGAATTTGGTTGGCTACGCCGATCTTTGGGTACCTATCGACCCCATATCTTGGCAAGTCCCAAACGGCTATGTTTTCCTATGTGGAGGAACAGCAATTTCTTGGAAGTCGTCTAAACAGACTCTTGTCTCAACGTCGACAAACCACTAGGAAATCATCGCCTTGTATGAAGCATCTCGTGAATGTGCATGGCTCAGAAGAATGGTTCACCACATCCAGAAGTCATGTGGTTTGAACATTGAGCAAACTCCCACGATAATTTATGAAGATAATGCGACTTGTGTTGCCCAAGCACGATGGGTTATGTGAAGAGCAATCTCACGAAGCATATCAACCCCAAGTTCTTCTATGCTCATGAATTGCATAAGATGAACGAGATCAAGATATTGCATACTAAGTCATGTGAAAATCTTGCAGATTTGTTCACTAAATCACTCCCAGCATCTACCTTTGAAAGGTGCGTGAAAGGAATTGGGATGATGAGACTTAGAGAAGTGCAGATTTCAGGGGGGGATATGTCACATACTCCCACATGAATCCTGAGCATGAATTATGAATACCCAACATAAATCTCGAAGATTAGCAATTGAAGTTGGGAGAATTGTACTCTTTTTCCTTAGCAAGTTTTTCATGAAGTTTTCTTGCATAAGGTTTTAACGAGGCAATTCGTGCAATATAGTAAGCGTATGCTATGTACTCTTTCTCCAAGTATTTTTTCCACTGGGTTTTTCTGGAGTTTTAATGAGGCATATGCATCTCGCGGAAAAGGGCCCAAGGGGGAGTGTTGAGAAACCCTAAAAGCCCATTGAAGGCCCATGTGGTCCCTTATGCCGAAATCCTAGATGAGAGCTATAAAAGGAGGAGGGGGTCCCCCCTATGTACTAGAATTCATTAGCAATAAAGAATTTCCGCTTTCGCTCTCCCTAAACACGTGTCTCTCTCTCTTTCTGTTCTCCACTTCAGATCTGTTCGGGAACCCCGGACTATTCGATAGCGAGGTTCCTCAACAGAAAGAATCAATATCCGTGTAGCTAGGGGCTTCAGGGTTCTTTAGACGAACCACCAACTCTATACGTTAGCCTCCATATTTCATAAAAAGAAAGAAAATATAGCGAGTTAGATCATGCCATATTCATGTAACTCACGTGTAGCACTCCCATTTTCTCTTTGATTTTCCGTGTTCATCACGTAAAGTATTGTTGTTACAGATCACACCAAGGTGCATTTCCTTTTGTGTGTCAAGTTTTTCAAAATATCAAGTGAGCTTCTATGTAGGGTGAAGGCAACACCCAACACGCCTCATGACTTCCAAATATAAGCAAACATCCGCCTTGTGCCATCGGACCTAACTCCAGCATATCGTTAACATGTTATAGTAATTAATAAGCTTATACTCTATCACATCGATCGGGAGCAGCCAGACTATTCAACGTGCTTAGCAACCAACGTTACTGTCTTTGTCAATATTATAATACAGCGATAAGTTCAGTTAATCTATTTTGTTTATATTAGTCAATCATGGTCCCAACTCAAATACATTTCTTTCGATATCCCGAGATGTGGCCAATCGCGACTCTCCCATCGTATCGTTAACATGTTATAGTAATAAAGCTTATACTCTTAGCACATCGATCGGGAGCAGCCAGACTATTCAACGCGTGCTTAGCAACCAACGTTACTGTCTTTGTTAATATTATAATACAGCGATAAGTTCAGTTAATCTATTTTGTTTATATTAGTCAATCATGGCCCCAACTCGCATACATTTCTTTCGATATCCCGAGATGTGGCCAATCGCGACTAGATTTGTGATTTTGTTTTTGTCTTGAAAACTTTCAAACCTTATCAAAGAGGGGCCCGGGATTGGAAGCGAAGAACCTTGAGATGTGATACAAAAGAAAATGAGTCACGCGTGATCTAGTTAGTATACAAGGATGCAAGGAGGAAAGACGAAGAAAAAAAAAATCATGCTGCCTTTACATTGATTGTTATTGTCCCGACAACTTGGGAACCAAAACTAACATACTCCTATATGACTAGCTAGGAGTATCTCGTTCTCACCAAACATGTATAGAAAATTAGAAATAGATCATATGCCCTTTGCTTGCTTGTCAAAGACAAATGAGAGGGACTTGCAGAAAAATCTGAATATGTCTTTATTAGTGCTCTGTTGTACTAGTAGAAGCAAGCCATCTTATATGCCACATGGAACTCTTTTATCTTTTGGTGTGTTTAGGTCATGCAACTACCATTTATAGCAAGGTGTTATTTCCCTATCAACCTTATAGTATCCTCTTTAATTGGTGATTTGCTGGACATGTTGAAATATTTTATTATGCAGCAATTTCGTATGATTTCTGACTGATCAATTCCTACCAAGTCTCTAGCTACTCGGTGCATCTAATGGATGTATAACTAGCTAAAGATTCTTGCTTTAGCAATTTTGTTGGAATTGGTCTTAATTACTCAGTTAGCTAGCTAGTTGTTATAAGCCTTACCAGAAACTTATATATATTATAGTAGGATCAGATCGATTCCTTCAACCCCTTACCTTCACAATATCGATCAATGCCTTTACAGTACAAGGCTTGTACGTCAAGCTATAACTGCATGACAAAGATAAGCATTTTTAACATACTAGTCAGGTGGCCTACACAATTTCACGGCTAGTCCTGCCAAGGATTGAAATCTCGTTTCGCTCTAAATATGGTCCGTGGCCGGAGAACGAAATCTCGGCGAGATTTAGAAATTTCAGACGAACTGCAAAAACAGATTTTCAAATCCGGAATTTTTTCTACCGAGAAAACCGAGATCTCGGCCGGTTTTTCCGAGATCTCGGCGAGATTTGCCGAGATCTCGGCAAAATTGCACCGAGCGAAAAATAGATCAAATAACGTAAAACATTTTTCTAATTTTTTTGTAGGTTCCTGACATATCAGTGATGTTCCCAAAAAAATTTCAGATTATTATAAAATCTGAGGAATTTTTAAAAGTTCAAACATTGCAATTATCCTGATTAAACGCTCACGGCAAGTTTGAACCGAATGAAAAATAAAAAACCACTTTATAAAATTTTGAATTTTTTTTTGCATGGTTATGATGAATCACTAATATTCTCATAAAATTTTTAGAAGATGACAAAGGTTCATGAATTTTTAAAAATTTGGAAAGTTCTACTGTCGTGATAAAAGCCATACCGGCAAATTTGAACCAAATGAAAAATGGTACAAACCACATTAGAAAATTTTGAATTTTTTTTGGATGTTACTTATGTATCATTAATGTTTCTATAAAATTTTCGTATGATGATCAAGCTTGAAGAAGTTCCAAAAATTCTGACAGTGCTACGTCCTAATAAAAGCCTGATGATCAATACATAGATTTGCTTAATAAAAAATGATTTTACAATTTTTGAAATTTTTTCAAAAGGGTTATAAGGAAATTATTAAAATCTCATAAAAGTTTTGAATCATGATCACACACCAGTGAATTAATAAAATTCTTACAAGTGCACTGTACCATTTATGTTCTTTCTGTTTTTGCTTTTTGAAATATAACAAATGAAGTTCAATGCATACATATATTTGTTTGAGCAAACAAAATTTTTTAATTTTTTAACATTTTTTAGAATGGTACTGAGGCAATTCTTAAGCTCCCATAAAAATTTTGGATCATGATCACTCTCGAAAAAATTTATAAAATTCTGACAATGTTACTGTCCCAATTATGTTCATTTGATTTTTTATTTTTTAAAGATAACAAATGAAGTTAAATTATTTTAGAAATTTTTATGTATTATACTAAACCTCCTAGTATGGTACCATAAATTTTTCACATCATTATAAAACATGTACAATTTTATAAAAATCCAAAAGTGTTTCTGCACTTTTTAAAAAATGTCTTAAAAATTCGGTTTTTCATCCAATTTTCATTGGAGATGACTTTCTTAAGGGTTAGTGATCAATTTACGGTCAAAAAAAGTAAAAACCCCTGAGATCTTGTCGAGATTTTTGAGATTACTGTAGCATTTTTTTTTGAATTATTTTACTCAGGCTGGCATTTCAAAACTCATCCGCTTCCGGTAAGCGAGATCTCGCGAAATTTGGCAAGATTTTAATCCCTGAGTCCTGCTACATTTGTGGTTTAGAATATGGTTGTTCCAGTATTGGTTGAGACTTTTTTTAAATAGTTTATGTACAAATACATATAGTTCCAAGAGTATTACTTTTGGTTACAATTGTTCCTGTTGTGGACAGAGTACAATCAAACTTTTTGTATAGTATCTCTTTTGAATATTTATGTTCAATGTGTGTAATATCTCAAAATGCCGTAAAACGTTTATTCTAAGTTTCAAAAGTTTTTGCTTTATTTTCTGGCTTTTTCTAGAATTTTCTGCATTAAAGAAAATTCTCTTTATTGTTTCTAGCTAATGTTTTTGAATTTTGAAAATTATTCCGAAACTGTGAAAAGTCTGAAAATATTTTATTTGGGTTCCATTTGATCTGAAGTATCTCTTCAAAAAAATTCATAATTTTTGAAGTTGGTTTGCTAGTTTTTAAAAAATAAAACTTATTTATCTGTAATTAAAGCCCTTGAAAATTATTTTAAAAACCGATTATTAGAAAGCGGCTGGCCGGAAACCCATCTCTCCCATGAGAAAGCGTATTCCAGGTAGTACGCCTTCTCTCTTTGATGCTGACAGCCTGAGCTCGCGCGTCCTTCATTCTTCCGCCAACCATTTTCTCCTCACGACGACACCCCCGTGCCAACATGATTTCTCTCTTTGCTGTCTCCTCTCTCTCACTGTCAACCAGGCTCACCGGCTGGTCTTCTTCTCCACGGGGCTAGCAGCCATGGCTAAGGCCCGAAGCTTTTCCTCTCTCTCTACTCTGCCTTATCACTTCACCTACCTGCGGACCAACTTGTCCCATCGCCTCAAGCTCCCTGCCCGACACTGCTATCACACCTCTGCCGTGGGTGAAAAACAGGGAAAGCCATCATGGTGCACACATAGCTGAGAGGAACAAGATGAAAGGAATCACCCATCCTCTCTTATTCGAGCTCCCCCACCTTACTAGTTCTCCTCATTGTGTGATGATAAACCCGTTTTGCCTGGTCGCACCCTTCCTCCTCCACTGAGCTGGCCAAAACACGGGCACCATTATTAGGCTCCAGAGCACGCTCCACCATGCTCTGCTGAAGCTACTCCTTTTCCTAGTGAGCTCTAGCTGTGGCACTCATGTCACTTCGGGCCATTTGGCCTTCTCTCCAAAACCCCTGAACCAATTTCTTGGTTCATGCAGTACAACAACCAGGACCAGGTCTTCTTCTCCATCTCCTGTTGCCGCCTTCACCAGTGCATAGCTACATCTCCAGTGAGCTCCTGCCTTGAATATGGTCCTTTAGAGCATCTCCATGACCCCTTGAACCTCACCTTGTGCTCCATTATAGCTATCCCCCTCTATGCTTGGCTGCCATTGTGAAGGTCATCATCGCCATTGCCGTCCACCGTAGTAAAATCATCTCCGACATTGCTGTCACCATCCCCATGCTCGTGGTGAACTCTTGATCCTTACACGTAGCTTATTTTATCTCGGGGTAGTACTTGTCGTAGCTATCTTCGTTGCCTGTTCTGCGCCGCCGCTTTGCCTATTGCTGGTGCTACTTTGACGATCATAGATCCCCATGCCTGTTACCTTAGCTTTGCCCAAATCCCAGATAGCTAGCATGATGACTCGGTCAGCTCATTTCCTTCTCCTTCACCTAGTTCCTCACTGTAGTATCAAAGATACTCGACTAGAGGGGAGGAGGTGAATAGGAGGTTTTTTAAATTCTTTGGCTCTAATTCAATAAATTAACAAGAATGATACTAATTACAATTCTAGAACAATTAAGACCTAAATAAGTTAGGTTTTGCTAAGTGCACCAACAATCTAAGTCTAGGCAAGAATAACGATCCTAGAGAGATAATAAAAAACAAAGACCACTAGGAAGGTAAATTGCACAAATTAGAGAAGGCAATGATCAAACCACAATTGGAGCACAAGGATTTTTTTTCGTGGTCTCAAAGACTTACCGGTCTCCCCTAATCCACGTTGAGGAAGCTTGAATGAATTAAGTCGGCTCCTTGCGTAATTAAGCCCCCCTCGATCTCTAGTGGTAGCTCTAACCCTCTTAGGGTAGGTGAGCTCCAATCTTCACACCGAAACAGGGTCTCTTCACAATCTCCTTGAAGAGATCACTGGTTCTCACACCTCAAAGCCATCTAAGAGGCTGCAACCTCTAAGAGTAATAGAATTATGATGCTCACTTAAGGATGATTAAGAGTTTAATGACTCAAAATCAAAACTCATATTTGAAATGCTCTCAACTACTCACTAATGTAAAATTTAACATACAAGAGTGAAGAAAGTGTGCAAAGGCTCAAATGATATTCAGTGTAGTGTCTAACCTAGCTCTTGGTGTAGGAGAGAGGGTATTTATAGGCCCCAACAAGATTTTTAGCTATTGGGGCTGAAATCCCAATTTTCCAGCCACTCGGTACTATCTGTAACGTCCTGAAAACTTAAAAACAGATAAAATAAAATTTTAAAATTTAAATTTAAGTTTAAAATATGATTTATTTTGAATTTTCACCTTTTCTGAAATTTTCTTGGATTTAGTACTTAAGAAAATCAATTTTCTTAATTGAAAAACCTGTTTTCCAAATGATGAAGACCAAAATCACATAAGAGTAAAATCTGGAAAAAATTATATAACCCTAAATCATCTCCAGAGCATACCCAAGAATTTCAAAGTAATGTAAAAGCATTTAATATGGTAAGAAATCTAAAACACTGACTAAAGACTATGAATAGAGGCATTGTCAGAATTATTTAAAATATCTAAGCAATATCATCCTTTGAGATTTTTAGGGAGTCATCTAAATCATCGAAGGAACTGACATAAAAATTTTCAGAGCAATGTGATAACATTTAATGCAGATATGAAATAAAATATAGTAGCAAAGACTGAGAACAGTAGTATTGTTAGATTTAATTAAAATTGTACGAACCTTATCTCCTTCGGAAATTTTTATGAAATAATATAAAGTATTATAATACTCTTCATAAAATGTTTAAAAAATAAACAACCTTATCTGATGCATTTAGAAAAACAAAAGCAAAAACCCAAATAAACCGCAGAAACAATGTTAGAATTTTATAAAAATAAATAATATTTATCATCATCTTAAATTTTTATGGTAGCTCATGTGAACCATTAGGATCACACAGAAAATTTTCATGTAAAATAAAGCTCATTGGAAACCCTAGAAAAATAAAAGTCAAAAAAATTGAAAACTAACACAGTAGTCTTGTCATAATTTTGTTAAATCACACAAGTTAGATCATGGGCTGAAATATCTAAATTGGGATAAATATTATCTCCAGATCGTGCATAAAAAGTATAAAAAACTTTTGACAAAGAAGGACATCACAATTAAATGTTTGAGCTCTGATCTGTCCAGAGAATAGGGATCCTGTTTCCCTCTTTTGCTCACTGACAAGAGGGACTTTTCCTGTACTCAGGCCAACTTGGTAGCAGCACAGCCCCACAGTCTTGCTCTCACACTCGATGACTACCATGCCCTTGCTCATTTCTGCTATGGCAAGCAGTTGCTACCCAAATTGCTGCCACAACAAACCTTGGAACTCAGCGCCAATCAAACCAACGTTGTGTGAATTGAGTTCCATTGTTATGGCCCCATTACTGCTGGTCTCTTCGCCCTTGAAACCCAGCTGCCTCGCCTTTGGCCTCTTCCTCCTTTGCAGCCACACTGCCTCACATCTCTATTGCCGATCGAGTCACCGAGTTTGCCGAGTTCTCTCACCACACCAACTAATCCAGAGGGTGCCGGATAAGGACAGGCTTCGCCATACCCTGCTGTGGACATCCCTTCCATACCCTAACGCTGGAATTATCGCGCTGCCCACAAGATCGAGCCCCGTTCCCACTTCGGCCGAGCACACGAGCCACTGTGCCACAGCCATACTTCACCTATAAAGGCCACCTAAGCTTATCCATCGCACCACACCGTGATCAATCGCTGTATACGACGACCCTAAAATCCCGTATGGCCACAGCCTGCCATGCCATGCCTTGCCACAACAGATCTAGACCATGCCCTGCGCCGGCCACATCTCAAAATTTCCGCACCACTACACTCCGCTACCTTTGGTATCCCCATTCAAACCCTGTGACATCGCCTTACTGTGTCTATTTAAGCAGCCAATGGCCATCCATTAGCACCCACAACTTCTCTGGATTACCACGGCCCGAGCCAACTCAAATTGCTCCATCTTCCTCATCATTGCCAGCGAGCCCTAATTCTCTTGCCGAAACTCAATCAATCGATCTAGCGAGCATCTTCCAATTCCATTGGCACAGAGCATCACTAGGGCCATCAGATCAACTTCCCTAGCTCGGTTCTAGCTTCCATCGGCCAAAGCACACTCGCACCACTGTTCATCTTCCCCATGGTCAGCGCACGATGGTAGCCCGATCCAGCCAACCTCTGTCACCATTAACCCATGAAATGGACTCCCTGTGGACCCTTTATGCTTAATCCTTCGTCAATCGAGCTCAAGCTCTTTTCTCCTGGCATCCTAGCCACCGCCGCAACCGCACACCACTGGACGCCACTGTGAGCTCTCCTCCGGTCGTCTACCGCAGCCAATGAGCCATCCTTAGGTGTCCCCGCACCCTCCTCATGCTCCCCGGCCCCTCGACTGAGCCACTCCGGCACCGCCTCACCGCATGGGGTCTATCTGTCAGCCGGCATGAGACATCCATTCAAATCGGTGAATACACTTTCTTAGTACTGAAAACGTATTTTTCATTTTCTAGGGAATTCCCAAACCAACAGGATTCATATGTTTATAACTTTTGCATTTTAGCTTTGAATTTAGTCAAATAAATTTATAAATTCATATGAAACCATGAGCTTTTAGAATATGCAAAAAAAATATAATTTTTGAACTAAGTTTGAATTATTTGAATTTAAGATTTGAATATACCTAATACGGTTACTAATAGAAATGTATAAAACGCTACTCCTAAAATTATGAAATAAATTTCTACATGCTCCTGAGACCATAATAAACCCATTACTACAAAAATTATTTAAGTTCGAACCTAGTTTGAATTAAATTTGTAACTAGGATGTTATTCAACACGTAGAAAATCCAAATGGCAATAATTAGTGTAAAAAAATTCAAAATAGAGTAAAACCAAACCCTAGGTGCTATTAGGACCATGATACCCCTGTTTATGCAAAAAATCTCATATTTAATTTAGTTCGAATCTAGTTTGTATATAACTTTGCCTTTAGTAGACATATGAATAGAATATAGTTAAAACACATAAATAAAGAAATACATGTAAAACCATGCACTTTGTAAATACTCCATAGGTCCAGATCATCTAATCCTACAAGAATAGTTAAAGTTTAACTTAGTTTGAGCCGAGTTCCTACATAGCTTTCCTTTCCATGTACAAAAAGTTAAAATATGAAGAAACTTTACAAATAAATGTTAATACATGAAAAAATAGTTCTTAAATGCCCTATAGGACCATACCATCTAATACTATAAAAATCGTTATGATTAGTCATGGTTTGCAATAAACCCCCCTAATTGAAACATACTTTCATGTAATATATACTTAAAGATTCAAAATATAAACAAACAAATATAAATAAAATATCACAAATAAATGTTAGATCATGTCGAACCAGTTTTAAAGGTAAAGACCATCTCAATCTGTATTTACCTAAATCGTGAGGTCTTGAAATTATAATTCAACCCTAATATATATGCCTGTTTTATTTAGTGAATCTTTATTTGGTTTTATGTCTATTTTCTTTTTGCCCTTATTAAAGTTGGTTTTTGCTATATTTCTGATTGATCGACGTGTAGAATCCGACGTCCCTTCCTCCGTCTTGCCTCCGTCAGCCGTGGCCTCGTCTTCATCGTAAGCAATAAATAAGCAAGGCAAGCACCCCCCTTTGACCATCTTGATCCCAGAATTTAATTTGCATTGTGTTTAATAAAATGTTTCATGCATGCGTTCACTTTCTGTAAATTCGCTATTTTATGGTGCTGGTAGTTATACCCGTTATCTCATGAAACTTTCTTGATAAGTATGGATATGTGTACCTTGATAACCATATTTTGAGCATAGACAAATACTTAATGTTACCATGGGTATATGTGATTACATTTTATCCATGCTTAGCCATGCTTTTAGAACTAAAGAGGTTGATGATCAGATCAAAATTTGTTTCTTGAGAAATGGAAAATGTTGCAATTGAAGCTGTTGGTTATGGGTATTTTGATTAAAAACCCAGAATAAAACTATTGTTTTGATGCGGGCGATTATTGGCAATAGCCGGAGGTGCAGAGGGATTTGCACGTAGTGTAGGATGGAGTATCGCCCGTGTCGGATTAAGGAACGAACTTTGTGTTGTATAATCCAAGATAATCCGTACAACCATAAGTGTTGGCATGGGTCATCCTTAAACCAATTAAGTTATCTAGTTTAACTTTGCACATTGGTAGGCTGAAGTAGTTTGGGCTCTCCCTTCAAGGTTTGCTTTACGGGGTGCCCACACCGAGGTGTTGGGAACAACACTTGCTAATATAACGGTGTACGCCATGTCTATGGGAAGTTCCAACATTTCTATGCTCTGAGTTCTTCCAGCATAGCATGGGTTTTATCGTCCCGGTGCTGGTGCAAAGTTAACTTACATAATGTAAAGGTTTTCGTCATGAACATTCAGGCCACACGCCAAAGGTGCGTGAAACATGCGGCAAAAAGAAAAGGTCATGACTTGTGGGTAAAGTTGTACACCTCTGCAGAGTGTAAATCTAATCGATTAGCCGTCCCCTCGGTCATGGGAAACTTGGTGAACTTGCACTAGTTAAATGTTTTAGTATTTTCTAAAATGGGTATGGTTTGGAACCTGTTTAGCAGCTGTTGTTTTATGTCAAAGGATCGACATTATTGGATTCTATTTCTGGATTATTCGATGCTCACGAAGGGTTGTGAGTATTACTTATGGTTTACTTATTTCATATCTGTCAACTTGCTCTTATAAATTCCGTTTGCAAATAACCTGAGTTACAATATCAATTCTGCTTTATGCAAATTAACTGTAGTAGCCTCCTTAGAAATGGCCTGCATATATTATAGGTTTTGCTAAAGTCTTGCGGAGTACGAAAGTACTCACCCTTGCCTATATGTTGTTTTTAGGTGGATAAGTTAGCGAAGCTTCGAAGGTTCTTTTCGTCGCAGGTTGCGGGTTTGTCTTCTACGTGATCTTTCTAGGGATTATGCCTTGTTAGTTGCCTGCGGGTTTTGGATGGGCACACTACAAGACTTTGCTTCTTTTGCTGCTATATCTCTGAGTTGTAAAGTTTTCCCTGTATAATAGCTTTCGCTTAATAATAAGTGTATGGTTGTGATTCCAAATGTTGTGTATGTGCGTACTGGCTACTAATCATGGGACTAGTATCCATTTTTTGCATGTATGTAAAAATGGGGGTTGTCACATTCAGTATGGAAAGATCTAAAAATATGTTTATCCCGGGACCATTTGTGTAACAACCCATAATATTCAAAAATATGATAAATGAAAAGTTTGAAATTTAAAAATGGATTTGAATAAAAATTTCAATTAGAATCAAGATTTTGATTATAAACAATATCTTTTCCTCTTTTCTTGCATTCTAATCTTAAGAAAAGAAATATTTCATTATTAAAACTATTTCATCCAAAACAAATAAACTATAAAAATGAATTTGAGATGTGATCTTTAATTTGAATTTGAATTTTTTGAATTTTCTAAATTATTGGTTTTTCTTGAGCTTTGCTTTAAAAGAAAAGTCATATATGTTGAAATGGTAAAAGTAAAAAGATAAAAACACAATAGCAATAAAAATCCGAAAAAATAATATTAAAACATTATAGACCATCATAGCACTTGTCATACTGTCAAAGATAATCTGAATACATGAAATAAAAGATTAGATATTGTAATCATGAGAAATGATATCAATCAAAGAGCATGTCAGATTTTTGTAGAAATCTTTGAGCTTATCTGAACCCAATATTTTTACCATGCCGACATAAACTCTATCCTTACCCCTGGTAAAAATATCAGAAATTAAAAGTTATATTTGCATCCTTTAAAAATTCAAAAACAGAAAGGAAATAATTCTGAAAATAGTAATGTCAGAATTATTAAAATTAAAATATAAAATATTAAAATTTTATATCATTTAAATAATACCATTTTATATCTTCATAAAAAGTTTCATAAAATAATAATCTAATCTTGAACTCCAATTAAATAAAAACAAGAATCAGCAGAAATTAATAACTGTGCATTGTCAGATTTTTAGCAATATTTTTACCCATAGTTTTTACCTAAAAATTTTACTAGACCTTTATACCTTTCTTTCCGACCTCTGAAAAAATCCTCATAAAATATTGTATCGGTTTCATAGCCCAATCCAGTGGGTGATCGCGTACTATCCAGAAATTTCATTTGAGCTGTCCCCTTTTTACTCAATGACATGTGGGCTCGGCAACCAGCTGGCCTTTGCCGACTTCTTCCTTGACGCATTGTCCCCACCTGTCAGCCAGTCTCCCATTCCTTCTTCTCTTCTCCTCTCCATTCTTTTCCTCTCTCGCCCACGTGTAAGGAATTGGCGGCCACCGCCTCAATCTTTGTCTCTTCCGCGCCGATTTGTCTCGCAGCCCAAGACGCCGACCTACAGACCCTTCCACGACAGGATTTGCTCTGATAAAATGTGGAGAACACTCCCGTCATTGTCCTTGTCTAAACCACCATTTCCAGAGCGTCCAGTTGCTGTTGAACTACATTGCATCGGCTATAAAACTCAGGGATAGAATTCCTAGCTCATGACGCCTATACCAGAATGTCAGACCTCCCATTCCTTCTGTTCTTCTTGCACACTGACTGTGACCACCCCAAAACGAAATCATAGGCCAACTTCCTTCCCAGCGCACCTCACCTCAATTCCTTGCGCCAAGAGCAGAATCAAGACACCTACAACCTATCCATAGCCTCAATTGAAGTTCATTTTTCCTCGGAGCACCGCCGCACCAGACATCTCCCTCTGTCGCCGCCCTGTGCAAGGTTAGAACCCCCACCCTATGGTCCTCCTTCGTGTCTGACCTCAAAAATGGAATCTATGAGTCGCATATGTGCTAATAGAGGTGAAAAAGCGCCAGAAATCTTGCACCTGAGCTTCCCCGCCGTCGGCCATGGCCTCCGCCGCCCCCCTCACGGTGGTGTGCCAACTTTGGACCAGCTACCGATTCACCGGCTTCAGCCTCCTCTCGTCGGCGGTGAACTTCGGCTCCAACTGCTCTGCATAGGGACGCTGACAAGCGGGACCGCTTGTTAGTCGCAGTCGCATGCACGAACCTTGCTTCACTGTCGTGCGAGTCCCGCTCGTCAGCTGCACGCGCTCGGCATCCTCTCTGCCGCCTGGGACCGACCGTCAGTACCTCAGCCCAGCGCAAGCTCACAAAGGAAAAACGTATTTCAAATCCGAAGGCGTACTTTCCATTTGTGGTAAATTTCTGAATTTTCGGTATTTCTTAAACCCTAACTCAATCAAATGCATGTAACTTTTGGACTATATATCAAAATCCGATGAAATGAATTTATATATTCATGATAAATCATTTAGATTAAGAATATAGAAAAATATTTTGAAAACGAACTCTGTTTAAATTTTAAATTTAATTTAAAGAAAGGGATCAAAAATATGCCATATGTAGAATTTCTGCAAATAAACTCCAATTTGAATTAAATCAATTTTTTTAGAAACCTTAAATCCTCAGGAAACTAAATATGCAAAATTATTTATATTTTGACTTGATTTACATTATTTTCTAAAGTAAGTTGTTTCCAATGTATTGAATATTCAAATATGAACATCTTTTGCAAAAAGGATTCAATTCATGCCAAACCAGTTTCTATGTATTTAAAAGTTAGTAATCTACCAAGATATGCAAAAACATTTAGAGTTGAATCTAATTGGAATAAAACTTGAAAATAGATTACTTTCTAATGCATAGAAATCAAAATAAATATAACTTAAAGCATACAGTTCAAATAATGGTAAAATGATTCCTAGGTCTTTAATAAAACCATAATACCTCTGTTATGCAAGAATATCTCATGTTTGTGCATATTTTAATTAAGTACATATTGGATCTTAATGTTTACTTATATAGAAAACATCTTGGATAAAAGCAAAATACTACGAAACCAACTTTAAAACACTCTTAGTAATGTCCCATGCTAATGCCAGCAAAATGAATAAATAATCTTATAAGGTGCAGTCGCAAACTAAAAACTAAAACTAAACCTTTGTCGCATAAAAATTAAAAACACTTAAGCCTTTTCAGTAGCCTGTAAAATATCTCGTCTGTGAGACCCCGTTCTGATGAACAGGAACCTCCATGTGATTACTGTGCCATTCCCTGGATCAGTAGCTAGCACTCACATGTTTACAACAATTGGAATCACAACCATACAACACATTATTAAGCGGAAGCTATTAAATAAAGAAAACTGTACAACTCAGAGATATAGCATAAGAAGCAAAGTCTTGTAGTGTGCCTATCCAAAACCCGCAGGCAACTGACAAGGCATAATCCCTAGAAAGATTCGATGAAGAAAACCCGCAACCTGCGACGAAAAGGAATCCTCGAAGCTTCGACAACTTAACCACCTAAAAACCACATATAAGCAAGGGTGAGTACATTCGTACTCTGCAAGACTTGAGCAAAGCCTATAATATATGCAGGCCATTTCAAAGGAGGCTACTACAGCTTAATTTGCATAAGCGAAATTGACATTGTAAAACAAGTTATTTGCAAGCGGAATTTATAAAAGCATAATTGGTGATATGAAATAAGTAAAGCATAAGTAATATATTCACAATCCATCGCGAATATCGAATAATCCAGAATGGAATCCAACAATGTCGATCCTTTGACATAAAGCAAAAGCTGCTAAACAAGTTCCAAACCAAAACCCAATTTTAGAAAATACCAAAGCATTCTAACATTGGAATGACTTCACCAAGCGTCCATAACCGTGGACACGGCTAATTAATTAGATTTACACTCTGCAGAGGTGTACAACTTTACCCACAAGGAATGATCAGCTCTTTGTGCAGCGCATTTTGACACACTTCCTTTGGTGTGCCGCAGAGAGATCATACAGAGCCGTTACATTATTTAGATGTGGCTTTGAACCAGCCGGGACGTTTGGCCTCGCCATAGAAAGCGAAACACTCACCCAAGACACGGATCCATACACACCACACCCAACACCACGTTTACATTCACACAAAGGCGTACACCGTTGCATTGGTATGTAGAAACCCCTACAGACAGACCGAACCGGAATGCCTGTGCATTACTCCCGCCTTCCTTAGATGCAAAGCCACACCTAAACAACTTAATAGGCTAAGACTGTCCCATACCAGCCCTCGTGGTTGTACGAAATTCTTGGATCTATAGCGTCCCATTGCTCGGTCCTTAATCTGACACGGGCGATACTCCACCCTACACTACGTGCAAATCCCTCTGCACCTCCGGCTATTGCCAATAATCGCCCGCATCAAAACCATAGTTTTATTTTGGGTTTTTAATCAAAATACCCATAACCAACAGCTTTATTTCCAACATTTTCCATTTCCTAAGAAACAAATTTCGATCTGATCATCAATCTCATTTGTTCTAAAAGCATGGCTAAGCATGGATAAAAGTAATCGCATATACCCACAATGACATTAAGTAATTGTCTAAGCTCAATCTATGGTTATCAAGGTTCACATATTCATACTTATCAAGGAAGTTTCATGAGACAACAGTATAACTACCTTTACCACAAAATAGCGAATTCTTGAAAGTAAACGTATGAATGAAACATTTTAATAAACAATGCAAATTAAATTCTGGGATCAAGATGGTCAAAGGAGTGCTTGCCTTGCTTATTTATTGCTTACGACGAAGACACGGTCGCAGCTAACGGAGGCAACGACGGAGGAAGGGACGTCGAATTCTACACGTCGATCATTCGGAAAATAGCAAATATCCAACTTTAATAAGGGCAAAAAGAAAACATACAGAAAATCAGATAAAGATTCATTGTAGAAAACAGGGATGATTTAGGGTTGGGATTATATGATTTCGAGATCTCATGATTTAGATAAACACACATTTTTATACTTAATGGCTTTTACGATGAGCAAAACATGGTTTCTTCTGATAGATTATCTATTCTTGATTTACGAATTTAAGAGGCTAAAATTATGAATTCTAGTATTTATAACTTCGAATTATAGATGCTAAAATTATTTGGATTAAAAGAATTAAAACACTAACTAAAGTTAGGGTTATGCAAATAGCACTTAATCTTAAGCGATTTTGCATAAGAAGGGTTTTCAAATAAGTTGGATCTATTAAGCTAGGTTACTAGATTAATTTATGATTTTAAGAAGGTTCTGTGATACAAATATATTAACTACAAACTTCTTCATTAATACAATGCTCACTTATTCATTTTATAAGGTTCATTAAACATAATATTTAGGGCTATTTAACCAACATGATTTATGTGGAAAACATGATGAAATATGATTATTTCATCATAATAGTGTAGTATATACTTTGGATAATGATTCTAAACAACTTTTATGAATTATAATGTTTAGTGAAAAGCTAAACGCGTTGCTAAAAGCTATCATGACACTAAAGTTTAAGTTGAACGAAATCGGCTAAAAAGGGCTACAACTATCCTTATCATATTAGGGTTTTGCATAAGCGAAAACTATATGAATCATTAGTTATAAATAAAACATTTTCTCAGAACATTATAGTACATATCCTAAACATCATTTCTAAACTGATTTCCATAGTATTTGCATTTAGACGAGGGTTCTACGGGCTGTTGAAAAGGCTTGAGTAGTTTTATAATCTACACGATAACGGTTCAGTTTTAGTTCTTAGTTTGCGACTGATCCTTACATAATTATTTATTCATTTTCCTGGCATTAGTATGGGATGACCCTAAGAGTGTTTTAAAGTTAGTTTCGAAATATTTCGCATTCATTTGTGATGTTTTTCACCTACATGATCTTTAGGGCTAAATATGGCCTAACCCATAATTGTTCAAAATGTTGCCATTTCTGTACAGCAAGTTATTATATGTTGTTTTAAGGTCATAGCATTTGATTTTGTCGGATTTGAAGTCCGTTTGCGAGTTCTGAACATTTGATCATTTTGCCGATTGAAGGTTTGAGCATTTAGCAAATTGATTAAACTAAAGAAAAGTCTAAATATTTTTGGTTATTCATAATATATGCAATCCCGGGAACACATCTAAACTGGTTTAATCAAATTTTGAGCTCATATGAACATTATTGTAACCACTTGAAATTTGAATGTTATTAAGGTCTTAAACCTACAATATTTGACTCAAAATACATTCAAATTTAAATGTTTTTGCAAAAATGGATTGCATACTGTTTCAGTAACTTATGCTATTTATTTCATGATTTATGGATTAAGATAAAATGTATTTTCTTCAAAACACCTATTTAGGGCCTAATATTCAAACCCTAATAAAAATATTTTTCTGCTAGAAACATATAATTTTTTATTTCAGATTCTAATTCCTCATTTCAAAACTTAAATTTAGAAACTAATCTGACTTCATTTGGACACTCTAGCAAAAAGATATGGAGGTTGGAATGCAAGAGGCAAAATAAAAATTTAAAAGGCTTCAGGGGGGATTCGAACTCCAGACCTGTCGGTTGAAGCAACAAGGCTTCACCACTGGGCTACGCTCTGTCTTGGGACAAAAGGGCTAGCCCAAATACATGAGGTTTACCCGAGGCCAAAACAGAGGAGGAGTTATGGCGCGGCGGCGACGGCTCTCTGGCGAGGCTCCGGCGAGGGGGAGAGTAGCTAGAGCATCACCTCAACCGAGCGCATCCGATGGTAGGGTCAGTTGTCGCCAGAGGTGGTCGGAGCAGCACGTCACCGCGAGCTCGGGGCGGCGCTAATGGCGGGCTGGCTGGGAGCAAGAACGACAAGGTGAGGGATTGAATGGGCAATAGTATGAGTATCGGCGCAACACACGGTTCCGTTTGGCGATTACTTCAACCGAGAAGCACCAACTTGAGCCGCACCGTGCGCTTGGCATGGGGAAGAAGGGCGCTCGTGGCGACGGCGCTACGGGTCACTAGACACGAGAACAACGGTTGATGAGTAACCGGGGATGCACTAGAGTGCTCTTGGCTCAATCAATTTGAAAGGCACTCACCGGCCGGTTGAATTTGCTTTCTCCCCTTTCTCTGCGCTATGGCGACAACGGCAGGGAGAGTGAGCTTGCCTTCTGTGCTTGGTTCAGTGGATGGCGAAAGAATGGTTTCAGGTAAAGTCCAGAAGAATGGAGGGGGCACTATGTGATGTTAAGCCGGTATTTATAGCTAGCAACACAGGGTTTGAACGAGGTGAAAACAACGGCTCGGTTCGGTGCATCTTTGACGAGGTGGCGCGAAATCCGCTCGGCTCAGGATGACGCACACTGGCTAGAGTATGGCGCGGGTAAAAATCAAGGTGAGACACGGCACAAGGGAGCAGCGGCGACATGACTTGAACGCAGCGGCGGCTTGACCGGGGAAGGATCGGGAAAGGCAGCAGGGCGAGCGAACCTACCGAGGAAAGAGGAGAAAACGGAATTGGCCGTCTGACAGCTGGGACCGGGACCACCAGGCAGAGGCTGAGCCCTTTCCCCGTTGCCGTGCCAGCACGTTACGGTTAAGGGACTGGCCCACTCGTCGGTGATAGAAGATGGGATAAGGAATAAGGTTCGGTTCAGACAGTTCAGACATTGCATTAAATTGCCGATCAATTCATTGTCAAATTTCGTGAGACTTTTTGACCAATATATTCTGGAAGTTCTTATCCTCCAGTAAAATTTGTGGACCAAAATATCTTACACTTAATTAATTAAAATTCTGACACTGTGCATCAGCCAGTTTTCACATTTCGGGTTTTTATTTATTCAAAGGTTCAAACCTTATTAATTATTTTTCCAACTTTTATGAGAGGTTATATCTAGATCATGGATGTCTTCGTAAAATTTTCAAGTCAAAATCTCAAGTGAATATTTTATAAAAATTCTGACATGGCAAATTCTATGTTTTTAAAGACTCTGTTTTTGAATTTTTATAAGGTCTTCATGGCAAGCTAAATTACTGAGATTTTTAATAGGGATAGGTTGTACCATGAGGGTGTTATGGTAATTTTTCCAGCTCCAGATAAGTTTCTGATATTTTACACAAATTCTGACTTGTACTGTTTCTAGTCAAAAGTGGTGACATTAATTTTATTTACCCATTTTTCAGTGCATAAAATTCTACTTGTTGATTTTACTGAGTTACCAAAGTGGTTAGGGTTCCATGGTAATTTTTCCAAAATTTATATTTTATCTTTTTATCTTTTTACCATTATCCATTCTTAAATTCTAGTTGTTTGATTTTTCATTCAATACAAAAATCCAAAGAAATCCAAATAAATTCCAATCATGTCAGTAAAAATCATAAATAAATATATTCAAATTCAAAATATGAATTTTCATATTATTGTATTTTTCGGGATGTTACATCGTCTAAATACAATTATTAAGAAGATTAGTCTAGAAATGATATTTAAAATATGTATTACCATAATCTGGAAAAATATTCTTTTTACAACTTGCTTTGCATCTGAATCCGGCTAACCCAATATCCTTAAGTATTATGGTCATCGTAACCCTTAATATCATATAAGCTTTTTCAACAATGAATATAATGTCTCGTATAAACACTAAAATGTATGAAATCAGCTTAAGAATGTTCTTCAAAGTATAGACTACCCTATTCTGAAGAAATAATCTTATTTCATCATGTTTTGCATATAAATCATATTAGCCAAATAACCTTAAGTGTTATGAATTCTAGACTTACTAGTATTGAAGAAATCTGTAGTTAAGATATTTGTATCATTAAATTCTTCTTAAAAACCACAATATATATATATATATATATATATATATATATATATATATATATATATTCAGTAACCTAATTTAACATATCTAATATTATTCAAAACTACTTTTCGTGCAAAACCAATTAGGGATTAAGTTCTAATCATTCATAGCATGCAACTTAATGATCTAATGTGATTAATTCTATTAATCCAAATAATTTTAGCATGTAGAATTCGAAAATCAAGAATAGATAGTCTATAAAAGAAACCATGCATTGCTCAACCTAAAAGCCGTTAGCGATATGAATGTATATATATATATATATAGTCAATCAATCAGAATGCGAGACCATGTAATCATTCAACAAACCCTAAGTTACACCTGTTTCCTATAGTTGATTTTATTTGATTTTTTATCTGACTTCTTTTTGCCCTTATTGAACTTGTTATTTGTTGTGTTGTGTTCTTCGTTCGCCACGTGTAGAACCGACGCCATTGATTCCATCATCGACAACGTCAACTGCGACCTTGACTTCGTCGTAAGCAATAAATAAGCAAGACAAGCACCCCTTTGATCATATTGATCCCAGTTTTATAAATGTTTTCATTAGATGTTTTACTGCATGCGTTACTTTTATTAAAGTCTGCTAATTTATGGGTATTAGTAGTTGTACCTGTAGTTCCATAGAACTTTCTTGATAAGTATGGATTGTGAACCTTGATAACCCTAGAATAAAATAGACAGTATTTGATGTCAATTTGGGTTACTCACACTTAGTTTCATACTTAGCCATGCTTAAGAAACATAAAACTTTGATATGATTAAAAATGTTGGATATGACAATTAATGGGTATGACCTCTCTTTATGATTGGTATTTTGGATAAAAATGAAAATAAAACTATGATTTAGATGCGGGCAATTATTGGCAACAGCCGCATGTACAAGGGACTTGTACGTAGTATAGGGGCAGACTATTGCCCGTGTCGAATTAAGGACCGATCTATGAGTTGTTTTCAGGCCAAGAAATACGTACAACCACAAGTACTGGTATGGGACAGTATTAACCTATTAAGTTACTTAAAACTAGCTTTACACATTGGTAGGCCGAAGTGGTGTGTACACCATGCTATGGGAAGAAGTGGGACAATTTGGTGTGTGTCATCACTTGTCGTACTGGCCACACATCTTTTGCTGCCATAGTATGGGTTCATCATCGGGCTGGTGCAAAGTTAGGATTAAGTAATGTAACGGTTATATTATGATCTCCTTGCCAACACACCAAATGAAGTGTGTTACTGGCCTGGCAAAAAAGGTTGATCATTTCTTGTGGGTAAAGCTGTACATCTCTGCAGAGAATAAAACTAATCGATTAGCCGCGTCCGCGATAATGGGCACTTGGTAAAGTCATCACATAGTTGGCTGATTTTATTTTCATAAAATCTGGTTTCTGCCGTGTGTCGGTAATTTCTACTGTGTATCAGTAGGAATGATTTGTGTATAAGGTCATGATACCCAGGTACATGAGATTTATTTATGCTTATATTCTGTTATTCTCAGTATTAAATTGCTTTTACTTAAATTCCGTTTTGCAATCTACTATCCTGTATTTACATTTCAAATTGCCTTTATGCAAATTAACCGTAGTAGCCTTTCCTTTGAAATGGCTTGCATATATCATAGGTTTTGTAAAAGTCTTGCGGAGTACGAAAGTACTCACCCTTGCTTAATTGTTGTTTTTAGGTGAAGAATTAGATTAGCCCGATGAAACATATTTGTCGTAGGATTCGGGATATTAACGATGAGCTTTTCTAGGGATTATGTCTTGTCAGTTGTCTGAGGGATTGGATGGGCACACTACAAGACTTTGCTTCTCTGCTGCTATAAACTCTGAATTGTAAGATTATTGTGTAAATTAGCTTTCGCTTTAATAATATGATGTATGGCTGTGATTCCAATTGTTGTAAATGTGCGTACTAGCTACTGATCATGGGACTAGTACTGTATGCACATGAGATTTCCATTTTTGCATTTATGTGAAAATAGGGGTCATTACAGTTTGGAAATAGAGGTCGATATTTTGGGAATTACCATATTGGAAGGAGTTAGATGTTCGGCATTGTATTGATGTCATGCATATTGAGAAAAATATTTACGATAATTTAGTTGGCATCCTGCTAAACATACTTGGGAATACCAAGGATGGTGTGAATGCTCTCCGCGACATTGCCTACATGAGAATCAGGTCCAAGCTTGTAGCGATAGAGGAGGATGGAAAAGGTCCGTACATCCCCGCTGCATGTTACACCTTGCCCAAGAAGGAGAAAGAAGACTTCATCAAGTGTCTTCAATGTATTAAAGTTCCATCATGCTACTCCGTAAATATTAAGAAGCTTGTGTCCATGGATGATTTGAAGTTGCTTGGTATGAAGTCCCACGACTGTCGTGTCTTAATGACCCAAATGCTCCCTATTGCAATCAGAAATATTATGTCAGAGGATGTCCGGTTGGCAATCTCGATGCTATGTTATTTCTTCAATACGATTTCTTGCAAGGTTATTGATCCTGATGTACTAGACAACTTGTAGAGTGAGGTGGTAAGACTTTATGTCAGCTTGAGATGCATTTCCCAACGTCATTCTTCGACGTCATGGTCCACCTTGTTGTTCACCTTGTTAGAGAGATTAAGATATGTGTACCTGCATTCCTACGTTACATGTATCCGTTTGAGAGGTACATAGGTATATTAAAGTCATACGTGAGGAATCTGTCAAAATCTAAAGATAGTATTGTTGAAGGTTATGGGACTAAAGATGTTATTTAGTTCTACGTGAACTATCTAGGTAAAAGACAAGCAATTAGTGTTACTGTATCTCGTCATAAGGACAGACTTGTTGGCAAAGGAACCATTGGGTCCAAACTAACGAGTCCACGATTTGATATGCATTACAAAGCGCATTTGACAGTCTTGTAGCATAGCGCAAAAGTTCATCCATACATCGAGCAGCACAAGTTGATATTACGGGAATAGAATCCACATATGGATGAGCTTTCCATCACGTGAGAACACAACGATCGATTCCTCACATGGTTCAAAGAAAAGGCGAAGGTATCCGTCAGTAAGGATGTCAAATGGTTGACTGACGGATCAAGATTTAATATATAGACATGTCAGGGGTACGATATTAATGGCTACACCTTTTACACCGAAAGTCAAGTTGCAAAGTGTACCGTTCAAAATAATGATGTGAGCATAGATGCTTCATCCGATGATCACTCGAAAGGAGGATCCTCAAGCGCAATGAACTCCTTCTACGGGATGATCGAAGAAATTTGGGAACTCGATTACGGAATATACCAAGTTCCATTGTTCCGATGTAAGTGGGTGAGACTTCCACATGGAGTGAAGATCGACAAGAAAGGTTTTACTCTTGTGGATCTCAATAGACTCGCCTACAAAGATGAATTATTCGTCCTTGAGAAGCAAGCAAATCAAGTCTCCTACGTGCGTGATCCGGCCAATCCGAGGTTGGACGTCGTCCTTCATGGCAAGAGGCGGATCGTTAGAGTTGAAAATGTCATAGATGAAAAAGAGTACAACCAATTCGATGAAATATCTTGTTTGCATATGGTGTAACAGCCTCAAAAATCATAAAATAAAGAAAAATGAAATAAAAATATTTTGTGCATTATTTTCGAAATTTCTGAATTTCCTGGATTTTCTGAATATTCTTTTGGCTTTTCTTTAATGCAAAAATGTGAAATGAAGAATATAGTAAATAGAAAATGGTAAAAAGTAAAAATGTTAATTCAACAAAAATTTACCAAAGTTTCTAAAAATATCTGAGGGCTCTCCTCAGCTTGCTTAAGTCGGTGGGTAAGCTGAATTTATAAAAATAACAATTAATCAAAGATAATCATGGGTAAAAATCTCAGGGTAAAATGGTAAAACAATTTGGTAAAAATATCTGTAGATCATCCTGACCCAAAATTTTTATCTTGCCGACAACAAAACAGTATCAACCTCCTGTAAAAATATGAAGAATTTACTAAATCATTTTATAATTTTAAAAATTCGAAAACAGTGAATAAATAATCTGGAAAACAGTAATGTCAGAATTTTTAAAAATTAAATAATAATAATTAAAATCTGTAATTTTTACAGAAGGTGTAGAATATCATTTTAAATCATCATAAAAAGTTTTGTAAAATAATAACTTCATTTAAATCGCAAATTAAAATAAAAACAGAATAGGCAATGCAGTAACTGTTGCAATGTCAGAATTTTATAAAATCATCATGCATCATAAAATGTCGAAAATTTTTCAGGAGGCTGGTAATATCCTTGCCGACCTATGGTAAAAATTTCATAAATTTTCGTGCCCGTTTGAACGTTGAAATTTCCGTTGAAATCCCGTTCGGTCGTGAGGCTTCTCGAGTTCTTTTCGCTCTCGCGACATGTGGGCCCGGGCTGTCGTGAGACACCTCAGCCAACAGCCGCTGCCAGCTCGCCCCCATGCGTCAGCGACCCGCCGCGCCTTCTTCCTCTCCTCTCTCTGCTCTCTCTCCGCGCCGGCGTCGCCTCTCGGTTTCTCTCACCCAAGAAACCGCCTTTCTCTCCTATATAAACCCCTCTCGTGCGTTCGCAGCCGACCTAGCCGTGCCCACGCAAACCCATTCCGCCGCTGCTTTGGTCGTCTTCTCCGTGACAGCAAAAACCACAAAGAGGTCAAAACTCGCAATCCACCGCCTCACCATTCCAATCCAATTCCTTGACTGAAGCATCCTAGAGCCTCCAGAACTTATCCGAGCCCCTACGAAACCCATTCTTCCCGCAAGCTCCTCCGCCGTGTTCTTCTTCCGCCACCGCGCGCGGTGAGACCTCTATTCCGCCGCTCATTCTTTGAACTAAACCCATAAATGGAATCCTTGAAGTCCACCGATGCTTTTGGTAGTGATCTTCAAGCTCGGGAAGGTCTCGTTTTGCGAACGCCGGTGAGCCGTGAGCTCCGCCGCCTCTCTCCGGTGGCAAGCCGCCTCCGCCATCTCCGTACCGGCGCCACCACTCCAAAGATGCGCACAAGTGTCTTGAGCATGAATCCGGAACCCATTCCGTGATTCCGGCCGTGCCGCCGGCCGGCGAGCTCGTCTTCTGCCGCGATCCTGCTCTGGTCACCGCCAAGCGGGCCCACTGTGTCGGCGCGTCTTGTTGAGCAGCGTACCCGACATGCGGACCCGCTGTCGGCCATACCTTGTAGCGCATCGACGGCCGACCGATGGGCCCGGCTTGTCAGCGCCTCAAGAGCGGTTCCGCCCGAAATGGAAAGCGCGTTTTCCGCGCAAAAGTGTACTTTCCATTTTCGGCAATTTTCTGATTTTTAGTATTTAATCAAAACCTAGATATTCATTTAGCCATATCTTTCAAATCATTTAACCAAATCTGATGAAATAAAATTCTAAATTCATCTAAAATCCAGTAGATTCAGAATATGCAAAAATATTTCAGAATTGAATTTTATTTGAAATTCGAATTTAAATTCAAAGTAAAGGTTAGAAATATGCCATTCATGGAAATTTTGCAAATAACCTCCAAATTTAGTAAAATAAATTTTATTAGAATCCTTGTAATCTCAGGAGCCAGAATCTGTAAAAATACTTAGGGTGTGTTGTAAGAAAAATCTAAGTTATAAAATAAGTAGAAAATAATGCAATAATGGTTTAAATAGATCAAATCTTTAAATTGCAAAAGAAAACAAATAACTCATGTAACCATTCCTGAAATTATGAAATCATTTTATTTGAATATTTCCATCTGATTTCTTTTTGGCCTTATTGAAATTTGGTATTTATTCTATGTCGCCTTACGACGTGTAGAACCCGACGAACCCGGTACGTTCGACGACCAGGAGTTTGAAGTCGAGGATAGTCAACAAGTCAAGCAAACCCCCTTTGATCATATTGATCCCAGTTTTATAAATGTTTTCATTAAATGTTTTACTGCATACTTTACTTTTATTAAAGTCTGCTATATTTTGGGTATTGGTAGTTGTACCTATTGTCACATAGAACTTCCTTGATAAGTAGGAAATTGAAAACCTTGAAAACCCTAGATTAGCTTAGACAATATTTAATGTCAATCTAGGTTACTCACATTTAGTGAAATGCTTAGCCAAAGCTAAATGAGTTAAAACTGTGAAATGATTAAAGACTTTGGATATAACATTTAAATGGGTATGACCATTTTTGTGGTTGGTATTTGGTTGGAAAATGAAAATAAAACTATGGTTTAGATGCGGGCAATTATTGGCAATAGCCGTGTGTGCATGTTTTGCACGTAGTGTAGGGTGGAGATTATTGCCCGTGTCGGATTAAGGACCGAACTATGAGTTGTTTTCAGGCCAAGAAAATTCATACAACCACAAGTCTTTGGTATGGGACAGCTCTAACTTATTAAGTTATTTAAAACTAGCTTTGCACTTGGAAGGCCGGAGTAGTACGAGCTGTTTCTTAATGAATTGCTCGACGGGACGTCCACACCGAGGTGATCATGGATTAAACGTCTACCAATATAACGATGTACGCCATATTGTGGGTAGTTCCATCATTTCTATGCTCTGAGTTCTTACTCCACAAAATGGGTTTGTCGTCATCGTGCTGGTGCAAAGTTAGGCTTAAATAATGTAACAGTTATAACATGACTCTCTGCGGCACACCAAAGGCAGTGTGCAAATATCGATTGCTCAAAGAGTCAGTCATGTCTTGTGGGGAAAGCTGTATACCTCTGCAGAGTGTAAAACTAATCGATTAGCCGCGTCCGCGGTCATGGACACTTGGTAAAGTCATCACATAGTTAGCTGTTTTGCTTATTTTCCTAAAAAGTGGTTTCTACCACGTGTTGGTCATTTCCGCTGTGTGCGGAAAGAAATGATTTTAAGTATGATCAGTATACCCAAACATTCGTAATTTATTGATGCTTACATTCTATCACTTTTAATATTAAATTGCTTTTATTTAAATTTCATTTTGCAATCTAATATTCTGTATTTACATTTCAAACCAGCTTTGTGCAAATTAACCTTAATAGCCCTTCTTTGAAATGGCCTGCATGTATTTTAGGTCTTGCATAAGTCTTGCGAGTACGTAAGTACTCAACTTGCCACTGTTGATATTTTTAGGTGAAGAAACAGATTTCCCCGACGAATCTTACGTTGATGCAGGATACGGGGAATTTAACGATGACTATTTCTAAGGATTTTCCTTGTCAGTTGCCTGTGGGACAATGGGTTAAAAGGCACACTACAGGATGTTGTCTCCACTGCAGTTTTACTTTTGGTATTGTAAAAATAATATGTAATCTTACTTCCGCTGTGTAATAAAGTTTGTGTATGACTGTGATAACAATTTGTATTTGTGCGTACTAGCTACTGATCATGGGACTAGTACTGTATGCACATGGTATCCATTTTTGGTATTGATTTATCAAAAATGGGGGCCTCACATATGGGCATATCTTAGTAGTGATGACGACACACATGGAACAAATTACATGCGTGTAGATCATCAAGAAGGGTTGTATTGTAAATAAACGGACTACGTCAATGTAAATAATGCTATGTGTTTGAAATATTTGTATTGTACATTATTTTTCTGTAACCTTTACTTTGCTTTAGCTAAAAGTAAATAATACCATTATTTTTTAATGTTACCTTGCTTTGCATTAGTAATTTAGTTAAGACATGGAAATTTAAGAAAATGAGTATCTGGTATTGACTACATAAAGCAACCAGCAGTCACATATAAGTAGGGAGGATGACATAGTTAATAAGGTGGTAGAGTTGATTCAAGTGAGCAGGAGAACTTAATTTTATATTCTGTTATGCCTCTAAACCAGGAGAACTTGACACAAAAGGCCCTAGTTATAATGTACTTTCAACATTGGCAAGAAGAGCCATTATCAATAGTATTATGCAATAAATTAACGTGCAAATCATAAATACATGTAGATCAGTTGATCTGGAAAAGCAAGGGCACATCACAATCGGAGTACCTTGCCAACTACATCAAGCAGGCATTGCGGGCTGAGGCGAAAAAGGACTTCATTCTATTTCCGTACCACGAGGATTAAGAACTACTTTACCGTTCAATTACTTATACGCACTTAAACCGTATACGAACTTATTTTCTTGTACTGCATACCATGTAATAAGCAACCATTGGGTTCTACTCATGCTCGCCCCAAGTGAAAATAAAGTCTACACTTTTAACTCGATCAAGAAGAGACCGATGGCCTACACGATCAAACCTGTTTTTGCATAAGTACATTCCTCTAACCAAACACTTTCTGTATTTAACTACATTCATTTTTTTGCTTCAATGGCATCTCTCCAATGTATGTAGGGGATTCTTGTTTTACGTTGTTGAAGGAGGGTGACACGATAACAAATGAGGCGACCAGTTGGAGTGAAAGCGCTTCAAGGTACAAGTGCCTAGCATTGGATTATTTTTTTTCTAACATCTATTCTTCATCTCTTAAATTGATTTTCTTTATGCACAGTGTCATCAACATGGGAGGAGCGACCTGGGCGACTTCTACGTCATGCATCACATGCTGATCCTGATCGGCGCTCACACCTTTTCCCTGAGGTATATGTACATGCATAATACACTTAGCCATGCACATTACAAATTTTACAACTTAAATTAGTGCACTCATTTCTATTTTGCAAAAGATCGATATCCCCCTCAAGAGCTTACAAAACAAAGTTCTCAATAAATTACGAGACCACATATGTCAGTGGTACTGGACAGAAGTTCTAGCAGAGGACAGTAGGTTTAGACACTCGACAGGCTCCTACTAGTCCATATGTAAACAATATTATATCATGTGAATGTGATATGTGTACTGACTGTTAAGTATGTTTGTGTTCTATATTGTGAACGAATGTGATATGTGTATTGTAAAGTGTCTGTGTTTTACATATATTGTGAATGTGATATGCATACTGTGTAATCTGTGTTGTTTTTGGTAGGATGTAGAAAAGAACAAAGCTCCAACCCCTCATCACAATCGGTTCTTGCTCAAAACCGATTGTGATGGCCATTTAACACTATCGGGCAAAAATCGACTGTGATAGCGCCTACTCATCACTGTCTAATGACTTTGTATCGCCATGGCGCGCAGCCTCTATCCCTATTCTGTGTCTCTAGCAAGTGGGCCCCGCTTGTCAGAAGCGTCATTAGGATTAAGATTAGTTTAATTAATCCGGTTTAAAGTACATGAGTCTATTACATGTGGGTCAATTAGGATTAAATGGTTTAATATATATTTCAAACCGATATTTAGATGTGTCATTGACATGTGGGCCCTACATGTCAGTCTTTGTAAAAAAATCATTTTCTTTAAAATGAGAATACACCTTCTCTGTTGGAAGACATAAACTTTGAGATTACGCCTTCAACGTCATCCCCTTTTCTTTTTAGGATTTTCGAGCTGATTTAAATTCAAATGGTCATAACTTTTGCATACAAACACCAAAGTGAGTGAAACCAGTTTTTAATTTTTTATAAAATCATGCTATTTCTGAATCTCAAAAATATTTTATTTGGTCTCGATTTGTATACATTTGTTTCTTATTTGTGCCTTTTGATACTGTGTGTGTAGATACCAACTTCCTAGTAACCCTCATTGTTGAACCAGAGCAAGCTCAAGAGTCCAACAAGCAAGGCAAGCTTCTCCTTTGATTATATTGATCCAATTATTTTAAATAATTTATATTGTTTTACAAATTTACAAATGCATGCATGTACTTTTAGTATAATGGCTATATTATGGGTATCGTAATTAGTCCTACTTGTTGCATGGAACTTCCTTTGTAAATACACAATTTCAGTATTGAAATCCATCTTACGGGTTAGACAATTACTGATGTCAACCTTGGGTATACTCGATTACACATACATGTGCTTAACCATGGTTTAGGTTTAGGAAGAACAATGAATGGTTAAAACATTGGTTCGGAAATGCGAGAATTTTGACATGATGGACAAGAGAGGTTACCTCTTTTATTTTGGTATAAAATAAAAACTAATTCTATGATGCGAACGAGTTAATCGTATGATCTGTGAAGTGCGAGGGATGGACTTGTACATAGTGTAAGGGGGTTCTCGCTCGGGTCGATTAAGGACCGAACATAGTGTTGTATAATCTAAGATATCTATACAACCATAAGTGCTATTATAGGATTGCTTTAGCTTACTAAGTTGTCTTGGACTAGCTTTGCACATTAGAAGGCCCAAGTAGTGCATGCATTCCAGGTAGGTTTGCTCGAAGGAGATCCTTTATGGAGGTGTTGGGGCTAAAGCTTGCCGATAAAATGATGCATGCCTTGCTATGGTGGGAAATGGTTATGATAGGGATGGACTGTCATTGTTATTATGCGTATCTGAATATGACGATGATCTATTTTAGGGTTTGATCTAGTCAGTCGCCTATGGATTTTTGGGTCGAGGTATGCTAATGGACTCTAGTATTTATTTTGCTAATTTTCGTTGCACTCTTGTTCATTTGGCCCAACAGCCCTGTTATTGCAAGAACTATGCATCGTTTGTATATAAGACCTATATTTTAATAACTATGTCATGTTGTGTATGGATGTAATGATAATGTTGTTAATGTGTGTACTAGTCTCTGGTCATGAAACTAGTACGGTATATACATGAGGCTTTCGAGTATTCCACGCCTGGGTAGGGGTCTCGACACCCACTATATAACTGGGATATGAGACACATTATACACATATCAGAAATATCAATAAAGAAAGAGAATCATAGGATCTACATCTGATATCTCTATTTTAATGTCATGTTTATGTGATATTGACCGGTCGAGAACATGAGCTCGATTTCACAACATAGATCTCTAGCCGGAATGCACGTAACGTGCACCTACGGACGAACACTACTACAAACAAGTTCATCACAGACGGTTTTGTGAACCGTCTGAAAACATGAGTCAGTGATGACAATGATGTATCATAGATGGTTCTTGAACCGTCAATGAAACTCACATTACATCACAGATGGTTCTATTAAAGAATCACTGATGGTTCCTTATATAGAACCGTCTGTGATATTAGTTTTTAATGCTAAATATTTTTTTATTTATTGGCTAGCCTCAAGAAATGCTAGCCATGCCCTCTGAAACAAGCAGATTATACAGACTGTCATAAGCAGATTACACATCACAAGCAGATTATATTGCAAGTAGATCACATATGACAGATTACATAACCACTTCAAAAATCAACTCAAATGTTATATTAACCAACATATCACAGATTACACCACCATTTTAGAGATCAACTAAAATATTATATTAACCAATGGAATGCGCAATTAGAATTGACAAATTCACACAAGTTTCACAAATTAACCAATAGAATGCTCAAGTTTCACAAATTAGGAAGCGTGGAATGTGCCTTTTGGAGCTATGACCTCACGCATCAAGAATCCAGAGAGGTGTTCTTGAGTTGCCTCTAGATGGGCCTTTTTCAATATAGTTGCAACGCTGATCTTCTTTGTACCAATGAAGGTTCGCATATTATTGCAAATGTAGAAGGCACATAGGTTATTTCCCTGTCCCTATTGGGCGCACTATGAAAATAGAATTTTTTAGTTCCAGGGGCATTATTACAGAGTGATATAGGATTATTGTGTACTAGCGGCTATCGAAAAGAAAAAATCGTGTTTCAGCTTCGACGTGTCCTTGTGTGGCCCTCCACGATTTCTATACACTCTGAACGCACTATGTGATTACAAAAAAGTAAACATCAGCCATTCAATGAGCTATAGGAGAGTAATCTATGGAGGAAACGTGATTACTTGTCGAGTAGTTTTCCGATAGGCTTCAAGTCATGGCTGCCCTTACGTAAGGAATCAACGTAACCAAACCGATTTTTTCTTGGTTCAACTACAATTAGAACCAAGTGAAACCTACATAGGGATAAAGTCATGGTTACTCAACCTAACTTTGAGTTGCATGTAAAGTACAAATCAAAGTATAACATGTAGTGCAACACTTACGACGGGTTGTAAAGTAGAACTATGTATTCCGTATCGCGTGGAGCCAGTGATGCCTCTATCACGTAATCCTCGACGTAAGTAGCATTTTCTTTCATTGTTTGGTTCGAGACTATGTGTGGGTCGAGGAAACCCACCGGTATTTTGGTCCTTTTCGCTTCAAGGATCATGTATCTATATACACAAAAGCAAGGAGTTATATGACATTTATCGGTAATACACGAATGTATAGACCGTGATTGAACACACTTACAATGTCCAACATCTCATGAGCGTGGCATCGATGGAGTCGAGGTTGAAGAGATTGAACAAGTCCTTGAAGTCAACCGTGAAGAAGCCCCCAAACAACTGATTGAAAAGATGCTCATGCTTGAAGCTGATCGAGAAACTCATTACGCTTGTTGCCTCTGGCTTTTTGCTTCTTCCATGTACCAATCATGCAATCTAATGGATTCCTTTGAAAGTTCTTGTACGCCCTTTTTCGTAACTAAAGGCTCTCCTAGTTTGAATTTTCGGTCCAAAAGGGCATATTCATATTCTAGCTTCTTCATGATCTGCTTGGATTTTTCCTTGTCTCCCATTCCACTTTTGGTCATCTTTATGGGAGAGGAGCGGGTACGAAGTGTTTTATCGACCTGCACTGATGCTCTGGGCACGATAGCCGATTGTGTGGGCCGGTTCGGTGCTGTTGGTGGCTCCGGTAGCACTGCTATCTCCACCGCAGTAGGTGGATCATGTTGTGCATGTTGCTCCGATGCTGGAGGATGATCATCGATTAAGATGTCCCTTTTGCGCCACAGGATGAATGTGTTAACGACATGCCTTAGTGTCACGATCTCATTGTTTGGGGGCATCTCCAACGAGACGGTCTTGAAAAGTTCATTCACGTAATCCACAGTGACCTTCACGTAACCCAGCGCTACCGGACGACTGTGAATAGTTGTCGTTTCACTGGTTTGATACACCGCCGCTAACCAGCCTGTAGGACAATAGAGCTATCGCAAGCCTCACTTGGAGCTTGCACGACGTGACCTCCCACATAAAGGTATCCAATTAATTAGCTATGACGTCCAACATATTCTATGTACGGAGCATTCCAGACATATGTAGAGCCTTAATGCCATCGACGACAAATGTGCCGTCATGTACGTCTGTCTCAAGGGTGGACGCATAGCTGCTCCGCCGGTGAGTGGTCTGAATTATGTCGGTGCTTCTGGGGCTTGCGCGGTACGTGTGAGTTTGTCCGCAACCACCCTTAGCTCCCACCTTTCCTCAAGGCTTCTTAGCTTTTCATCAAATTGCGCTTTCAACCCTGCCTCAATTTGTTCCTTATGCTCTTCCTTAATCGATGCTACTAGCCGTTCCTCGTGCTCGGCTTTGGCTTTTTTCCTACTTCGGTACATGTCGAAGTCCTGAGGAAATCCCATTTTCCAGGGGACGAAAACACCCAAGTCGCGTGCAACCAAGGTGCTCCTTGCTTCCCAAGGCCATTGATACTACATCTTTCTCCATGTCCCACTGGAAAGAGGCTGGCGATGATTCTGAACTCAACACGAGCTGCAAGAGCAAGGCATGTCATGCCACTTATAATTATGAAGCAATTACAAACTACGTAGTTCGATATCTTACCAGGCATTGGGACACTTTCTTGTCTACGGGGTTCCTGAAGGACACGGTGCCCGAAGACATGGTATTTGACCTCGCTCTTAGCCAATTTCGGGCACGTGGGTCTTTGATCGAGACAAATGGCGGGGACGCCCCTATCAGAAGTGCCTCCTTGTCATCCCTCCTCCATTGCTTGCCCTTACTCGCGTACCCAGCGGTGCCGAGTATGTGGGGTTGGGTGTTCTGGGCCTGGAGAGCCTTGACCGCTTCAATCCGACGCACGAATTCTTCTGATATCTTCATCTCAGTAAATTATTGGCATACATCTACGTCAATGAAACCATACTTCGAAAATGGATTCCTTTCCTTCTTGACGTAATTTGTGACAAGCATGCTTTTAAAGTTCTTCCACGCTTTTTTCGCTACTAGCAATGCATATCGTCGCACTAGGTGGACAGCATCTTCCGGGATCTCGAACGATGCAAAAAAAATTGTGACTATATTGTTGCGCATCTCGTCAGTCAGCGACTTCCAGGATGGACGAGTGATGGGCACATGTTCCTGTCCAACTATCCCACACAAGCTCCGAAATACGTTCACTGCCATCGAAGGTTGGTGGGGGCCCTATCCTACGGATTGACCGCTGTGATGGTATATCGGCTCTGGGGCCTTTTATTTATGCCTCTTAGACCACTCGTTGGTTTTCCTATCTTCAGCTCATCAGATCCATTTCGGCGGCGAGGATTGAGGGGACGTCATCTTCATCAAATTTAACCCAATCGAAGAAAAGGGAATAAAACTTTCAATTGAAGTCCATATAGGAGCTTATATAGAAGTTTTTCACGGTCATACATATGTATGTAAGAAATTGAGGCTAAGAGGAGATTAGAAAACTAAGAGAAGATCAAGTCTGAAACATGCATAAATGCAAGTCTGCGTACTCTTTACAGTAGAGGATACTGTCGTTCGGATATGCATGTATTCTTTCTATTTCTATTCTCAAAGAATAAAGAACCTTCTTGGCTTTGTAGGTGGTTATTGGCAACTAATTCTTCTCTGGAAGCATGTTTACTAATAGACCTAACAACGCTGTGAAACTCTTGTCGGACCAACTGTTGCTCGCCTTCAATTTCAACAGTTCAAGCATGGATGACAACCTTGTGTATTTTGACTTGCAGCCGGGGAACAAAGGTTTCTTCGAGTCTTCCGTCAAGCCCCAAAATTTACCATACTCTCTGTCATCGTGGTTCCCTTCTGCATTATGTAGCATCTGATCCAGATTGTCATCCTACAACCTATTCTCATGTGGAGCACAATCGATATCATCCGGCATATCGTCGACTTCGTCGGTGATGTTAGCACTGCCTGTTTCCTGTATAATCTGCTGATCTTCATCGTGACTGATCCAACATGTATAACCTCTTTTGAAACCTCGTAGAATCAAGTGTGCTTCAATCTGGGCTGAATCGCCAAACATCCTCAGATTGTCATAGTCAATACATGGACAAGACATAAATTGGACCCCTTATTAAGCATATCCTCCTCTGCAGCTCTTCTAAAAGCGGAGAAGCCATTAATATACTCGACACTTGCACGATTCGCAGCATACATTCAGCTTCGGTCCATCTACGTATGCTACGTATATATAATAATAATAAGTGTTAAATAATGAAGTAGACTAGAAGTGCGTGCATATGCACATATTCTTAAATTGGAGCACAAATTAACTTGCTGAACACTAACGTAAATCATAAACCATGCTAGATCTAAATAATCTTCGCTCTGTACCAAGCTAGCTATAATCTAAACCAAGTATGTATCTTTAATTTTCTCTTTACCAAACTAGCTACCTCTTAGATCACAAACAATAAATGGAACTAGCTACAAGCTACATCTAAAATTAACATATATTTTCAAATTCTCTCTCTTTATCAAGCTAGCTAGCTAGCTTCTTACATAAAAAAGAAAAAATGGATCTTCAATTCTCTCTTTACCTAGCTAGCGGCTAGCTACATCTTCAGAATAATACCATTAGAACCAATTACTACTTTAGAACATAAAGAACAAATGGATCTACACCAACCTAGATCTAAACCAATATCTTTAAATATTCTCTCTTTATACCAGCTAGATCTTAATTCGATCAACATAATGCAATTATAAGAACCAATTACTAACATTAGATCACCAAGAACAAAAGGATCTATAATCACTATTCCAAATCTATAATCTCCTTGCACCAGATCGCCTCACAATCGCACCCACATCAAAAATAGCTATGGAAAACAGAAGTGGGTTGGGGGCCTCGCAGCTCTCTGTACTTATTTCTATAAAATGCTCATTACAAACAGTTCTAACCAAAAACCGTTTGAGATAACACCTCCAAGCAGACAGTTCCAGCCAAAAACAGTCAGTGAGACATCACTGACGATTTTTGGATAGAAGGGTCAGTGATAGGTGACCACATCACAAACGGTTCTATCTATAAACCGTCAGTAATAGCAATGGTACTCATCACTGACGATTTTTTGCTAGAAGGGTCAGTGATGGGGACCGCATCATAGACGGTTGTAACAAAAACTGTCAGTGGTGAATAGTATAGTCATCACTGACGGTTTTTTATTAGAACCGTCTGTGATGTGGTCCTCATCACTGACCCTTCTAGCCAATAAACCGTCAGTGAAGAGTATCATTGCCATCATTGACAGTTCATAGCTAAAAACATCAGTGATGAGGGGGTCTGATTTAAACCTTTCTGTGGTAGCGGAAAAGTGTTCTATAGACTGTAATCCGAAATTTCATCAAGAAAAAAAATATTTAGAGTAGGCCCAGTGTCTAGCAATGTAGCCTCTTGAATTAGGCCCCTCTGAACTTACTGATAATAGTGCAGTAATGGCAGGGATTCATTAATTGTATCCCCCGGAATGCTCATGCTAAAGGCTGTAGATTCCAGACCGGACTTCCAATTCGGATCACATCAAACCATGAAATGTCCTCATCTTTGGCTGATTGATATGATCTGGTGCATAGGTCTGGAAAACCCGGCTTGGTCCAGTGTCTGACAAAAACAAATACTTGCGGGCCAGAGTGCACACTCTTTTTTTTTCTTCCTATTTTTATATTAACTATCCAACGCAGTGCAGAAACAGGCACCGTGAAATTTTTAGGGACTACCGTGAAAGCTTTTGTGAAATATTTTGTTTCTCAGTCATAAAAAGAAAACCTTTGAAATAGTTCACATGTGTAATCTCAACGACAAATTTTATATATGTTGATGTATTGCGCATCACAATCGGTAGTTGTGCGTTGCTCTTCTTTGTAGATAAACGGTAGGTCAAGTTTGCGGATGTAATTGTGTAAGATGATCAGTGTGAAAATCAGTACGTAGAAATAATGTAGGGATGATTCTTCATTTCTTTATGGAAATAACATGGAGGAGGGAGGTATGTTTTGTGATATTAATTAATTGCAGATAATTGTGTTGAATAAGTAGTAGGAGTATCAGCCAATGTGACCTTTGTGTTGTTTCCATTAAAATATATGACCAACACAGGTCATGCTCTTCCATCGGTTCATGCCCCATTGTGCCATTGGACAACGCCTCCGTGTAGGTCAGCCCTTGAGCTTAGCTAGCTCTACGAAGAACCAACTGAAAATAAGGGATTTTCAATTTTCGTGGCCTGAGCTCAATAGACAGGTTGTGTTTCGCTCCGGTCAAATTCCCTAGTTAATTAATTGGCTTTAATGCTGGCAACCATAACACTAACCTTGACTTTCCTGCAGGTCGTGGTAAGCATGTACGCCCAAAAAAAACACCATTGGTTTCAATGATAAGTAGTAGTCAGTACTCAGTAGTCACTCGCGAATAACAATATCACAATGCGTGTTCTTTTAGCCGGATTACAAATGCGTGTTCTTAAAGTAGAGTATTATTTTAATGATCATATAATGGAAATTTGTGATGCGAGTGCCGTTTATGTTTTCTTTTCTTGGGGACTATCGATCTTGTGACTGCCACTGTCAGGAACAACACTTAAATGCTAATGTCAGGATGTAAATGATCAAGATCTTAATGCCAGGACGTTTGCAATAGGCCATGAGATGGAGAAATGTATGGCCATATTGATGGAGCGACAACATGGGCATAGATATGTTGCCATTTCGGCATTTTCTTAGCCGGTGCCGGACCCATTCATCAGAGAGTACTGACACACGTTGACTACAACAGAACGCTGCCGGGGATATCTGTGCAGATTGTGCAGGCCTGTTCCGCCACCATCAATAGATAGATAGATACACGGGAAACACCGAAACAGTAAAATAAATAAACAGAGGAGGAAGCCCTTGTTTGATTAGTGCTAGAGCTGGGCACTTAGGCCGGACTCTTTTGGACCGGCCCGAGGCACAACATTATGGTCCGGCACGAAGCCTGATCCGGCACGAAGTGGGCCATGCTGGGCCGGCACGACACTGTAGTACGGGCCGGGCCGGGCTCGAGAATCAGGCACGATGGGCGGTTCGGCACGGCACAACACTTAGAATGGGCTATACTGGGCCCGATGACCCAGGGTATGAGGAAGAAGTTTAGCATGAATGTCACTGACTCACAGAGCATGACCGTTATGGATGCACCCAGTAGCATTAATGCCACCCCTATCGCTGACACCTGAGAGAGATGGACAAAACAAGAGAGAGCTGCTTCTCGCACGTCTCTCTCAATCTCTCTCAGCTCTCTCTCTCACCAGTCTCTCTCAATCTCTCTCGTTTGTCTCGCTCACTTTCTTTCTCGCCCATTGCCCCCTCTCTCGCCCATGTTGAGCATATCCCCCTCGCTCTATGTAATTGTTCAGTAATAAATAAATTTTAGTTCTTTTCTCATAATATTTGCATTCACCGCCTCAATTCTATACGTCTCCGACTCCTTTCCTCTCGTTGCAATAGTGCAAATGGGTCGGGTCTGGACCGGCACGGCACGAAGCAGGCACGAAGCGCAAATAGACCGTGCCTGGGCTCACCGAAGGCGAGCCTGGCCGGCAAGGCACGATAGGCACGACGGGCCGTCGCGGCCCAGCACGGTTCAGACACGATGCACGATGGATCCGTGCCGGACTGGCCCGGGCCGGTACGACGCCAACCTCTATAGTGCACACAAAATGGTATACCTTCGTGGCCATTTTTTATATTCCTTGCTCTCTGTAGACATATAACTATTTTCAAGGACAAAAGGTAGCAAATAAAAAAACAGACGGCAGCACGTAGTACTATGCCTACTGCTGCTGCTGCTGTAGCAAAAAGAAACATGAAGAGCAGCTGGCTGGGCACCACAGGTTGTTGTTGACATCTCATCTTGTTTGATCTGCTGGTGTACTTCGTGTGATTCCCGGCCTCTGTCTCTGAACCGTTTCTCCTTCCAAAGGTTTCAACTTTCAACCTCCCCAGTCACCTGAGATTTTTTCTCAGGTTGTTGCATTGCATGCATGCATCTGATCTTGATCCCAATGACCCATCAGCTGGTCTTTCTCCAGCGCGGTGCACCAGCAACAAATAGGAGTAGGTCTCAACAAGAGATGATCTTGTCCAGTATGTATGCCCCGGCCCGGGTGCATATCCGTAATCATACATATACTAAAGATGGAAGGGCTCGCGCGCTCCGGAGCGTTTGAGCCGCCTCGCTCGCGGCTCGGGCTCGAGCCGCAAGCCGAGCAGCGAAAAAAAATTAGTTTAGGTCCTTTTTTTCGAAAAAATAAATTACGACTAGGTCCTTTTTCGGGAAAAAGTTACGGTTATGTCCTTTTTTTGAAAAAAGAATATATATTACGTCTAGGTCCTTTATGCGTTTTTAAACGTTGCGCTCGGGTCCTTTCGAGGAAAATCGAAATTATGATTAGGTCCTTTTTGGAAAAGAAAAATACGTTCGGGTCCTTTTTTTTAAAAAAAATATACATTGTGTTTAGGTCCTTTTCGCGTTTTTCTAGCACTGCGTTTAAGCCCTTTTGCGAAAAACACGAAATTCTTTTTAGGTCATTTTCGCGCGTTTTCTCGATTTACTCGTGTAGGGAGCAGCGATCGCGCGTTTTCTTGATTTGCTCGCGTGGGGAGCGACGCCCGTGGCGTGGCACGCAGCGTATAAGTTTCTAGTTAATTTGACAGCTGACAGGCACGCACTAGAGATTGCTTCACTAATTCATAACAGATCCAACAGGACTACTATACTCTAAGCGCAGGCCACATTGATATGAAGTACTTGGATGTAGCACTACTACATAAATGGTCACCTAAGTCGATTCTTTTTCATTATCTGGATCGGTTTTGGTAGCAATACAAAATTCTTAAATAGTGATGACGAGCGACCATCACGGTCAGTTTTCGCCCGATAGAGATATAGCGTTATCTGTGTCAGTTACAGGGTCGGAACCAACTCAGGAGACCTATTATCTCTATCGGTTTCGAGCTAAAAACCAATAGAGATAATTAAGAATCTGTATCTATTTTGCAATCAAAACCGATAGAGAAGTGCTTATGATCTCTATCGGTTCTTAGCGTGGAACCGATAGAGATTAGTGAATTATCTCTATCGGTTCCAACTAGGTAAATGCATACCAATACAACGATGCATGCCTTTTTATGGGGAGAAACGATTGTGGCAGGGATGGACTGCCTAAGTTGTTGTACAGATGATAGGGCTGGACTGTCATGCTTTATGTGTGTTTGTACTGCCATAGCAAGGGTTTGACGTCACCGGACTGGTGCAAAGTCATGTAGGGGTTATGTTGTGATCTCCTTGCCGACACACCGAAGGAAATGTGTTATTGGCCTGGCAAAAGGGGTAGATCATTTCTTGTGGGTAAAGCAGTACACCTCTGCAGAGTATAAAACTTTTTGAAAGCCATGCCCGCGGTCATGGGCACTTGGTAAAGTCATCACATAGTTAGAAGTTTTAGTTTTTCTTTTAAATGGCTTGGCTGGAAAATGTGTTTTGGAAATTGTTACTTTGCATCGAGGGTCAACAATAAAGTCTCAAAACAGTCATTGCAGACTGTGTTGTGAAATTCAGTACTCTACCAATACTTTATTATCACTCCCGCTTAATTTTACAAATTCCACTTGCAATATACAACATGTTTATGATTCATTCTAGCCAAATGCAATTTAATCGTAGAAACCACTCTTTTGTTATAACCTGCATTTTTATTTAATTCTGCATTTGTGAAACATTATAAATCTTGCTGAGTACACAATGTACTCAATCTTGATATCGTTGTTGTTTACTAGGTGATACAGAATACCCCGATGAAACATACGATAACGTAGGAAACGGGGATTTCAACGAAGAAATTTTCTAGGGTTTACCTTGTCTATTGCCTGAGGGATTATGGGCTAAGGCATACTGCAAGATAAATAAAGTTTCCGCTAGTTGTATCTGTATTTTAGTTTGTAAGTATAAATTGTATAACTTAAACCCTCTTGTATGTAATATATTTTATGTATTGATGTGATTTCAATTTATAAATGAGCGTACTAGCCACTAATCATGGGACTAGTACTATGTGCACTAGGAACCCATTATTGGTTATAAATATAAAAACTTAGGACCTCACACAAAGATTGACATCAAAGTTCCGACATTTTCTGAATTTACCGAAGGTTGCATCAAATCCGGGTCAAATACAAAAACTTTGCCCTGAGCTTGCTCGTGAGAATTTGATGATCAAGATGGAACAAAGCAAGCAAGAACCCCAACGAGATTGCCCTCAAACATGCAAATCACAATATACCTCAAAGCCTCGACTGCCGGTATTGGACAAATTACCAATTTATCCCAATGACCGGTCTTTCTTCTTCTTGAAGCATTGCCATGCTTCACGCTTTCCACGTGGCCCCAATGACTTGCCGCCAAGCATCTCACGCATCCGAACTCCCCTAAGCTGTCCTCTCTTGCAAGCGGGCTCAAGTCACTTGACCACCACATGTCCTTTTTCGCTTCACCATAGCGGCACCAACTTCTTTGACCGTTGTAGACCTCAACTCCTCCCTGAGCGTAACGACCCCATTTTCGCATAAATGCAAAAATGAAAATCTTATGTGCATACAGTACTAGTCCCATGATCAGTGGCTAGCAAGCACATTTACAACCATTGATATCACATCCCTACTCTCTATTACAAATGATAATGGTATTTTATACAATAAGGTCTTACAAAACAGATCGAAATGCAGCGAAAAGAAGCAAAGTCTTGTAGTGTGCCCATCCAACCCTCAGGCAACTGACAAGGCATAATCCGTAGAAAAGCTTCATCGTTAACATTCCCGAATCTTGCGTCAAATAGGTTTCATCGAACTAATCTGATTCTTCACCTAAAAACAACAAATAAGGAAGGGTGAGTACTTTCGTACTCCGCAAGACTTTTGCAAATCCTATAATATATGCAGGCCATTTCAAAGGAATGACTTCTACGGTTAATTTGCATAAAGCTAATTTGCAATTGTAAATACTGAATAGTAGATTGCAAACAAAATTTAAACAAAGCAATTTAATATAGAAAATAACAGTATGTAAGTATGAATAAGTAAATTTCACGAACCTGGGTATCGTGACCATGTCCATGAACCAATTTCTACCAACACCCAGTAGAATCCAGTTTTATGAAAATAAAAGCATATAACTAGTGCGGGCGTACCAAGACTCCCATAACCGCGGGAACGGCTATTCGAAAAGTTTTAAAGTCTGCAGAGGTGTACAGCTTTACCCACAAGACATGATTGACTCTTTGTGCAAGCTATTAGCAAACTTCTTTTGGTATGCCGCAGAGAGTCACGATATAACCGTTACATTACTTAACCCTAACTTTTGTAACATCTCGAGAAATTCAAAAATATGAAAAATGAAGAGTTTGAAATTTAGAAATTAAATTAAATAAAAAGTTCAATTGGAATCAATATTTTGATTTTAAACAATATCTTTTCTTCTTTTCTTGCATTTTAATCTTAAGAAAAGGGGAATAACAATATTAAAACTATTTCTTCCAAAACAAACAAACTATAAAAATGAATTTATAATGTGATCTTTAATTTGGATTTTAATTTCTTGAGTTATCAAAATTATTGGTTTACCTTGAGTTTTTGTTCTAAAAGAAAAGTTATATATATTGAAACGGTAAATGGTAAAAGTAAAAAGGATAAAAATCCAAAAAAAATAAAATTTTTAAAAATCTTAGATAAATCCCAGATCCATCCGGGATCCTGATTATGCAAATTGCACTGATCTGGATCAATAAAATATATTAAAAAGACAAAAATAACCCTATCTAGATACTCTAAACCGACCTTGTAAGAATTCTTCAGAAGTCACTCGACCTTAACCAGAGTTAAAATTTTAACCTTGCCGACATATTAATCTTACCCATGCCTGGTAAAAATATCAAGAATTGAATCCTAATTTAGTATTTTTAGATATTCAAAAACAGACAATCAGAAAAGCTGAAAATTTCAATATCAGAATTATCAAAAATAAAATATAAAATATAAAATCATGAAAATTTTATAAAGTCATATAATGATATTATAAACTCCTGTAAAAAGTTTCATAAAATATGAAGCTCGTTTGGATCATAAATTAAATATAAAACAGAATATGCAGAAATGGATATCATGCATTGTCAGAATTATTTACAATTTTACACAGACCATAAAAATGTGAAATTTTTAATTAAATCTGGTAATTACCTTTCCGACCCATGGTAAAATTTAATAAAATCTAGAGTTCGTTTGACCATCAAATTCGCCGTAATTATCCCGTTCTGTCTAGAGCCTTCACCCGATTTTCTCATCTCTTTCACTGACAAGGTGGGCCCGGTGTGGAAGCCAGTCAACCCGTCGACTTTCCCTGCCACCTGGCCCCCGCATGTCAGCCTCCGCGCCGCGCCTTTCTCCCTCTTATCTTCGCCGCCTCTCGCGCAGGGACGACCGTGCCGTCTCAATTCTTCTCGAGCCTGCCTCGAACCGACTTCGCGGCCATATAAAAGCCTCGCGCAACGTCGCAGTCGACTCGTTTGTCCCCTGCGAGCCCCATTCTACCACAGCCGCCGTGCATCGTCCCCAACTCCGGCAAAACCCGAAAAAGGGAAAATTCACCATTTCGCCGCCGCACCCAATTCCAGCCTAATCCACCCGAGCCGAAGCATCCTAGCATCTCCAGGAGTCATCCCCCACCTTCGGTTCAAGCTCTCCTTCTCCGGATAGCCTCCACACCGCGCATCTCCGCCCGTCGCTGCACTGTAGGATCAAGGATAACCGACTAGAGGGGGGGTGAATAGGAGGTTTCTAAATTTTTCGATACAATTTAGAAACTAACAACAACAACACGATATAAAGATACAAAGAGTAAATTTACACCAAACTTCTCTAGCATACACTTGAGATACTATGTCAAATTTAGTGTAGCAAATACACTAGAGATCACAAGGGCTATGAAGAATATGATATTAATGAACTAGATTCTCAACAATGAGTAATGCCAATCACAAATAAATAGGAGAAAAGAAATTTGGCCCGTGGTCTCGAAGACTTGCCGGTCTCCTCTACTCCACGTTGAGGTGACTTGAACCACGTTAAGCCGGCTCCACTCGCTTGAGCCTTCCTCGATCACTAAGGTAGTTCTTCCCCGCTTTGGGTAGGCGAACTCCGGCCTTCACAACTTGCCGGGGCTTCTCACAATCTCCGTTGAGGAGCTCACCGAGCACAATCACCACCAAGCCGTCTAGGAGGCGGCAACCTCCAAGAGTAATAAACCTTGACGCTTGCTTGAGGTCGAATATTTGTGCCTAAAGGCTCAAATATGAAATACAACACACAACCTAGCTTCTCACACTCACAAATGAAAATTGAATGCACACAAGAGTGGAGAATACTTGCTAGAGCTCAAATATCATCAATGAGGACCAAGAGCTTGCTCTAGAATGCAGGTGGGGAGGTATTTATAGCCTCTACCAAACTTTCTAGCCGTTGGAGCTCGAAATCTGAAAACTCTGCCCGGCTCACGCCCATGTAGGACCGGTAGCACCAGGTTCCACTTCAACGGCTAGAACAGTGCATTTAATGCACTTGCCAGAGACCGTTACAGGGGGTCCGGTGCTACCGCCTAACTAGGGCCGGTAGCACCGGGCTCCACCTCATTTTCTTTCTTCAAAAAGAGACTTCTCTGGAATTATAGTACCGGGCTTAGGACCGGTGCTACTGTGAGTCCCAGTAGCACCGGATACTATGGGCGGTAGCACCGGCTACCAAATGCCCAGAAAAGTGCTTCTCTGGAAATTTCACACCGGGTTGATGTCCGGTGCTACCGATAGTCCGGTAGCACCGGCCCACCATGGGCGGTAGCACCGGGCTACCAAAACACCCAAAACACGCCCCTCTATGATTTTCACACCGGGGTGAAATCCGGTGCTACCGCTATCCCGGTAGCACCGGGCTGCCATGGGCGCTAGCACCGGGCTACAAAACGCCCAAGAAGCCCTTCTCTGGAATTTTCACACCGCCCTATTGAGCCGATGCTACCGCGCACCCGGTAGCACCGCGCTGCCATGGGCGGTAGCACCGGATTTCCAGATATTTGATTTGTTTCAAATGATTTTCTATTTAGAAACTCTTATATTATCAAGCATTTATATGACACATGTAATTTGAGCCTTTAAACCCTAAATGACATCAAGATAACTGTCAAGATCCCTCTTTATAGTACGGCTCTAAATCTAGTAAACCGATCTTTCTTCCAAACACCAAGATCGACAAAAGACTAGAAAAGAACCTTATATTTTTACCTTTTCATGATCTCGACATATTGATAATGATTTGTACCTTCCTTGATATTCCCATGGTCATCAATCTTGGAATCGACCTTCTTTCAATATTCTCAAGAAAAGTATTAGATCATATAACACAGTTGTCATTAATTATCAAAACCAAAACATACTGGGTGCCTAGATGCTTTCAATCTCCCCCTTTTTGGTAATTGATGACAACCTAAAGTGCTAATTTGAAATTGTTTTTAAGTGAACAAGACAAAATAAAGTTTTGCTTCAAGTGATTCAATATCCATAAGTTTCTTGCCTTTTGAAACGCAAGGAATAATCAATCATGATATTTTAGAGCAAACACTCCCCCTAGAAATGTGCATGTTTAATGAAAAGTGGATAGTTGCACATTTGAGAGAATTTGCAAAAATTTCGACAGAGGTTTGTTTAAGAATTGAATTCGTGGATGAGTAGGCAAAGATATTTGAAACATCCATATAATATTTAAGATTGTAATAAGTTTGCAAGAGTATGAAAATATTTAAAACAACCATAAATATTACAAATGTTGGTCCATATCAACTAAGTATCAAACACAAACACATCATCACATAGTTAGTTTGTTTTCTTTCGTCGCCCCATACTTCACTTTTACTAACTTCTCCCCCTTTGGCATCAAATTCCAAAAGTAAAGAAGACCGTCGAAGAGCTCAAGAAGCTGGAGGGGCTGGAGGAGGAGGCGGAGTAGATGGAGGAGCACGAGATCCTGAGCGCTGATAGACGACTAGAAGAGATGAACGAAGCTCAGAGATAGAAGAATCAACTGAGTCCAGTCATCCTCGGACCTCCTCGACCATCTGTAGGGTCTGAGCATGAGCCTCATCCATCCTAGCAAAACCACTCATCATATCTGATCTCATACTGGCCAGGCTACTCATGAGGTCATTCCTCAAACTGTCAAGGAACTGATCATGCTGAGCTGGAGGAACCTTTGATGCTTCTGGAATCTCCTGAGTCTGAGGCTGTTGAGAAGAAGATTGTCCTTTCTGACTGATGGTTTGAGGAGCAGCCTCACGAGGTTGATAGGGCTTATGAACACCCCCACACCCCCCTCAAAATCCAGAAACTCTCTTGATAATCATCATTATGTAGGGAGCAAGATAGATCCTCTTACCTTTATCACAAGCAGAGGATGCCATTTCCCTAATCATGAAGTCCACCACATCAAATTTGTGCTTGTTCATAATTTTACTCATAATATTCCAGGCATATCCTCTGATTTCATCATAATTGCCACTCTTGGGATGGATTGTAACTCTGACAATTCTATTTATAAGACTAGCAGATGGAAGAAGATGCACCATTTTACCTGGACGCTTGACTGAAGCTGAAGGATCATAGAAATCAAACTTCTTGACGAGGGGGATGACTCTATCACTGTGTACACTTGGATACCCACTGTGATGAATTCCCCAAGCTTCCTCAATTTCATTCTTGGTGACTGTGTTCACTGCGGCATCTGTCATCCAAGTAATGCTCTCATATGACTCAGAGACATGCAAGGTGGCATAGAACTGTCTGATCAATTCTTCATTATAGTCACACTTCTTGCTTACAAAATCAGACAACCCTGCACCATAGAACAGCTCGGGCACCCCCACAAACAATGGAATTTTCCTAATATGTTCCCAGTTGATCCACTTATGATCAGCAAAGAACTTTTATTTGTAAATTTCATAGAACACTTTTTGCTAAAACAAAGTTCTGAATCTATCCTCAGTGGCATTCCTAGGCAGCAAGTATTGATTCGCAGTTCTTAAAGAGAAGTATGTATCACCTTTGATTGTCCTTAGATTAGCCGAGGGATCAAAATCATCAAGATTTTCTTCTTCGGTCGCTTCTCCACTCTGAGACTTATCTATATCCATAGAGTCACTTGCTTCTTCAGTTTCTGACACAGGTTGTTTTCCCTTGGATTTCTTGGAGTTGCCACCAATTTCTTGCTTATTCTTCTTTCGGACTTCACGACGTCTTGAAGCTATGGGGATGTCATCTTGACTATCAGAATCTTGAGGAGGTGGAGCTCGACCTCTATTTGCAGCTATTTGCAAGCGGGCCCAAGTCACTTGACCGCCACATGTCCTTTTCCGCTTCACCATAGCGGCACAGGCTTCCTTGACCGTTCTGGACCTTAACTCCTCCCTGAGTGTAGTCTTGGTCCATGACATTGCCCGCCATGTCAATCACCAGTGCATCATGCTCCGGCTCCATGTCTTCTCGACTTGCAACCACTTTCCGGCCTCAGTCATCTTCTGACGTCTCTTGACCGTTCTGGACCCCAGTTCTCCTAGCCTAGTCTCGGTCTCGCCTTTGCCTCACCAGGATCTAGCCCCGGATTCCTGCAACCAACACAGACAAGAAACACATCACATAGCACTGTTCACAATAATATGCATTAATCATCACGTAATGCAAATATTAAGCTCAAGTCACACTAAAGTCAGTACTACCGCCACCCAAGGCTAGTAGCACCGCACTTCCGGCACTTCCGCTCCTAGCAGGTCGGTAGTGCCACTCTCACTAACTAGCTCCGAGAGAACCCACTCTAGAAAATAGCTACCGCCTACTGGAGGCCGGTAGTACCGCACCACTGGTATTGCCACCCTAGGGGCCGGTAGTGCTGCTCAGACATGCCCCAGAGAAAACACCTCTCTGTAAAAAGGCTACCACTCCTCTATTGGACCCCAGAAAAATACTTCCAAAATCCTCAATGTATTCTGTACTATACCAGAAAAAGCTAGTACACACAGCAAAGATGATAACATAACATATCCAACGCACTTTATTAATAATAAGAGTTTACAATAAATATGGCACGTAGGCCAAATAAAAGATTACAGTGGAAGCAGAATAAAACCAGTAGTAGAACCCAATAGATTCGCCACAGGCAATCAATTGGGGCAGCGGCCTAGTTATCCTCACCATCGTAGAGATACTCCTCTAAAAATTTAGAGAAGTAGGGGTGAGTACAAAAGTACTAGGCAAGTCACACGGAAAATGCAGTATTAATGAAAGGTTACAAGGAAGGCATAATAAGGTTAATTTGAACATAAAGCAATTTTTTTGAATACAATAAGTAATTTTCAAAGCGTAATTGGTATAGTAAAAACTGATTTATAATCCAATTTTCAGCACAGACTCCAACCCGGAGTTTCATCCCAAATTTTTTGCATGTGGACTCTCTCCACTTATAAACCATTTTTCTGAAAACATTTGAAACATCAAAATCTAATCTATGAAAGACTTGCTCGGCATGCCCATGATCGCGGGAGCGGCTAATCAATTAGTTTTAACTCTGCAGAGTTTGTACAACTTTACCCACAAGACATGATTATCTCCTTTTGACCAAATACACACTTCCTTGGATGTGTTGGCAGAGAAAAATCATGATAAGGCCCTTATAAAGCTCCATCTCATATAGTTATACCCGCTAAGGTTTCACATCTGGTAGGGTTAAAACCACCCAGTCCAGAAGCCTCCTCTTGCGCCATATGGCAAACTAACCATCCCCACATTCCTCCAATGGCACAACTAACATGAGATGTCGCTAAACGGATAGCCAGGTCTGTCTCATACCAGACTTGTGTAAGCACGGTTGCGCTTTACATTCAGTAGCTCACAGACCGATCCTTAATTGACTAGGCGAGCTTTTCAACAAACCCAAAGACCACAAGTTTACCATTCTCGCCCAGTCTAAACCACATTTTTATTTTGCTTTAAATTATATCAATTTTCATATCATTCCATGGCACACTAGTGCCAACGAATAACCTTTATCACAAAAGCATCTTTGATTGGCACAAATTTCCAAAAAGATCCTAATTCAAGTCTAAGCTTGTCTAAGCCCGTTACTATATAGCACTAGTCAATACTATATTAATGTACCAACTAGTGAGATTTTTCTTAAGGTGACAAAGTATATGGATCATCAAAGTCAAATGGGGTCATAACAATTAAGAGTAACTAAGCATTTAAAACTGGGATTTAAATTACACAGATAAAAATTATGCATGCAATAATTTAAATCAAAATATAATTTAAAAATTCTAGGTTCAACATGTTCAAGGATGTGTAACTTGCTTTGATCGAAGGGTAGGTGATCAAGATCATCGGTAGCAGTCCTTTCGACTCTCCAAAAACTATACGTTACAAATCAATCAAATTCAAATAAAATCCAAATAAATTCAAATAAAATACAAAACTAGTACAAATAGATAGAGTATAATTTTATATAAATTTAGGAATAAAAATGAGGTCAATCGGACTTTAAGATGAAAGAGATCGGACCTTTTGAATCCAAAAATTGACTTCTCACCGGAGTTGGAGAAGAAATAGCTTCCGACAGAGCTCTGGTATGAATTTTAAAAATATAATTTTACACGAAGTATATGCCACCAAGAGGAAGCTTCAGTAAAAATTTGAGGCCGAATGGAGGTCGGGAGTGGCCGGGAGAGCTCGCCGAAAGTTCGTTGGAATTCCGAAAGAACGGCTCGCGCAGGAAGATTCGGTGGATGGATTGGACCAACTCAAAGCTGAGAATGTAAAGGATAAGAGAGGTAAGCCGGGGTTCAATTTATAGGGTAATCGGACCAGCGGATTGTCAGGAAACGCTCATCGAATTTATTGCCAGAATAGTAACAGATCGCCGGAATTCGATTGAGTTGAAACTGTTGGATTTTAATGGATCGGGTCAGTTTCGAGTACTGTAGCGATGGTGTTCACTGTAGCTTATGGGTGGGAAGGGGAAGCGGATCGGATCGTATGAATAGTAACAGAAAATAACAAATTCAGAAAATAATTAATTTCCTACTGAAAATTCGAGTTAAATTCGAGAAAATAGCAATTAAAACATAATAAATTTGGGAATTTTTATAGACAACCGTTTCAGTAAATAAAGCACAAATAAATATTTTTTAATAATATTATATTGTTGTTTTCTGTACATTATTTAATTTTATAATGCTAAAAATTATTTTTAGCTTTGAAAAATATCAAATAAAGTTCAAAATTTTGGAAACAAATTCACATAAATTTCTAGAGACACTTTGAACTTAATAAAATCATTTCCAACTTAAATTTGGTTTTTATTTTTACATAAAAAATACTTTTAATTTCTAAAAATAGAAAAAGACTTTAAAAAAATTCAGAAAATTCATTGAAAATCCCATAAAAATCAAAATAAATATTATAAATTTCCATATAATCAAACTATTGTCTGAAAATTTACAGAATCTAAAAATAATATTATTTTAAAATTTTAATAACAAATCTTTTATTTTTATAAGAAAAATTCTGGGATGTCATAATCATGCTCCGGCTCCATGTCTTCTCGACTTGCAACCACTTCCCGGCCTCAGTCATCTTCCGGCATCCCTTGACTGTTCTGGACCTCAACTCTCCTAGCCTAGTCTCAGTCTTGTCTTCGCCTCACCATGATCTAGCCCCGGATTCCTGCAACCAACACAGATAAGAAACATATCACATAGCACTATTCACAATAATATGCATTAATCATCACATAATATAAACATTAAGCTCAAGTCACAGTAATGTCAGCACTACCGCCACCAAGGCCGGTAGTACCGCACTCCAGTCACTACCGCTCCTAGTAGGCCGGTAGTGCCACTCTCACTGACCAGCTCCGAGAGAACCCTCTTTGGAAAATAGCTACCGCCTACTGGAGGCCGGTAGTGCTGCTCAGACACGCCCTAGAGAAAACACTTCTCTGTAAAAATGGCTACCACTCACCTGACCTGGTAGTACCGCAGGGTCGGCACTACTGCCATTCCAGGCTGGTAGTGCCGTCTGGTCGGTACTACCGCTCCTACAAGGCCCGTAGTGCCACTATTGACCTGACAGCCCTCAAATTACTTCAAATTCAAAATAGAATTTAAATTAAACTCAAACTCGAGCACAATATACTCAAACACAGTCAATAACTCATCACCAATAAGGATAAACCTCCACATGGTCTTTTAGCTTGTTTCAAGTATTATGCCAAGCAATGACAAGGGATTGTTCGATACTCACAATCATAGAGAACTGTGAGTTGTTACATTTTGCTACTCATATTTGTTATTTTCATATCTGTCAAATTGCTCTTACAATTGCCATTTACAATATACTACTTGATATTCATGCTTCAAAATTTTGCTTTATGCAAATAGCCATGATAGCCTTTTCATGATATGGCCATGCATCTATTTACATTTGTGATATACCAAAAGTCTTGCTGAGTACGAAGTACTCAACCTTGCTATTGTTGGTTCAGTGGATGAAGAAAGCGAAATCTCTGATGATATGTGCTTCATCGCAGGTTTTGGGAATTATAACGACGAGCTTTTCTAGCGTTTACTCCTTGTCAGTTGCCTGTGACATTTTAACTTACTTTATGAGGTAAATTTTAGTACTTGATGCGTACACCCTCTTGTCTGTACCGACTTACTCCTAATTGCTATATATGGAAAGATATAGACTGACTTCTTTTTCATATTTCTAGTTAGGAGAAAATGCCGTGCCGGAAGGGTTTTGCTCCTGCTTTCCCCTAGTTTCTTTTGACAGGCCTATTTCCCCTGACGTGATAACCCTATTTATTTGGCTTACAACACGTCTGACTAGTGAAGCGCGGGCATGTCTGTGTGTGTCTATATACATATACATAAGTATACATATATACATATAGATCTGTATACATATATATATACATATACATACATGGCAACATATTTAGTGAAAATCACGTGTACAAGTTTTCAAAAAATTTCACAAAAATCTCATACATAGGGGAGGTGAGATTCCACAATTCTGCAAAATTTAAAAAACAAACTAAATCGCATTTGAAAGATATGAAAAAAAAACAAATTCAGCTTGAATAGTGATTTTTCACTATTTACCACTATTTATCTCGTTGTTTGTCTTTTTCATTTCTTTCAAATGCGACTAATTTTGGTTTTCAAATTTAGTAGGATTGTAGAAGCTCATCTCCCCTACGTATGGTAATTTTCTGATAATTTTTGAAAATTTGTACACGTGAGTTTCACAGAGTTTTTACGATAAAGAAGGTTTTCACTAAATATGTTGTCATACATATTTAGTGTGTGTGCCTAAATATATATATATATATATCATTTGAAAGGTATGAAAAAGACAAATTCAGCCTAAGTAGTGATTTTTCACTGTTTAGCACTATTCATCTCGCTGTTTGTCTTTTTCATACCTTTCAAATGCAATTGAGTTTGGTCTTCAAATTTTGCAGGATTGTAGAAACTCACCTCTTTTATATATGGTAACTTTTTGAGAATTTTTTTAAATTGTACATGTGGGTTTCACAGAGTTTTCACGATAAAAGGGGTTTTCATGGGATATGTTATATATATATATACACACACACTCAAACATATATATATATATAGGAAGTCAAAATGGAGCACCATGGTGCCTAGGCACCATGATTTCAAATGTGAGAATCCAAGCCATATTCGAGTATATTTTTCAAAAAATTCAGTTTTATGGCATATACTCATCTATAACAATTCAAACGAAACACATACCTTTAGAAAAATGTACTCAAATTCAAAGATTTTGAACGAGTTTGGATCACAAGCTTTGCTGATTTATATATAAAATCAGCACATACCTATAACCAAACTATCATCAAAAAGGGAAACTCTAGTTTGAATTTCAGTTCAAACTTGTTTGAACTAGTTAGCAAATTGGTTAAACTCAGCATACTAAAAATTTCAAAAATATTACATGAAAATACATAGGGGAAATACCTGTTTTGGATCATGGAGCCTGGGCACCATGGAGGTAATTGTACTATATATATACATATATATATATATATATACATAGATATATATATATATCTATGTATGTATGTATGTATGTATGTATGTATGTATGTATGTATGTAGTGTAATTACCTAGAGCACCATAGTGCCTGGGCATCATAATCTAAAAAGGATATTTTCTCTATGTATTTTCATTCGAAATTTTTTGAAATTTTTATGATATTGAGTTTAACCAGTTTACTAACTCATTTAAACAAGTTTGAACTGAAATTCAAACTAGAGTTTCCCTTTTTTATGATAGTTTGGTTGTAAGTATGTGCTGATTTTATATATAAATCAGCAAAACATGTGATCCAAACTCGTTCAAAATCTTTGAATTCGAGTATATTTTTTTCAAAGGTATGTGTTTCATTTGAATTGTTATTGATGGGTATATACCCTAAAACTGAAATTTTTGAAAAATATACTCGAATATGGCTTGAATTCACGCATTTGAAATCATGGTGCCTGGGCACCGTGGTGCCCCATTTTGGCTTCCTATGTATGTATGTATGTATGTATGTATGTATGTATGTATGTACGTACGTACGTACGTACGTATGTATGTATGGTGGCGCTATTCTACTCCCAAGCGTAGAATAGCTATTCTGCGCTCTGGTTGGAGAAGTAAAATCTATGTGCTGGTCGAAACGTAGTGAGTTAATGCATTTCAAAGAACACCAGTAAATGCAGTCTGGTAGTAAATCACAAAATATTTACTACAGAATAACTGATTAATTTACTAGCAAAGCGCATGCAAAGCACACTTGAATCCAATTAGGTAGTAAATCACAAATACATTTTACTATAGAACAACAGATTGAATTACTACCGAATCAGTTACTAGTTCATGCGTTGGTCAACCTAACTAGTTAATTTGTATTGTAGTTGTACATGAATCTGTCTCTTCTTTGTTTTTTCATATCTTTCAGTTGGTATTAATTTTGATCTTCAAATTTTTTTAGGGTTGTATAATCTTACCTCCCATATTTATAGTAATTTGTTTAGAATTTTTGAAAATGTGTACCATTGGTTTTCATGAATAAAAATTTAGTTCTATTCATGGGACCTGCAGTAAAATACCATTGGTTTTCATGAATAAAAATTTAGTTCTATTCAAAATTTGAAGACCAAACTCAATCGTATTTGAGATATATGAAAATAATAAAGTATTAAACAGTAGCATATACTATCTTTTACTGTCAAGAAAGCTGCATTTTACTGCCTCTTACACAATGTGTTACTACATTCTGTACACATTCCTTCATGCATTGGAGCATAGAATAAAAAGTTATAGTTAAAATAAAGAAAAAACATATTCGTATAACTTTTGAAGCAGTCGTTTCTTAGTTTGTACATGAACCAGTTCTTTTTTTATTCTAACCATAACTTTTATCCGTTGCTCCGATTAATGACCGGTTTTCGCCAGTAGCTTAACGACGGTTAGAGGAACAAAATGATATAAGTCTCACTAATAAATATTATTTTTCTAGCTGGTAATAGATTTTACTATCCTTATATATAGATTTTACTCTCTATTTATATATGTTTTACTATCATACAGTAGTAAATTAATGGTCATTTTAGCAGTAAATTTGATTTATGCAACGTTTATTAGCGAAACTTATATTATGTTGTTCCTCTCGTCGTTAGTAATCTACTGGTGAAATTCGTTCATGAATTGGAGCATTGAATAAAAAGTTATAACTAAAATAAAGAAAAAAAACAGATTCGTGCCGAACCAACTAATAAAATGTCTATTAGCTGAATTCATTAGTTCTTGTTCAATGCCGAACCAACAAATAATATGTAAAAGTTTTGAAAAAATCTCAAATAATTACCATATGTAGGCGATGTGAGCTTTTATATCCCTATAAAATTTTAATACCAAACTCAGTCGCATTTGAAAGATATGTTCAATTTTAATACCAAACTCAGTCGCATTTGAAAGATATGAACATATCTTTCAAATGCGACTGAGTTTGGTATTAAAATTTTATAGGGATGTAGAAGCTCATATCCCTTACCTATAGTAATTTTTTAAGAATATTTTAGAACTTGTAAATATAGTTTTCATTGACTTTACTAATAAATGACGGATCTGTACAGATTATATTGTATATGCAGTAAAACATAGGTCAATATGTAGTAATTTCTGTTACAACATATGAAAATCACACGTAAAAGTTTTCAAAAATTCTCAAAAAATTACCATAAGTAGGGGAGGGTGGATTCTACTTCCCTGTAAAATTTCAAGACCAAAATCATTCTCATTTGAAAGATATGGCTAAATAAATAGAAACAAGATTCATGTACAAAACTATAGGAACATATTTTCTAGTTGCTCTGGCTACGTATATAGAATGGTTTACTATCGATCTGAGTTCACACTCAAGTCCGATCGTAAAACGTTTATATGCTGCGTCGCTTTAATTACATCATTGCGCGGTTCTTACGGCCAACGCGTAGAATAACTAGTTCTACGCGCTGGCGCAGAATAGCGCCACCATACATACATACATACATACATATATAGGAAAATGATTACATACTCCTGGGTGTACGTACTCTCACCTCTAGTATACCGTTTAAATGATATTATTATACCTCTTTATCTTTTTGAGTATACTCTAATAGTGATTATAAGATACTCCAAACTGAGTTTCATGAAAAATTTCATTAAAGTCCACCATTTATAGCATAGTTTGTTTATATATTCGTTTTACATATGAAAAAGGGTATGTAGCAAAAAAAATAAAGTGCTCTGATGAAATTTTTTCAACCATGTCGCATTGGAGTATATTAGAATTATTATTGGAGTATACCGAAAGTGATAAAGGCGTATAAAGCGTTCATTTAAGTGGTATATTAGATGTGAGAGTACGACTCGGAGTACGGAAAAGGCTTCATATATATATATATATATATATATATATATATATATATATATATATATTTATTTATTTATTTATTTATATGCATGTATGTATGTACATATATATTGTATGTTTCTATGGATATATTAAGTAGTTGAGTTGGAACTAGATTGAACACCATGCTAGTTAGCACAACGGATGCATGATCTGGTTGGGTTTGTAAGATGATTAGTACCATATGGGGATTTTGTAACATAGGCAGGTTTTTTAGTTTGAACATGGGATGCATGGTTATTAAATGATCATGTAGCTTGCTTTCGCAGAAGATAATGTATATTTGGGCTTAGTGACTTCTTTTACCGCCACTTCCACAAATTTCTTGGACCACTAAGCTAATTAAGAAGCTAGATTGATCACATGCTCTATATAGACTCAAGTGTACAGTAGCATGTATACATGTCGGGGTTTACTGATTAGTGGGGTTTGAAAAGTATGCCTAACAACACAGAAGTTTAACTTAGAGGCAAAGGCAACTACACCTATAGAAATGCCAGAATATCTCATTTCTATCCTGTCTTACTGATAGTTAAAAAACTAGCACCAGTACACCTCCATTAACCTTTGTTCAAATAACAAGCCTATCTGGCTCCTCGAGATTACCCCACATATACAACTCTAACCGAAGATTTCTCTAACAACGTAGGTTTAGACAACTTTTAAAGATAAGTATGTGGAACTAGTCGTCTAAGCCTCCTCTTTTGTTTTAGGGCAATATGTGGGCCACCTCTTTTTTTTTCTCAACTTGTTAGGGCACCTTGCAACTTTGACATAGTTGGAAATAACCACTTGGCCATCTACACAAAGGTGGGACTAGCTCGGAGCCGGTGTATCTTGTGGCCTTCCTTCAAGCTCAGCCAATGCAAGGTTTCAAATTTCGGTTTCGGAATAAATTTCGCCCCGAGCAGGATAACGAAATTTTGGAATTATTTCGGACAAAATTTGAATTTGAAAATTCAAATCCGGTCCAATCCGGAAAAAAAAAACCGAAATTCGGCGAAAAAACCCGAAATTTCGGGCGAAATATCCGAAATTTCGGGTTTTTTGCACTGGCTGAAAAGTGGTTTAAACGTTATCAAAAAATTTTGAAATTTCTTTTGGAGGTTACTGACACAATTCTTATGTTCTCACAAAAATTTCAGCTGATTATCACACCTGAGGAATTTTTAAAAATTCGGAGAGTGGTACTGTCCTGATAAAACACTGACCGACAAGTTTGATCGGAATGGAAAATGGTACAAATCAAGTTATAAACTGTTGAAATTTTTTGTGCATGGTTATGATCCATAACTAATTTTATCATAAAAATTTAAGCTGATTATCACATGTGAGGAATTTTAAAAAATTCGGATAGTGGCGCTGTCCGGATAGAACACTGACCGACAAGTTTGATCCGAATGGAAAATGATACAAATGAAGTTAGAAACTGTTGAATTTTTTTTTGCATGGTTATGATGTATCTATAATGCTCTCATAAAATTTTCAGATGATGATCAAACTGTATGAAGTTTTGAAAATTCGAACAGTACTAATGCCATGTTAAAAGGCTTACCGGCAAACTTGAACAAAATGAAAAATTATGTAAACCATAATTTTTTTTGAAAATTTTGAAGAATGGTTATAAGGAAGTTCTTAATATCCCATAAAAATTGTGATTCACGATCACACTCCAGTGAATTTATAAAATTCTTACAAGGCACAGTACCATTTATGTTCTTTTCTTTTTGATTTTTGAAATATAATATAACAAACGAAGTTCAATGCTTACATAGATTTGATTGACCAAACAAACAAAGTTGAAATTTTTTGAAAAATTTATATAATTTTACTGAGTCAATTATTAATCTCTCAAAAAAATTTAGATCATAATCACACTCAAGAAAATTTATAAAATTCTGACAATATAACTGTCCCAATTATGTTCATTCTGTTTTTGATTTTTTAAAGATAACAAATGAAGTTAAATTATTTTTAAATTTTTTATGTATTATCCTAATCTACTAAGTATAGTACCATAAAATTTTCAGATTATTATCATGCTTGTACAAGTTTATAAAAATCTGACAATGTTTCTGCCAAAATTTTAAAATGTTTAAAAAATTAGGTTTTTCAACAAATTTTCATAGGAGATGACTTTCCTAAGGGTTATTGGAGCAAATCCGGTCAAATCCGGCTCTAAAACTTTCAAAATCGGCCAAAAAAAACACGAAATTTCGCCCCAAAAAAACGAAAATTCGGATTTGTACTGTAGCAATTTCAATTTTTTTTAAAAAAAAAATTTCTGCCGGTACTTGAGATCTCGGGGTGGTCCGAAATCCGAAATTTCGCAGAAATTCGCCGAAATTTTGAACCTTGAGCCAATGAATGGGTCGCTGCTTTAGAAAAATCGCAAATTAAAGTACCCAGGCAAGAGCACGAAGCAGAGCAGAAGCTGGCAAAATATTTTCAGAGTATCAGTCGTTAGAGTGGGGAAAACAAAGCTCGTGAAAGTGAACATCTAACGTTTATAGGGGCACAGCCCGATGATATAGGTCTTGTTAAGCACAAAGCCACGATGCATGACAGATTCTTCTGTATGCAGGTGCTCGTTGCCCAGCACATATGGTACGAGCTAGCTGCCAGGTAGGCTTTTTTAGACCGTCGTACTCCTGTGCTAATAAAAACGGAATTGATAGTACTCGGACGGCTAATTTTTTTCGAACACTGGAATATTTTTTTTCTACACGTAAAATATTTTTTTCTTCGTGTGAAATATTTTTCTTCGATAACAGTAAAAATGTGCGTGCGAAAAAAAAATTTGCACACGTTGAAAAAAAATGTTGTACACGTTGAAAAAAAATATTGCACCGAGTGTCCGACACAACATTCTAAAAATCAGGCGTCCGGACGGTAGTTCTCGCCTAATAATAAGGCTGAGTTGTAACAAAATGGCAGCACTACCCTCATAAAATGCCACATAAATGGATCAAAAGTGATGACCATTGCCAGGATATACACTATTTCAAATGGTAATCCACCGCTACCAGCCAGGGCAGGCTCGGGACTCGGGAGTCAGGAAGTACCAATAGGTTCAGGATTCTTTGAACAAGCACATATATAATAAACTTATTATGGACTTGTGTTGCAGAGTAAACATTTTTAATCTGAACAAGCTTCTAAAATTTAGTATTTCTGTCTCAAGCAACTACTATATTCAGCGAACTTGCATGCATCTGCCGCGCGCAAAAGTATAAAACTTGGATTCCGCAGAAAATTTGGATCCGGTTTGTTCATTGACTTGACAGCGTTTGTGTCTATATATATATATATGGTGAAAACCCTTTTACCGTAAAAACTCCGTGAAACTCCCGCGTACAAGTTTTCAAAAATTCTCAAAAAATTACCATACGTAGGGGAGGTGAGCTTCTATAGTCCTTCAAAATTTGAAAACCAAACTCAATCGCATTTGAAAGATATAAAAAAGACAAATTCAGCTGAAATAGTGATTTTCACTGTTCAACACTATTTATCTCTCTGTTTGTTTTTTTCATATCTTTCAAATGCGGTTGAATTTGGTTTTTTTAATTTTGCAGGATTGTAGAAACTCACCTCCCCTACATATAGTAATTTTTTGAGAATTTTTGAAAACTTGTACACGTGAGTTTCACAGAGTTTTTACGGTAAGGGAGTTTTTACGGTAAGAGAGTTTTTGAAAACTTGATGCAGTATTTTTTTCCCACTTGAAGCACGTACGAACAGCTAATTCTACTTGAGTTACATAAGCATTTGCTCCCTGTTTACAAACCCCAAGTAGCACAAAAATGTGGCCAGAAATTAACGACCAAGTGTATGCCTTGCGGTGCGGCATGCATGCAGAGATGCAGTATTGAATCCAATCTTTAATCGCTACTGTACTGACAGGCGTTTTTACGGGCGTAGCGTAGAGGGCGCTGCGAAAAGATTTAAGTGATGTGCGCCATGCAGTGTCGACTACACAGTTACGAACTTTTCGGGAGGCCACAGTAGTACTAGTGCTGTCAGATAAAGCAATCGATCAATCGACGCATGCTGCGTGCGCATGGCATGCGCATGTATGCATGCGCACGCACACACGCACTCTCAGATTGATAGATGGATGGATGGAACAATCTCATCTGGGCAACGCGCTCGCATACATGACATGCATGCCACTCGATGATGCCTCCAACGAACCGCCCTGCAGCTAGCTGCCGCCTCCATGGACAAACCTGAAGCTAGCTCTAGCTTACACGGCTTTTACAGCAGGGGACATATGACTTTAAAGTTTAAACAACAAATTTTCGCCATGGCACTTTGACGTGTACGGATGTCCTCCTCCATCTCCTTCCTTCTCGATCATGCAGGCAAGAAAGAGATAGAAGAGAGAGAGTGTGTGGTCCCTGGGCAAGGGTTGTCAGTGAGTTGGGTGGCATGGCACAGCTCATTCAAGTCGGGCACAATTGGCGGACACAAACCAATGCAGTCGATGTCAGTGGTTTCCTGCCGAAACCAACCAACGTCCAACACCACACTCTGCTTCTGTGTGTGCAACGGAGTTCACTTAATTTGGAGAGCATTTTATCTACTTGTCTAGCCATACAGTGCTCCCTCCGGCTAGGTTTACATGTCATATATAATATGGGGTATTAAAAATAAATAGAATATCTCTAATTATTATCTCTAAGCATGATATTCAATGCATACAGGTAAAGAATAACAAAATTAAGATGTATATTTATTAAGGGTATAAGAGAACATCAGACTAATTTTGAATTAGAATATGAAATACACTATGTATTTATGGATAAGTACATTTAGAAGTACATGTGAAAATATTTCATCCGAAAACCCTCTAAACGTAACTCAACTAAAGTTGACATCAAAGTTGTAGACCGTAGTCTTAAAAAAAGTTGTAAATCGTGACCTATCTCGTAGAACACATTAATCAGTGTCTTTAACAACCGAGACTTATCACACGATCACCTATAACAAATTTATCTCAAATTGTCCAGGATTATCTTATACAAACAACAAATTGCAACTGATCCGAGATGAAGCGAGCGAGACCATTTGTACAGTACGGCAGCACTTCAGAAATGCCAAATACAACAGTCGTTTACTGGCGCAGTATAGCAGTATGGGAGTACGTACATGGAGCTCACATTTATTGGCATCACTAACAGTAGCAGGATGGTATCATACGGATCTGCAGAGGCTTCTAATTCCACACCTGACACATGCATCATGATGTTTTTTTGATCTTTTTTACCCTTTTCTCTGCATGCATACTGTTGGGAGGGACAGAGGCCTAAAGAGGCCTGTAGAAGCAGGAACCAGGAAGAGAGCAAGGGCACGCAGTGGCAGAAAGGAAAGCTAAAACTGATGAAGGCCAAAGGAGAAGGCCGGCTGAGGCAGCCTTTTGGTTATCATAGAACTTGCAAAACAAAGGGCACCTTCTTTCTCAGAGCAGCAGAAGTAGGAGCTTTCCATTTGCATGTAGCCTAAAAGACTCCTGCACTGATCCCCTTCCCTTCTCCCCTGTACGTCCGTGCACATCATTGTACTCAGATAACTCCATCAATTCTTAATGGTGCTTTTGCAGCAAAGCACAAACAGTTCTGCTAAATTAAGTACTGCTAGCAACACTTGGCATCTTCAGGTAGGAACTGCAAGTTGGAAATTGGAAGAAATTAGGATATGTTTGACATTGTCTTCATCCCCACGAATCTACATATATACAAACATGCTAGCATGCGCTAAAGTTTTGCTTTTCGATATTCTGACGTTACTACTAGCCAGCTAGAGGGGTGATTTTATGTCACACTTAGCAAACAAGCAGCTGAAAAGCATGCTATATAGTTTGCCAAATTTCCTCTAATCCCCCCACCCACACACACACACTAATTTGTAAAGTAGGGGATCAAGCTCCACATGACACTACTACAAAACACTAGATCATTGCCAGTTCTAAACTGGCATCACTGCCGGATATTGGAACCGACAGTGATAGTCCGACTATCACTGTCGGTTTGTATGTGAACCGGCAGTGATAGTCTATCACTCGTTAAAATCAAAAAAGAAATTATTTCACCCTGTATTTACTATGCACGGTCTCGCGCGTCGCAAGTCACGCATGTGCGGTTGCTAGGAATCGAACCTGTGACCTGCTGCTCCACACGAACACCACTTACCATCTCACCTAACATGCACTTCTCAACTACTATAAGATATATTTTCCTTTTATCCCTTCGTATCCGAAAGTTTCAACGATTATTTGGACATCTAAATGACTTCAAATAAAAAAGTTATAAACTATAAAGTTGTAGATCTCATCGAGAGCTACAATTTTCATATAAATTTTGTCTCCATCTGATTCCGTATGAAAAAGTTATGATTTTTCAAAAATACGAATCGGCAGTGATACTTCCTCCGTTATTAAGAACCGACAGTGATAAGCACTGCCGATTTTTTTAGAACCGACAGTGATAAGTTAGTATCACTGCTGGTTCTTCTTCGGTCGAGCATTTGTACCGGTCTAGCTTATGAAGTGGCAGCGAAATACGTGAAATACGTGTGTGGTTGCTAGGAGTCGAACCTGTGACCTACTGATCTGCGCGAACAGCACTTACCATCTCACCTAACATACACCTACTATAAGATATATTTTTCTTTTATCCCTTCGTATCCAAAAGTTTCAACGATTATTTGGACATCTAAATGACTTCAAATAAAAAAGTTGTCAACTATAAAGTTGTAGATCCCATCGAGAATTATAATTTTTATATAAATTTTGTCTCCATCCAACTCCGTATGAAAAAGTTATGATTTTTTAAAAATATTAACACTGCCGGTTCGGATTCCGAACCGACAGTGATACTTCCTCCATTATCACTGCCGGCAGTGATAATAACTTATCACTTTCGGTTCTTAAGAAGAACCGACAGTAATAGTATCACTGCCCGTTTTTTTAGAACCGACAGTGATAAGTTACTATCACTGTCGGTTTTTCTTCGGTTGAGCATTTGTGCCGATCTAGCTTATGAACCGGCAGCGATAGTGTTATCACTGTCGGTTCTAGCCGAACCAACAGTGATAAGTCGGCAAGAAAGGTGACAAATACTCATACCAGGGGTACCCCAACGGCCCAGGATGGCAAGCAGGCCGCGTCAAGCCCAGCTCCGACCTGACAAGTCGCCCCCGGGCCCAGCTCCAACCAAGGGACCACTGGCCACAAAGACGCTGCGTCTCGACCAGAGCGGGCGAGCAATCCCGACCAAGTGGGATGCCGACCCCCGTCACAGGTCGGGCTCTCCCGAGCCCCGACCAAGCTGAGGCAACCGTCACCAAGGTCCATTTGTCGCCTCCGCTGATCAGCCACGTGGCCCCACTGACAGATCGCTCGAGTGACCGTGCGGGGCAGGTGGCCCCTTTTCCAAGGCAGCACAAGGGTTGCCCAAGTCAAAACTCCAGTCCCATCGCCCAGTCACACGAAGTATGGGGACACGCTCCCTCCGAAGGCAACACCAGGGCTACGCTCAAACATCGACTGACAGTTCTCGGAGGCAGTCGCCGCTTCCCAAGGAAACGGCGAATCGCTTCGCTCAAAGAAGCCTACCAAACCCGGTGTGGACGAGGCCGGACGACGACCAATCACCAAGACGAGGGATTAGGGCTCCTAGTATAGGTTTCAACTTCCTTCCTTCTCCCAATTCTCGATGTAACCTGCCCCTCCCGCCTGTATAAAGGGGGGCAGGGCCCTTCGGGAGAGGCACGCGCACTCAGACGCACACGCAGAAGGAGATAGATCCTCTTCTCGCTAAGTCTTTACAAACAGACAACGAGCGCTATCGTGTACAGGCCCTCGGCCCTCACTTGTAAACGTGGTGCAGTCGACTGCATCCAAGGCAATACACCACCACACGAACTGGAGTAGGGACATTCGGCCCGAATCAGTATACATCTTGGGCTTTCGAGTCTAACCATTCAGGGAGAGGGAACACGCAGCCCCTTCCGACTTACAAATTTACTTGTCGGTGCTCGAAACGCCGACAAAAGGTTTTTTTTTTTAGTAGTAGCAGTGTGATTTATGATATATGGAAGAACTTTGTACCGGTCACGACGTCATTCGGATATCATTCATGTGGTACAGTGCCCCTGCTTATATATATATGCAAGATAACGTACGTGCCAACGAGTAAATGGAAACGAACCTACCAAACTGCAGGAGGACAAAGGCATCGAGGGAACGAGATTAAACGTACGTGGCGTTCTCTCTGTACGTACGCACGTATAACGGTACGCGTACGTTCTGTCACTAGGCCCCAACTGCAGACGCAAGAGAACCATGACAAGTAGCTAGCTCAATTAGCTAGCCGCGCGTGCCTCACGAGAGCGTGCACGACAAAGACGATGTACACGCGCGCACATGCACACCACTGCACGTACAGCGCGCACGCCGGCCGGCCGGGCAGTCTCGATCGGGTGGGTGTGGCTCAATGGCGCATGCGCTTCCAATGGCGCGAGCGCGCGCGCGCTTTGCAGGACGTACCACGTATTACGGTACGTACACACGCATATGGACCTTTATATTGACACGCACATGACATGGCCCCGACCCTGGTTATCAGCTAGGTACGTACGTTCTGCCTATCAATCTAGCTAGCTATGTGTGCAGTACATTCTCTAATAGAACTGGGGCATCAGCCTTTGATGTCCTTTTGATCTAAAAAAATATGTGCAGTTTATCTCTTCTAGCTCTGTTCTCTCTATTTAAGTCTTCTTGATCGGCTAGCTAGATAGAGAGTAGGTAGGAGCCGTTCTACTGTTGCTCCGGCCAGGACGCAGACCAGGTCAGGACTGGTTGGTGCACTGGGGCATGCTTCCACATCTCTTTGATGAGAGATTGGGACCTTTATCAGCCCATAATTGGTGGTGGTCCTGCGTGCAGCCTCAGCTCCTCTACACAGTGCAGTCTCTCCCACTACACATCTCTTTGATCCCCCTTTCGCTTTCAGTAGACATCTACTTTCTGATCAGGTAAAAATTGGTGCAAATTACATGTCTAAAAGGAACATGCATACACCTAGGAGTATGGAATCATTTTCCTATATATATATATATATATATATATATATATATATATATATATATATATACACACACACGTGACGCTATTCTACTTCTGAGCGTAAAATAGTTATTCTGCACTCCGGCTGGAGAAGTAAATTTCACACGCTGGCTGAAATATAGTGAGTTAATGCATTACAAACAACACTAGTAAATGCATTTTCCTAGTAAATCACAAAACATTTTATTTCCTATTACTTAAGGTGTTACTATATTCTGTGTAAAGATGTTGTTTAACACTTTATGTCAGTATGATAACATCTGGTGTAATAGCTCGTAACATTTCATTTGTTTGTATAGTAAAATACAATATATCCATTGTTTTCTAAAGTTCATGAAAAATACGTGTACATATTTTGAAAAATTCTAAAAAAATTACCATATGTAGAGAATGTGAGATTCTACTATCCTAAAAAATTTCAAGACCAAAATCATTCTCATTTGAAAGTTATGACTAAATAAAAAAAGAGACGGGTTCATGTACAAACAAGAAGTGACATTTATTAGTCATTTACTAGTGCACTGGACACATGCCCTAATTTATTGCTTACTAATTAATACCACGAAATGGACTCGATTAGTATGAAAAATTGTCTAGCGTTTAGAATAAACTATTCTACACACAGATGTATATAGAGTGAGTGGATAGTCGTGCGGTCGAGCCTTTGATTTTGTTTAAGGGCTGCTCGCCTTACTAAAGTACCAAAGGCTTTTATGGCTGACACCCCTACCAATGCATCGACCCTCTGGATGCCGCACCATTTAGTTAATAGACTGCAGGTGTATAGGTGCCATGTACAGTTATATGCTAAATTAGACTTAAGCTATCTTATGACAGAAACCCAAATACTACCCGACTGAGATTAATGTTGATGACATAAACTACAATAGACAAGAGGTAGAAGGTGTTGCCGGCCGGACTCACCATTAATTAAAAAGGTAAAGCTGTCTACTCCATCTAACAAGAGCAGGGACTATACGTTGTCATGAATTAATTAATTATAATCACGCACGAGGGAGATACGGTCATTACTGCGTGCTACTAGTATATGTTTGATATTGGTAGAAAGAACTACAGGATCACTTGCGAAGACTAAGAGAGATTGATGGACAGAAAAATCTCTTCAATCCTTATTTATTTTAGGGGAACTTCAATCCCTTTTATTTAGGAACTTCAATCCTTATGTCTCGCTACATCGATTCGTTTCATAATCTAACTGGTAGTAATTACAGATCTACAGATGGTCACTGGAGATCACGTTAGGGCGAGGCTTGGGTAGGTCGGACGCCTTTTGGGTGATCATAATATCACTGCCAGTGCCAATAGTACGCATACATGTCTTATGCAGTATACTGCAAGCGTACAATCATAGAACAACAGTAACGTAAGTTCGTGAGATTTTAACATTCAGCAGCTGGCAGCATGCACGCATGCACATAAATAAACTCCTAACTAGTAAGGTATGGCGTACAAAGCAGTACTAGTACCAACAAAACCTTTTCTTCTCTTTCTCTCTCTCCCCTCCCCCTAAGAAAATGAATGGATATCGGAGGATACTGGATACATTTGATAATCTTATAAAGCCACTGCACTTGTTGTGCCCCTCCCACGCATGAATGCAAGCAGCATAGGTCACCACTCAATCCCATGAGGAGATCGATCTGCTTGCTGTAGCAGGTACTCCTCTAGTCCTGTAGCAAGCCCATCCCCAGTTCCCCACCACCCGATCGATCTCTCCCCAGCGCCCCCTGTGGGATTAATTAATTGGAGCATGTGAGATGGAACCATCCAACCACATCCCAACAAGCTGCATTAAGGCCCTGCTCAGACAGTGCAATGAGATGCGACTTGATGCAATGCAAGGATCCGTGGAAGAGAGGGGGGATCAGGTTCAGGCCAAGTGTGTAGCCGTGTAGGTGTGTGAGAGTAAGAGAGACTGAGAAAGGGATGTGCTCTTGGTCTGGCGTCTGCCCATTGTGTGCCATCCGAGAGAGAGGGTGGTGGTGAGCTGGGAGTCCGGGCCAAAGTAACAAAGCTGGGGGACTACTGTTGGTGCATGCAGGGGATGGTGGGAAATCTCAAATAATTCCTGCATATTTCGGACAGAGGGGCCCACGCGGGCCCACCGGCGCTCGGTCGGGCCCCGCGGCGGTAGCGAGGACGGGGATTCCTCCCCCGCTCCGCAGCTCAGCCCTGATCAAACCGTTGAGCTCTCCCCGTTACGTCGCTTTCAGTCGCACCCGACGCCTCGGCTCACGTGCTTCGTCGCTCCCATGGGCGAACTGTGTCGCGTGTGCTCCGTGGGCGATCCAAATGTGTCCGCAGTTTGTGCTGTGTGAGGGGTATCGGATTATCCCCGTCCGTGGCAGCGACATGGGTGGGCTAGGCTCTTGAAGGTGGATGGAGATAAGATTTTAAATTTCGTTTTACGTCTCGAGGCGGCTGAAATCTAAAATTTCGGTGATATATCAAAATTTCGATCGAAATCCGGACGAATTCAAAAAGTAATTTGAAATCTAGTAAATTTGAAACCAAGAAAACCGATATTTCTACTGACCATGTGGAATGGCCTTCCGAGGCTAGAAAAAATCATGTAAGCATTTATCTATATTTTCTATCTATTTGAATGCAAAATACTAAGTATTTGCATATAAAATTCCCAAGTTAGGGTTTTAGGTTTAAGCCGAAATACAATTCAAGACTGAAATCCAAGTTAAGGTTTAGGGTTTAGGCTAAAATCGAAGTTAGGGTTTAAGGTTTAGGATGAAACCTGGTACTATTGATGTTCTTAGACAAAATCATTTAAAAATGTATTTTATATTTACAGAGAAAATCGTTTAAAGATATATCCTATAAATTAGACAGACTTAGTATTATATGGCGGTGTCATCTCACTTCTCAGTGTGCCGCTCACTAGCTTGCTAGTGCATGCATGCAAATGTGTGTATGGTAGTAACAGCAGCAGCTCATTACCGCACCGGCTTTGGTCCAGGTGGGGAGGAAATATTTGTTAACGCTATGTATGAACATGGTATATGAAGTATAATTTACTTGTTCATTTTTTTTGTCCTTATTACATGATCATCATTGGATGGATGAGTATTACAAGGAATACGAGCCACACATGATTGTTCATGACACTATTAATTAAAGATCTATTAATTTGTATATATCTTTTTACAAATTTTCACATGTATTCCTTATAATAGGCATTACAATTATTCACAAAAAAATTAGAGCGAAATCCGGTCATAAAAACATCAAAACCGATTAAATTTGTGGCAATTTGGTCCAAAAACCAAAATTTCTCGAAATTACTGTAGCAAATTTGAAATTTTTCAAAAAAAATTATTCCACCGAGATTTGAAATCTCGGCCTCCGCTGAAATCCAAAATCTCAGCAAGATTTTGAACCTTGGATGGAGATGTGCTGCGCATAGGTGCGTCTATCTTCTATCCACCCCGCCCGGCCGGCTGCTGCAGAGATATGGGAAGGGCAGGCAGTGCCGCATAGTGAGGCATGTAAGCGAGGACTGTGTGAAGAATTACAGGAAAATTATTTATCTTTTTCATCTTTATATGATAGACAGTGCGGTGCATTTCTGTGGAACCATTTGCTTTCACCTTTGTTGTGGCATGTCGTGTACGTTTACCATCAGAGGATCATCACCTAACGTGGGTGAAAGAGACATCTGTTAATACTGAAAGAGATATAGGTTTATGTATTAGAGTTTTTATCATCTTTAAGAGATACCATGAAGTACCATTAAATTACCTTTAACTCTTGTACCTATTGGTATTCGGTACTAACTCAGTGTATATTTTGATATCTTTTAAGAGTGGTAAAAACTCTCTTGTTGTATAGTAGCTGTATTTGGATTTCAATGGTTGATAGGGGACGTGAATAGGTGATGTCTACAGGAACAACTAGACAATCGAGCGCGGCGTGCCACGCCGCGACCGCCGCTCCCCAAGCGAGCAAATCGAGAAAACGTGCGACTGTCGCTTCCTACACGAGCAAATCGAGAAAACACGCGAAACGGTTGAAAGGATATAATCTACGATTTTGCTGGAACGGAAAGTCCGCGTGGGGAAAAACGGAAAACAGAAAAAAGAAACTAAACTTTTTTTCTTCAGAAAAGGACCTAAATAAAATTTTGTTTTTTCGAAAAAGGGCTTAGACGTAATGCTAAAAAACGCAAAAAGAACCTAAATGCAATGTATTTTTTTTCAAAAAAAATAACCCGAGCGTATTTTTTTCCGAAGAAGGATCTAAACGTAATTTTGATTTTATGAAAAAGGACCCGAGCGCAAGGCCTAAAAACGCATAAAGGACCTAAACATAATATATATTCTTTTTCGGAAAAAGGATCTAACCGTAATTTATTTCCCAAAAAAGGACCTAAACGTAATTAGGTAACACGTCCAACAGATCTATCTAAGTAACATTGCAAACATGTTACCCGGATGTCGTCAGAAGGAAATCTAGCTTCATCCACGTCCGTCTCAAGGGTGGACGCGCAGCTGCTCCGATGGTTGGTTGGGTTGAACTGCGCCTGTGCTTCTTGGGCTTGCACGTTCCGTGCTTGCCTCTCCGCAGTCACCCTCTGCTCCATCCTTTCCTCAAGGCTTCATAGCTCACTATCGAACTGCGCTCTGAGCCTTTCCTCAATCAGGGCTACTAGCCATTTTTCGTGCTCGACTTTGCTTCTCTTCCTACTCCTGTACGTGTCGGAGTCATGTGGGAATCCCATTTTTCAAGGAACGAAAACACCTAGGCCTCAGGTGCGACCCGGGTGCTCCTTGTTTCCCAAGGCTGCGGAGAGTATATCTTTTTCTTTGTCCGAACTGAAAGAACCCTGGGAATATTTTGTACTCGACGATATTAGGCATTGGGACACTTCCTCATCAGCGGGGTTTACAAAGGACACGTCGCCCGAAGACGTGGGATGTGACCTCGCTCTTACCCAGTTTCGAGCAAGCGGGTCCACGATCGGGGCAAACGGCTGCGCGACCTCCTTCTAGACTGCCTCGTCGTCCTCCCTCGTCCATTACGCGATCTTGCCCGCATACCCAGTTGAGCCGAGTCTATGTGGGTGGGTTTTTTTTTGACTGGACGGTCTTGTGCACCGCACTTTCACGCACGAACTCTTTCGTCGTCTTCAACTCAACAAATCGTCCCCAGACGTCTTCAGAGATGAACCCGTACTTCTAGAACGGAGTCATTTCCTTATTCACGTAATTAGTGATGAGGACTCTCTTGAAGTTCTTCCACGCCTTTCCCACCACTAGCAACGCGTACCATCGCAGTACAGGTATGGAGTCTTGTGAAAGCTCGAACGATGCGAATATTTCTGTCACTAGGTTATCGCGCTCCTCATCTGTCAGCGTCTTCCATGATGGATAGGTGATCGGGACCCTTTCACGCCCAATGATCACGCACATGGTCCGAAAAGCTACCGTAGCCTTGGGAGGCGCGGTAGGGACCCCATCGTACGGATCGATCGCCGTGATGGTATATCAGCTCTAAGGCCTTTTACTAAGCCCTCTTGGACCGTGCCTATTTCCTCCTATGTTGGGCGCCTCATCAGATCCATTCGGCGGCGAGGACTGAGGGGACGCCATCTTGTATGATGCAAGGTTAAGAGTAGGTAAGTTAAGAGAAGCAAATTTAAGAGAAGGTAAGTTAAGAGTTCTTTTGTACATACAAGGTTAAGAGAATCAATATTGCTTACAAGACCGATCAATATTGTTCAACAAAGTGCGATAATAAGAGCAAGATGTAATTTTTTTGTGGTGCTCTCAGAAATCGGGCAAGTTTGAGGATTTTGAATCTTCAATCTCAATCACAAATGGGCTAAACAATCAGTTAAGCAAATACGGCCTTGAACCCTCCAATCTGATGACTAACATGCAAGGCCAAAGGCTAATATATACTTTCAACTTTCATTGAGAATCAATGTCTACATTCGAATTTTGAATTAGTGTTGATTATATTAAATATGAATAAATACTTATTAGCATGAAAGTCTACGGTTCAAGGCCAAACTTGCAAAATTAATTATATGATCATTACTTCACCCATCATCATCATCGAGCCGAGGGGGAGGGCATGCATACCTCCAAGCCGAGGAGGGAGGGCACGGGGGAGGGAGGAGGGCACTACCGAGGGCAAGGGTGCGACCGAGGGGAGACACCACCGAGGGGGAGGGTACGGGGGAGGGAGGAGGGCAACACCAAGGGCGAGGGCGCGGACCAGGGGAGACACCACCGAGGGGGAGGGCGGGCAAGAGTCGCCACCAAGTGGGGAGGGTGCCGCCGAGTGGGAGGGCACGGGGGAGGAAGGAGGGCACCATCGAGGGCGAGGGTGCGAACGAGGGGAGACACAACCGAGGGGGAGGTGTGGTCGGGAGTCGCCACCAAGCGGGGAGGGCGCCGCCGAGGGGGGCGTGGGGAGGGTGTCACCGGAGAAGGCCACGGGCGCTAGCTAGAGTTGCAAACTGAGTGTGCGGGACTTAGTGAATGGCAAGTGTGGGGGTTAGGGCGCGGCAATGGGCTTCGCTCGGTAAGGGGGTTGGCCCATCCCAGACGATTCTAGGCTTGAACCGTCTGGGATAAAGTCATCCCAAATGGTTCAAGCCCAGAACCATCTGGGATGAGCCTTTTTTTGCCGTCAATATATATTTAAGTTTGTGTCATTATTTATAATACATACATTAATGAATTAGTGTTATAATACAAACATATATGTCATGTATTATAATTAATTATAATACAGATATCTCATTAATTATAATATAGATATCTCATTAATTTTAATCAATACATCTCACTAATTTTAATTAATGCATATCTCATTAATTATAATACAGGAACACTTCGAATAAACATCACGACCTCATGACAATTCCACTTGCTTATTCTTTTGTACAAAAATTAGGCCTTCACGATGATCAACACGTGTGTAGCTAGCTTCCTCAGGTTGGTCTTCCTGGATTGTGATGCCGGTACTAATTGGAGGCAACTCGTCAAACTGATTGTATTCTTCCTCATCTACCACATTCTCGACTCTGACAATCCTTCTTTTTTCCTGAAGAACAACGTGGTGCTTCTTGTTGGACAGGTCGGTTACGTAGAAGACTTGAACAACTTGGTTAGCGAGAAAAAATAGTTCGTCTTGGTATCCGACACATTCGAGGTCTACAGTTGTGACACCGTACTTGTCAACCTTCACGTGCTGCAGGTTAACCCAATGGCAACGAAATAAGGGGATCTTGAATAGTACATAGTCGAGGTCCCAAATTTCCTCAATGAACCCATAGTACGAGCTCCTCGTCGATCCAGCGGTATTCAGCGCATCGATCGACGCGACACCGAACGTCAGAGCCGACGCCGCCTTAGTCGCAAGGACGACCGGATGCCTCAACGAGGTTCCGATGTCCGAGTGCCTTGGTCGGCAAGGACGACGGATGCCTCCGCGAGGTTCCGATGTCCGAGTGCCTTGGTCGGCAAGGACGCACCGATGCCTCCGCGAGGTTCCGTGTCCGAGTGCCTTGGTCGGCAAGGACGACCGGATGCCTCCGCGAGGTTCCGGTGTCCGAGTGCTCGCTTAACGTCGTAGCTAGACGCCGCCTTAGTCGGCAAGGGCGACGGATGCCTCCGCGAGGTTCCGGTGTCCGAGTGCCTTGGTCGGCAAGGACGGCCGATGCCTCCGCGAGGTTCCGGTGTCCGAGTGCTCGCTTAACGCCGTAGCTGACGCGCCTTAGTCGGCAAAGACGACGGATGCCTCCGCGAGGTTCCGATGTCCGAGTGCCTTGGTCGGCAAGGACGACCGGATGCCTCCGCGAGGTTCCGATGTCCGAGTGCCTTGGTCGGCAAGGACGCACGGATGCCCCGCGAGGTTCCGTGTCCGAGTGCTCGCTTAACGCCGAAGCTAGACGCCGCTTTAGTCGGCAAGGACGACCGGATGCCTCCGCGAGGTTCCGGCGTCCGAGTGCCTTGGTCGGCAGGCGACGCACCGGATGCCTCCGCGAGGTTCCGTGTCCGAGTGCTCGCTTAACGTCGTAGCTAGACGCCGCTTAGTCGGCAAGGCGGCCGGATGCCTCCGCGAGGTTCCGATGTCCGAGTGCCTTGGTCGGCAAGGACGGCCGGATGCCTCCGCGAGGTTCCGTGTCCGAGTGCTCGCTTAACGTCGTAGCTAGACGCCGCCTTAGTCGGCAAGGCGACGCACGGATGCCTCGCGAGGTTCCGGTGTCCGAGTGCCTTGGTCGGCAAGGGACGACCGATGCCTCCGCGAGGTTCCGATGTCCGAGTGCCTTGGTCGGCAAGGACGGCCGGATGCCCCGCGAGGTTCCGTGTCCGAGTGCTCGCTTAACGTCGTAGCTAGACGCCGCCTTAGTCGGCAAGGACGACCGGATGCCTCCGCGAGGTTCCGATGTCCGAGTGCCTTGGTCGGCAGGGCGACACGGATGCCTCCGCGAGGTTCCGGTGTCCGAAAGTGCTCGCTTAACGTCAGAGCTATACGCCGCCTTAGTCGGCAAGGGCACCGGATGCCTCCGCGAGGTTCCGATGTCCGAGTGCCTTGGTCGGCAGAGACGACCGGATGCCCCCGCGAGGTTCCGGTGTCCGAGTGCTCGCTTAACGCCGTAGCCGGACGCCGCTTTAGTCGGCAAGGACGCCGGATGCCTCCGCGAGGTTCCGGCGTCCGAGTGCCTTGGTTTCAAGGGCGGCCACGGATGCCTCCGCGAGGTTCCGGTGTCCGAGTGCTCGCTTAACGTCGTAGCCGACGCCGCTTTAGTCGGCAAGGGACGCACGGATGCCTCCGCGAGGTTCCGATGTCCGAGCGCCTTGGTCGGCAGGGACGCACGGATGCCTCCGCGAGGTTCCGTGTCCGAGTGCTCGCTTAACGTCGTAGCCGACGCTGCCTTAGTCGGCAAGGACGATCGGATGCCTCCGCGAGGTTCCGGTGTCCGAGTGCCTTGGTCGGCAAGGACGACCGGATGCCTCCGCGAGGTTCCGGTGTCCGAGTGCTCGTTTAACGTCGTAGCTGGACGCGGGGTATCCATCCCGAGTCCCCGTCCGGCGAGGGAAGCCGCGAGAGGAGTAGCCGCCGCCTATCCCACAAGTTTACCCCATCCGCAGGTGTGGGACCTGGAGGGGGTGAGCGACGCGCGTTTACCTGCGTTGGTTTGAACGCCGTGCTCTTGGAGCTAGTAACGGGTAGTCCGAGTGGGTCCTGGGAGGTCCCGCCCAAGGGGGACCCTTCCGAGCGGACGCTCCTGCAGTAGGGTGTCCTCAGCCTGGCGGGGGCGACCCATAAGAAACCTTTCTTTACTCAATCCAGATGGACCTCGGGTCGCCACCACCCAGAGCACACCGGTCGTCGCGCCATCGATGAGCTCCCGAGAGTGTGAAGTATGGTCTCGGACGCGAGTAGAGGTGACTGGTCGCCACCGACCCAACCGGGACCCACCGTGGGGCTCACTCGCACTTGCCCTCGCTCAAGTTTCGCTTACGGCCCTACGCCCATCCGCTGGTTAGGCCTTTTGAACCCACAGCTTTTCGGGGCCCCGGCGCAAGCCACAAAGCTTTTTGCCATCTTGGGACCGCAGCTGCCCAATGGGCCTCGCGCGCCGGAACAACCGCCCCGCCAAAAGGCGAGACCAAGAGGTAACGGACACGCTGTTCGGGCGGCGTCTTTATGACTCGCAACATGACGCGACAGATTAAATGCGGAGTGGAATTGGAAATCGGAGTTACCAGCCGGCGGATGCACGAGGGCGACGCGACGATTCGCTCGAGGAGGCGTCCGTTCGGTCGGCGTCCTTCGCCTCCTATAAGTACGTTGTTGGGGTGCCTCGGGTAGCCACGCCGCTTCTTCGCCTCCCGTCCCGTCCTAAAGCAAGAAAACGCCAGAGCCGAGAAGGAAACCTCGGCCCTCTTCTTCTCACCTTCCGTCGCTTCCCGCGAAGATGTCGTGGACGGAGTGCTCGCGACAGAGAGTCGCGCCGCCGGCCTAGTGAAGAAGGGCTTCCTCCTGCGCAGGCACCTTTGGTGGAGAGTGCCGACCGGGGCCGTTATCCCGCCCGCAGAGCGACGAGGTTGTGGTCCCCGCCTCGTTTTTGAGCGCGGCTTCGCCTGCCGCTCCACCCTTCGCCTAGGGGCTTTTTCCATTACAAGGTGGAGGTGCACCACCTCAACCCTAACGGGTCCTTCACATCGCCATTTTCATTACCCCGCGAGGCCTTCTTAGGGATTGAGCCGCATTGGGCGCCGTGGCGCACTTCTTCCAGCGAGGCTTTGGAAAGACAGCCGCCCGACGCGACGCGCGCCATGGGCGGCTCGCCTCCGACCAACGGGCGGAGCTCCGAGTACTGGACATCAAGCTGCCGCCCTCTAACAAGGGATGGCGCTCGAATGGATCTATGTCCTAACGTTGAAAACAGCGCCCGTGCTTTTTCGGCGAGCTCTGCGCGCAATGGAGCAATGGACCGGGCGCCGAAGAGGAGAAGAACAAGGTGGCCCCGATCGCCTCGCGATCGTAAGTATCTCAACTCTCCATTGATTTCTTTGGTTGGGGTAACCCGTGAGGAGACTCATCCGAGACGCCAAAACTCGCAGAGGTGCGGAAAAACTGAGCGCCGCCATGGAGGCTCTGAATGCGGCGGCGAGACCCGCGACGTGGCGATCGCGGCCAGGACGCAGGCTCGCGCGCCGAGGGTCTCCGAGGATGGTAGGGCCGAGATGGGCGCCGAATCGAAGCCCTTCGAGGGCCGCCAGAGGTCTGCGCCAAGTCTTGGGCACAGGGGCGTGCCCGAGCGCACTTGCCCTCGCTACCGCCCGAGTGCCGGGCTTGTGGAGGCGGCCGTGATTGGCGGGCGCAGCGATCGAGCTTCGTCGCGACCGGTCAACACCGCCTCGCACTATGACGGTATCGACCGCAGCAGGTGAGTAGCGGCATCGCCGGAACCGGACCGACGACGAGGTCGACGTGTTCGAGCTCCGTGTCGAGCCGCATGCTCGAGATCGCCACCACGCCCCGCCCGAGGTCGCCTAAGATGCTGAGTCCTCCTCCTCCGTGCGGGCCGGCCACCGTGAAGAAGAGGAAGAAAGAAGTTAGCCCCCTTTTTTTTTTTTTCTTTTCTTGCAAAGACTGTGTAAACGATCGTAAGTAATTGTAAGCTCGGTTTGCCTCTTTGCTCTCCTTTGCGTTTAGTTTGACCGACCATAGCCTTAAGGACCACGGGTCGCTTATGCGTAGGTCGGGTCAATTTGAGAGGGTCAAGAGGATAGGAGTCTTGTTTATGCGGTAGTTACGCAGCACTCATGGGGTTCGAGTGTTCCCGATCGCCAAGGGTTTTTCCACTCGGGCACTTCCTTCTTCCGCAAAGTGCTACTTAGCAACCATAGCCGCGGGGCGTAGGCCGTAGCGCCGGTCGAGAGGGTTACCGCCGATAGACTCTCGTGACTAGTCGGGTCACCGACCCACATGAGTACGTGAGTTAGCCGAGTTCGTGTGGGGAAGATTGTTCCCAATCGACTGAAGGTCATCCCACTCAGTGCTTCCTTCTTCCGCGGAGTGCTACCGGGCAACCATAGCCGTGGCGAGGCCGTAGCACTCGGGTCGAGAGGGTTACCGCCGATAGACCTCGTGGTCGGCCGGGTCACCGACCACACAGACACCATCCTGAGCGGCACGAACGGGTGCCCACGGCAGCCCGAGTCGTCACGTGGCGACTGTGTGCTCTGCTGGGAGAAAGGTAAAGACTTATACCGTGAAAAAGAAAAGAGCTTAGGATAGAATCGCCTTAACTTTTCAATGTTCCGGGCATTAGGGAGGATGCGACCATCGGCGCCCTTGAGTCGAAGGTGCTGTGTCGGAGAACTTCCACGACGGTGAAAGGACCCTCTCGGGGGCGCTACTTGTGCTTATCTTTGGTTGTCCGACTCGACGCAGAACCAAGTCGCCAATACCAAGGATCGCCCCTCGAACTTGGCGGCCGTGGTAGTGGCGCAGGCTTGTTGATATCCGGCCGACCGCAGATTCGGCCACGCCGCGCGCCTCGCCGAAATGGGTCGATGGCGCCTTGTTGCGGCGAGCCCCGAGCCTCATCGAAGGCTTGCAATCTGGGAGCCGTATTCCGTGTCAGCTGGCAAAATGGCTTCAGCGAACACCATAAAGAAGGGTGTGAACCCGGCCGCCGGTCGGCGTGGTCCGCAGACTCAGAGGACGGGGCGCTCGGCTACCCAATACCGCGAATGCTTGAGCCGATCGAAGATCCGCGCTTGAGTCCTTGAAGGATCATGCCGTTAGTGCGCTCGACCGCCGTTAGTCCGCGGATGGGCTATCGCGCCCAATCGACACGGATGTTGAAGTCGCCACGTAACTCGAGAAATTCCTTCCCGTGAACCGTGTTCCGTTGTTTCGTGATGATGGAGTTTGGGACTCCAAACCTAAAACGATGTCGCGGAAGAAGATGGCCGCTTGTACCGACGCGGACGCCACGACCGGCTTGGCCTCTATCCACTTGGTGAACTTATCTACCGCGACGAGCGCGGGTGAAGCCCCGGCGCTTTCTCGAAAGGCGAGACCAAATCGAGTCCCCGCACGGCAAAAGGCCACGGATGGGGATCGTCAGAAGCTTGGCCGCAGATCGTCTGCCGAGCAAAGAATCGCATCCTTCGCAGTGCGCATTTATATGCTCGCGTCGACGACACACGTTGGCCAAGAGAAACCTTGTCGAAAGGCCTTTCCCACAAGAGATCGGGTGCTGCGTGGTGACCGCAGACTACCGTATGTCGCCCAGTCCGGTGCTTTTCCCGGTCGGTCAAGATACATTTTTGGAGGACCCCGGAGGGACTCCTTTGTAGAGGTCCGGGCCGATCAGACGAAGATTTTGCTCGCGGCGAGGCGCCGGCCCTCGGCGGGTCGGGAAGTGACCGTCCACAAACGGTCGATGTAGGGCCTCCTCCGGGCCGGACTCAAGTGCTAGCACACCGCGGGCAGATCCGGCAAGTCACGCCCGACCGCGTCTTGGCCGGGGTGACCGTGTTGGATTGGTCGGTGGCCGCCACCACCGAGTCCACCGACAAGGCCGCAGGAGGTCGGAGACGAAGATCCCGCGGGACAGGCTCTCCTGGAGGCAAGATTGGCCAGTGATCGGCCTCGCTTTGTAGCGTCGGTAGCTATGGTGAAGCTCGAACCCTTGAACCGCTTCCTCGAGCCGGCGATTTCGACAAGACGCGGCCACGCGGGCGTCTCGGGCTCCGCAGCCTTTCATGACTTGGTCGACGACAAGCTTGGAGTCCCCGTGGACGTAGAGCCGGCGGGCACCGAGGTCGGCAGCGATCCGAGACCGCTGACGAGCCTCGTGCTCGGCAATGTTGTTGGTCGCGTCAAGAGCAACCTAATGGCGACATTGAAGCCTGCTCCCGAGCGAGAGATGATTTACCTCCGCGCCGCGCCATTCTTGGTGTAAGACCCGGCGAAGCACATTGTCCAAGATTGGGGTCTTCGACCACCGGTGGTGCTCGGCTGGTCCACTTTCGGCGACGGTCGGCGAGCTGCGACTTGATCGCCGTCCGAGGGGCGATATTATGCCATGGCCGCTAAGCTCGAGCGCCCATTTGGCTATCCTTCCCGAGGCATCGTGTCGGCGTGGTGGGGACGCTAGAAAGATAGCGCCAGACTTCGCAGCCTCCAGATTTGTGCTTGACGGAGAACCCATGGTTCGCATGGGCCGCCCATCAATTTCTCGGCGGTCGGGCGCGACGGCCGGCCGCTGCCGCCGCTTAAGGTAGCGGCCGACCGTGGCGACCACTTGGGTCTCACGGACCGCTTCCCGCGCCGCCCGCTTGTCGGCGGCCGGAAGGAGACCCGCTTGGACGCCGCTCTCGCTGGCCTTTCCTCCTTCAAAATAGCTCCCTACGGCCTCCTCGCCGGAGGCGTGGTTGGTGGCGATGTCGAGGAGCTCCTTGGTGGTCCCGGGCTTGAGGCAGCCCACCAGTGCACCAAGGCCTTGCGAGAGGTGCCGTAGATGAAGGCTCCCACGACATCGGCGCCGAGATGTCGGGAGCTCAGACCGCGGCGGAAAACCTCCGGATGTAGTCCCGAGAGTCTCCCAGCTGCCGCTTGCAGCCTTTCGTGTCCCAGGAGTTACTGTGGCGCTTATAAGTGCCCCGGAAGTTACCGACGAAGAGATTCTTCAAGTCACCCGCTCCCGACGCTTTTGGAGGCGTGTACTCGAGCCGTGCTCGAGCCGAGTCCGCGAGGTAGATGGGAGGTACCGGATGATGAAGAGATCATCTGCCGCTCCCCACCCCGACGCGAGCCAGTATCTTTCGAGCAGACACCGGGTTGGTGGCCCTGTACTTGGTAATGTTGGTAGGCGCCGGAATCGGGCGGAAATCACCGGCGGATCTCTTGGCAAAAGCCCGTGGTCCGGACCATCGTGGCTCGGGCCGCGTAGTGGCGCCACCATCCGCAACACGTGAGCGGGCGCCTCCGCCATCTTTCTTCGCGCCGAGGGTGGCGCGATGTCGAGGCATTACCGAGGCGCCGCGCACCGGTGCGTGAGGCCCGGGTGGTTCATGGCGGGTGCGGTCTTGGCCGCACCTCCACCGGCTCGCGCGGCGGTGCACGCCCGGTGGCCGGAAGTAGCGCCGGTGTGGTAGGAGCCGAGGCTCGTGATAATGTCGTGACGGCCACGCGCTCCACCACCCGAAGGTTCTCGTAGGTAGCTCGCCTCGGGTTTGCGGGCTCCGGAAGGCCTCGAGCAAGATTGCGCCGCAGCCACGCTTTGGCTTGCGTGAGGGAAAAACCGGGGCGCGGATTCGCCTCAACTTGTGGTGCTTTGGCGCGCGCCGCGCGCGCTGCCGCCAAAGACTTGCGCTGGCTCGGCTCGCCCCGCCTGTGTTGGCTCGAGCGGCCGAGCTCGCCTTCGCTTCTCCACTCCGTTGCCGTTGGAGCTCGGGCGCGCGAGCTCGAAGGTTGCTCAGCCTTCGCAAGCTGGTATTCCCCTCGTGCCTCGGTCGCCGGACGGGACCGTCAGAGCCGCGGTGGCTACGGCCAATCGGTTGTGCCGCCACGTTGCACTCGCGAGTGCCGCTGCGGGCGGATACTCCGTGTCGGAGCCGGAGCCGTGGTGGAAGAGTCTTCCAAAGAACTCGTGGACGGAGGTTGGCATGTAGCCGCCATAGCTACAAGTCGTGCAAAGCGGAGGTGACGGATCTCCGCGCAGTTCGGAGGGCTTTCGCCAAAGGAGGTATAAGCGCTCCTCGTGTTCCGGGGGCCGCGGGGCGCCAAGCCGGAGTGGGACGGCTGCCGGAGATGGTGTCCAGTTCCCGCAGCGCCGCCCTCGGCGGCTGGGATGAGCGTGAGCTCTCCTCCGAGGTGACGGTGAAGCCGAGGAGCCGGCGCGGATCCGCTCCGAACACGCCATGCCGCTGCTGGAGAAGAATGCCATCAAGGAGACGAATGGGAATCCGGAGATGTCGCCAAGACGCGAAGCCCCTACTGCGCGCCAACCGCCGGCGCTTGGCGCCGGCAAGTAAATTTGTAAGTCTAAGGCTGCGCGTTCTCGCTCCTCAATGGTTAGACCGAGTCCAAGATGTATACCGGTTCGGGCCAAGGTCCTACTCTAGTTCGTATGCGTTGGTGTTGTATTCATCGGGGTGCGATGATCGCACCGAAGTTTTTACAAGCGAGAGGTGGAGCCTCAACACTAGAATGATCTAAACTTAGCTCTCGTAAGGAGAAGAAAAGAAGAAGAGGAAGAAGAGGAAAGCTCTCTTGTAGCTCTTACTGCCGCCTCATTAGGAGGTTCCCGCCTCCTTTATTCAAGATCTGACGGCGGGTTACATCGAGAATTGGCGGCGCCGGCGAGCTACTTCTAGGGCTTCGCCTTACCCCGCCGTCGCCAATCGCTCCGCCGATCGTCGCCGTCGCGAGCCTATCTTTGCGTGGGGTCTAGGGTCTAGCCGGTCGAGCGTTAGGTAATCCTCCGGGAAGTGGCGTAGCTTGCTCTCTGTGATCCATGTGGGTGCCGACGAGTCGCGTGTGACGTTGGAGTTGCCTCGGAGAGCGTATCCTTGCCTCGTGGGTGGCCGGGTCGATGGGACAGAGACGGGCTTCAGCAGCTATCAAACCGTTTTGGGAAGGGACCACCGCCTCGCCACCACTAATGACCGTTCGTGGGGCACGTGGCCTTAGGTTGACACGGACTCCGATGCGCGGCGCGCGCCCTCGGCGGGATTATCATGGTTCGGCCGAGCCGGGGATCCGCCCCGCCGCGGGCCTGGAACCCCGCCGAAGTCGAGTCGGGGATCCCGCCCCACGCGGGGCCGGGAACCCCGCTGAAGTCGGAGTCGGACCGGCCGGAATGGTCTCCCGAATGGTCTCGTAGGCATTTGGGTAGCAGCCGGGACGGCTGCTTAGGGCTGGGGCCGATTCGAGGCCGCCTGCTTGCTGCTCTGGGCTTTGCTTGTTGCAATTGGGCCGTTGGTGCACCCCTGTTTTATGAGTATTCGTCACACAATTAGAACCAATTACTATTTTACATCAAGAGAACAAATGTATCTACACCAAGCTAGATCTAGAAACTAGCTTCATTTCCCTCTTTATCAAGCTAGATTTTGAATATAATGCAAATTTGAACCAATTACTACTTTACATCACAGAGAACAAATGGATCTACACCAAGCTAGATTTAGGGGCTGTTTTGGGGGGCTGTGCTTCAGCTTTGGGCCAAAAGCTCCCCCAAACAGCATAGCTGCAAAGCAGCTGGGAAGCTAAGCCACAGTAGAAGCATCCCCAAAAGTTGTAGCCGCTGGGGAGGAGCTTTTCAGCTGTGGCTTCGCTTGACCGTCTCCCATCTCGCTCACTCCGCCTCCTCGACCTCCGCTGCCCTGCCTCGCCGCCTCCACGTCACCTCTCCACTCGTCCTCCACTGTGCTTCGCTAGGTTACTGCCTCTCCGCTCGATTGCCCCCCAAAAGCTACAGCTGCAGCAGTCAATTTACCAAATGGCATAACAAGCAGAGTCACAACCGCCACTACATAACGCTGCGATACCCAAAGAAACCAAAAGCGACTTTTTCACCGCAAACACTTCAAACAGGCCCTTAGAAACCAGCTTCATTTCTAAAGGATCGAAAAAGGTGACTAGAGGGGGTGAAAAGGAGCCAAATAAAATTTTCGAATAAACTCTCCCCTTAGATTTCAGACCACCAAAATACCAGAAAGAAAGAACTGAACCATCGATCAAGCAATTTCATGAATGCAGGCTCCACCGCTTAAGGTCGGGTGAACAATAAAACCGCACCGGTCGTAGCTCGTCTGATGAATAGTAATCTGAACCGGTCGCCGGTATTAGTCGGATGAAAGTACTCCCGACCTGCAGAGGTCAGATGAACAGTGCTCGGAGTAAATAGTGTTCGATGAACAGTACTCCCGACCTACAGAAGTCGGATGAACAATACTCCCGACCTGCAGAGGCCGGATGAACAGTGCTCGAAGTGAATAGTGTCCGTCGAACAGTACCTCGACCAGCACTAGTCGGATGAACAGTGCTCCCGACCTACAGAGGTCGGATGAACAGTATTCCCGACCTGCAGAGGTCGGATGAACAGTACTCGGGGTGAATAGTGTTCGGGTGAATAGTAAAATCAGCACGATAACAAAAACAGAAATCGATGTAACTTTTGATCGGCTGATCCCAAAACAGTGAAAAATGGTGTGCACCTCTCTAAGGATGTCAGGAACCTATTTCAAACATCAATTGAAGGAGTTGATACCAAGGTTCCGTCCCTTTTCAGTTTAACAAATGCAACACCAAAAACAGAGTCACGAACACAGACCTCACCCCTAACTTGCTAGTGGGAGTTGATGGTCAGAAATCCTTGGATGACTCTCCACAAATCATAGCAAGTAAGTTCACGAGGAAACAACCCTTCAAACAAATAGAAACACAATCTGAAGGCACTTTCTTCTACTAGGTATAAAAATTGGTTTCTTGCAAAACCAATAGAAGAGGTTGTAGATTGCCTAGATGATTGGGATATGGTCTACGTAAGATTCATCCAAAGAATCTTTCATCCTTGGCAACAAGAACCGTAAGCCAATCAAGACTAAAGAACCGCAAGTCACACGCTTACGCACTTTAAGAACACACAGATTTACAACTTGCAACAAGAACGCAAGGATTGCCTAGATGACTGAAAGCATCGAATCCAAAGAAGAGTTCATCAATCATGAATTTTAACAAAGACTCAATAGCATGTAGAAGGAGATGAGGCAAATCCAAATTACGTAAAAGTAAATTGCAAGTAAGTAAATGCGAAATTAGATAATGTAATTTAAATGCGAATGTAAATACGTAAGGAAAATGAAACAAGAACATAAATGAAGAACATTTCATTTCGGAAGGGAGGTTTACAAAGCCTCACAACAAAGTGGGCAAAACTCAAATGAGCAAAGAAACCTCGAACCTTCACCGAGGGGAGGCCGCCTCTACCTCTATTTATAGTGACTTGGGATCAATTCCCACCTTTGGATGTCCCGCTCAAACCTAAGCCAACATCCAAGAGCCGTGGATTTAATCCTTACAATCGCACTCTCAACAACTCTCAACTACTCACGTACACTTTCCTCACCGCTCAACCCCTACAGGAGATACCCCTCTCCTCGCCTATTTATAGCGTGCTTGACCACCTACCACCCTTGGATGAGCCTCTAAACCCTAGAGCACTCCATCAAGGGCTGAGATTTTACCCACTCACACACTATGCATGGGCTGACCCAAACCCAACAACACAACGGTTTTGCACGCTTCAAATCATACTAACTTGACCCGCTACTCTATCTTCCCGACCGCGATCCAACGGTCCTCCTTGATCGAGCAGCCCAAGTTAGCATCTCATCCATTCCTTTGTCTTATTGGCTTGCGCCTACTCCCTGGCCTCACCATCTTTGGCTACACCTTGATCATCCGACCTCGGCTCTCCCAACCTAGTCCCGATCTCCTTCACCTCACCATGACCTAGCTCCAAAGTCCCGCAACCATCATAGACAAGGAAACCACATCACATAGCAATGTCCAACAACACATATCCATCTCAACAGCATGATATACACTACACCGACCAAAGAAACCCCGGCCACACGTGGTCCGACCACGGGTCTCCATCCCGACCACTCGAGGTCCTGCTCACCGGTCTCCAAATCAATCACTCGAGTCTCAACCACTGAGTCGGACGACCCAACCACTGGGTCGGACGACCGGTCTCCGACAAGCCAAAGCCCCGACCACTGTGCCTGGACGACCGACCACTCGGGGTCGGACGACCGTCTCCAACCACCAAAGCCCCACCACTCAATTGGACGACCGCTCCAACCAGCCAAAGCCTCAAAGCCGGTAGACTAACACTCAAATTGCTTCAAATCCAAATCAATTTAAAACAACACAAGCTCAAAACTCATCAATTACTCATCACACACAAGGATAGACTCCACATGGTCTTTCAATCTCCCCTTGATGAGTATATTGACAAACACATGAAAAGGCATAAATTTTGAGTTTGAAGAGAGAAGAAGAAAGCAATTTGATTACAAAGCCAAACTTGGTCCAGTGAGAAAGATATAAAATTATGACCAAGTTGGCGTAAGGAATTTAGAGCAAGACCATGAAAAGAGCAAGTTTTCCACAAAGCTCTAAAACTAATCATAAGTGCCAAATGTGATTATGATCCATAAGAGATAGCAAAAATTTACAAAATCATAAGAACCAACAAGCTTTCACATTTTTATCTCCCCTTTTCTACATTTTAAATGATGCCTTTTCTACATTTTCTCCCCTTTGGCAATATAGGCATCAAAATAGAATTTTCTCCCTCTTTTTATGTATGCATGAAACGCAACCTAAGAAAGCTTTGAAGATTATCCAAATGATCATAATGACAAGATATGGCACCAAGCTTATCAATCTCAGATTATGACCAAACTAAGACATGTCCAAGTGCAAATAACAAATTTTGCTCATAAGCTAGGTTTTGAAAATGTATCATTTTAGCAAGATTTGACAAGTGCAAAACTTAGCAAAGTTTCAAAACTAGAAGCAAAACCACTCGTGGATCAAATGGAAAACCTAGAGTTCAACCTACTCAACACTTTGGGAATTTTGAAGTGCATATAAGGTCCTTCGAGCCCATTTTTCAATTTATGCAAATTTTCTTTAAGACTTCAAAAACATAGCGGGTGCAAATGTTTGACATTATTTGCATTCTTTACCCACTTATGTGTTTGATATTTGCATTTTTTTTGTTGATTGACTCAAGCCATTTTCGATCATCTCAAGAGTAACTCTTAAGAGAATGGTCTTGGTCATACACAATATATTCCAAGTTCATCCCAAATGCAATGGGAGGCAGTCTCGAGAATATAAAGTGCGGAGATCAATTTTGCACAAAAGAGTAAATTTTTGTTTTTTTTAAATTTTCAATTTAGCACATATGAGCAATTCTGAAGGACTCAAATATGGATCAAGCAAATTTCACCCAAGTTGCTATAGGGACTCTAGAGAAATCCAAAATTTCACAATTCATGGTAAAAGCCCCTAGAGAAGAAACTTAGTAAGTAAAAGCAACATGTTTCATCAAGTTTTCATTTAAAGCTTTTAAGTTTTTCAGATTTCAATTAACCTTAGCTTGATAAATGAACTTGGACATATCTAAGCTAGTGATTTCCTTCAAAGATATAGCATGATGTATTTCACGAAGATTGATGCAAATGCATAATAGACAAAGCTCATAAAACGGAAAATGCAGTCTAAATGCAATGCATGAACAGATTCCTAAACTCCCCCTCAACAATTGAATCAATTTTAAGCTCAAATCTGGGTAAAGTTGAGTTATTATCAAGATTAGGCATAAAGAAGACCCAAATGAACTCAATAACAATCGAAAAAACAGAATGAGGAGAAGAAGTTGAGAAACTGCAAAACTGGATGGCTATTGAGCACAGATAAGATAGAAGAGACTCACTATGGCTCAGACTCGCTCTTATCTTCCCTAGTGACTGACATAGGGAAGCTGACTCTAGATCCCAACTAAGGAGTGCACACAGACCCTGTCTACCCAGGAGGCCCAATACCTGCTGGACTTATAAGACTGTGAGGGAACTCAACCTAGAGAGAAGAGAGAACAGCTAATCACGCATGATAGCAACCTAAAGCACAAGATAAGAGGTCCATGCGAGGCATGCCGAAGTCTAAGTGAGTGAACTCAACTTAAGAAAACAAGCCCAAAGTCACCTGTAAGAAGAAGGGAAATGCCGAAGAGAATATATAGTACATAATATACAAACCACTCCCTCAAGATAAGCCGATGGGCTCACGACTCCAAGCTCACTCCTCAAGGCAACAAACTGGAACTATCCAAAGGCTTGGTGAAGATATCGCTAACCTGAAGCCACTCTCTACAAATCAAGCGATATCACCCTTCTCCACATGGTCTCTAAGGAAGTGATATCTAATATCAATGTGCTTGGTCCGAATGTTGCAATCGGTTTTTAGCAATGCAAATAGCTGAAGTGTTGTCACGAAAAGTGGCACACTCTCTATCTCTAACCCATAGTCCCGTAAGGTCGATCTCATCCAGAGCACTGCACAAAGAATCGGTCGCAAAGAACATACTCGGCCTCGGTGGGATCAGGCAACCCCAAACCGCTTCCTAGATGACCAAGAACAAGAGAAGTGCCAATGAATTGGCAAGTGCTGTGTGTTTTCCTATCTATCCTACACCAAGAAAGTCGGCATCGAAAAAGGCTTTAAGAGATAGACAAGAAGAAGAAGAGTACCAAATACCATAATCGCGTGGTAGCACGAAGGTACTGAAGATACGCTTGACCATCTGGCGGTGAAAGGCGAGGAGAAGCTTGAAATCTAGCGCACGGACACACAAATAAATGTATGTCCTACTCAAGGCAATGAGGTACAAGAGGAGCCGATCATGCTCAAACTCCTTTTGATCGCAGCTCACCATCTTCATCGGCTCGAGGACAGCAGCAGGCCATAGAGTCATCACCGGCTTCCCATCGACATATCGAAGCGCTCAAGAGGTCACGAGTATACTTGCCTTGATGCAAGAAAGTACCTCCCGAGTCCGCTTGATTTGGAAGCCAAGAAAGTAGCTCAACTCGCCATCATACTCATCTCAAACTCAGACTCATCACATCGAAACCGAGAGACAAGAGAATGAGAAGAGCCACCAAAATGATATCATCCACATAAACCGACAAGAAGAAGATGAGACTCATGATGTCCGATGAACAGAGTTTTGTCTACTATGCCCATTTTAAAGTCATGGTCGAGAAGATAAGACTTGAGCCTCTCATACCATGCTCTGGGGCTGCTTGAGTCCATACAGAGCTTTGGAAAGCTTGTATACATGACTCGAAACTTGGGGTTCTCGAATCTCGAGGTTGCTTGACATAAACCTCTTCCTCAATATAGCCATTGAGGAATGCACTCTTGACATCCATTTGATAAAGCTTGAAGCCTTTGGATGCGTAAAATGCAAGCGGATTCGGATAGCCTCTAGCCTAGCTACAGAGCAAAGGTCTCTCAAAGTCAAGACCTCAACCTGAGAAAAGCCTGTGCAACTAGTCTAGCCTTGTTTCTAACTACAACCCCATACTCACTCGCTTGTTTTGAACACCCACTTGGTCCCAATGACATTATGACCGGATGGGGCTCGACAAGTCGCCATACCTTGTTCCTCCTCAAAGTTCTCAAGTTCTCATGCATAGCATTAATCCACGACTCATCTGGATAATGCATGAGAAACATCCTTCGGCTCAAAGAAGGCGAAAAGAGGACAGACCCGCTTCTTGAGCGAGTGACACGCCAACAAATCGCCAATCATCCGATAAGGAGGATGACGCCTCGAATATGACGGGAGGACTGAAGCGTATGGCCTCTACCTCTTGAACAAAAGAGGTAGGAACAGAGCCACTCATTTGAAGGAGAGTCGAAAAGCAAGGTCGGTCTCCCGAGGTGCAAAAATGAAAACAGGAGGCACCTCGTGTGAAGAGGGACTGATCCGTGGAACACCATCATCTCCATCATCCTTATCTTCTTCAAAGATGGTCTCGGAGGGATAAGAAGAGCTCAAACATCGTGTCTAGCTCTGGGCTAGCCTCATCAAAGGTCACATCACGTGTCTCTATTATCCTATGAGCATCAACACCTGCACTTATAGCTACGAGAAGAAGACGAGTAACCTAGAAAGATACCATCGTAAGAGCGAGACTCAAATTTATCTAGGTTACTGCACTTCAAGATAAAACACTTGCAACCGAAAACGCGTAAAATGAGACACACCGGGCTTTCGCCATACCTCAACTCATAAGAAGTGCGATGCAAATGTGCTCTCAAAAACACGCGATTAGAAACATGGCAAGCAAAGAGCTATAGCCTCATTTCAAAACTTCCTAGGAGTATCAGACTATCTAGCATCGCCCCGCCATCTCAACCGTGGTCCTGCTTCTTCCTTTCCACTATGCCATTCTCCGAGGGGCGAGGGAGAAGAGAACCGATGCTCTAAACTAGACTCCACACAAAACTCTCAAAGTAGGAATTCTTGAACTCCGTGCATTGTCACTGCAGATAGCTCGTAATGCACCCGGGAGCTCAATAGACAACCCATCGACCAAACCCTCAAGTGAGAAAAGTCTCATCCTTCAAGCCATGAAGAATACCCAAGAGTATCTAGAAAATCATCAACGATGACAAGAACATACCACTTCCTCCCGCTGATCGCACTCTAGCCGACCAACAAAGGTCCATATGTAAAAGCTGTCCCGTGCATCACCATCACTACGGTGGATCGGAGGATGAGAAGCAAGAACCATCTTGCCATGTCGGCAAGGAGAGCAAACTAAGTCTTTGACCATCTTGAGTTTAGGCAAACCCCGAATGAGATCGTGGTGCTAACTCGGGTCACATGATCAAAACCAATGTGACCAAGTCTCCTATGCCGTAAGGAGAGATCACGGACTCATAAGCAATCAAACATCAAGAGAGTTTCCGAAGAAGCGTAAAAAATCAGCACGAAAGACTCTCCCAAATCTAGAAATCCCAAGAAACTAACCCTCCCGATGAATCAAGAATTCTACAGCATTACTCTTGAAGCTTACCTCGAAAGAGTCATCGATAAGTCGAGAAACAGAGAGCGATTGTATTGCGACCACTTACTAAGGCAACATCTTTAAGAATGAAATTTTGTTAATGCAGATGGTACCTTTAGCAAGGACTCTACTCAAGAAGCATCCCCAAAAGTGATTAACTCATCACCGGGGCTCGGACTAGGAAGAGAACTAATGAGAATCTCGGCCATATGACGAGAACAACCGAGTCAACAATCCAAACATCGCCTTCCCCATCCGATTTAACCCGATCAAGACACAAGAGAGAAAGTTGACTCAAGATCGATAGAGTGAAGACTTAGGAACCCAATATCAACCATACGACACCTCGTAGTACCAAATGCACGTAAGAAGATCGACTCGAGTGTCTCTCTCGACGCCAACTCTAACAAGATCGCGGTAACTCTAGTAGATAATCTAGAGCCGAACTGGGTTGGCACGCCATGGTGCAAAAGCCGACCATCCCAGAAAGCTGCCTAATCTCCTACCAGAAAACACCTCACGCCGATATCTACCTCGATGGGAAAATGAGGAATATCAAGAGGACGGCGAAAGATCGACTACGAACAGCTCCCAGACTAAAACTCAAGAACTAGCATGAAAACCGAGTCCCAGACGCCCCAAAAACAGCGACTTTCTAACCTGTTAGAAGTAGCAGTGTACCTTAGAGCACTCAAAGTCCGGGATGACCCGAATACCCCTAAGAGCAAAGAACACGCCACGCCGAGTGATCTTGGCGCGTCAAGCGTAAATCTACTAGGTGACCATCCTTCTTACAAAGGTGCATGTGTACTTCGCCTTGCTAGAGACGTATAACAGAGTAACACCTTCCAGTCGGTCAAGTCATATGGACAACCCCAAAGAGACTAAACTTGGTGGTGCTCACTCGAGCTACCACAATCTCACCACTCTTGGAGCCGCAAGACAATGGTGGGAGGAAGCGCCTGAGCGTGCTCCAAGGATCAAATCCTAGACCTTGATTGAATCTACTAATTTTGGATTGGTCTAGAATAAGATTGAGCTTCTTCTGCCTCCAACAAACTTCTCGAGAGTTCTCATAAGATACCGCAATCTCGAAAGAAAGAGGCACAAGAAGAACATGGGGAAGAAGAAGAAGAAGAACCGTAAAGATGAGCTCTCTCAAGACGTGCATTTTTCTCCTCAAAGACGGCTGCCTCAATCTTGAGGGCCTCACAAGAAACGCAAGACGATTTCTAATTCTATGGGCTTGGTCTTCTAATTTCTTCCTAAGCTCGACATGGATTTTATCCAAGTCCCCTCAATCACGTAACATCGTAAGCAACTTTCTTGTGACTTATCTAGTAAGTCCTTAGTAAGTTTAGCACACTTGACATTTAAGAATTCATTGTCAAGTTTTAGTTCCCTACACCCTCACATGAGCCGATCGTTCCTTAGAAGCATGCATTTCAAGTTCATCGTTTCTATAAGAAAGCTTCCTAAGGTGATCGCCATGGCATCAATTTCGCAAGCAATTTAGGCAATTAGCACAAGAAGGAGTAGAGTGAGCAGTGAAGAAAACTAGCATCTACAAATGAGTGTCAACAGATTCATTGCTAGCATTCTTCAACCTAAGACTATCTAGTTCGCATAACACACTATCATGCATAGTCCTTAGGTTCTCTAACTCCACAAGCAAAGCATCACACAAAGTACACATCGCTGACTCGGGAGAAAGAAGATCTAAGAAGCTAACTCCGAGTCAAGGTACCTACTTCCTTTTCTAACTCGTAACACCTCGACCTAGCCTTAGCATGAAACTTGCCTAATTTACGTAAGGCATCATTTAATTCGTCGAGGTGGGTACTCGTCCGAGTCGCAGACACTGAGTCGATGATGTCGCTGGCGCCGCCATGAAGCACATGCCGAGAAGTCATCGCCGCTTCTTCTTCTCTTGCGGATCATCCTCGCCTCGCCGCCCCATGTCTCCGTGTCGAAGAGGTTGATGTCGCTGCTGCCGCGAGGACGCCAGGAAGAGCTTCTTGTTCTGGAGAAGTCATGCGGTATTTCTTCTCACGCCCGCATAACCGGAGGTTTCTTGTTGCGGTTCTTATCGGTGTAGTCGTTTGCCCGAACCGCCTTTGTTCGCTTTTGCCCTTCTCCGCCTTGGGACAGTTTGCTAGAATGTGGTTGGGGCCACCACACTCAAACAGTGATCATCCCACCTCTTCCTCTCTCTCACTCTCTTGTATGCATATGAAAATTTATGAGCAAGAAGAGTAAGTTCATTTTCTGAAATTTTTCCGCTGGTCATCGCTAGCTCGCAAAGGGCGAGAGAGAGAGAAACCAATGTAAGAATCGAAAGAGAGGATCCAATGGGATCGTGACCAAAGCCATCGATCGAGATTTCGCTCTTCCGAGACGACGCCGATCTCATGAGTCTTGAGGCGGAATAAAGCCCGCCAAGAGTCAAGGTCGACCAGTCGGTGGTGTCCTTGATGGTGGTCACCTTCATCTCCCAAACACGAAGATCGAGCGGTCAAGAAATGTCGAGCATTATCCGAGTCGTATATGCAACCGATCGCCGAGGTCGCCAAAATCTTCGTGAATCGACCAAAGCACTCGCCAAGACTCTCACCAGTGTTGTTCAAACTTGTTGAACTCACGCTTGAATTGGTCCTGTCGAACCGCCTTGATTTGGGTAGTGCCTCATGGTAAGCATCGAGGGTCACCCAAATCTCATGAGCGTAACCAAGGTGAGAAATCCTATCGCACTCACCGCGACTAAGGCCCCGTATGAGGATGTTCTTGCCTTAGCATTTGCCTCAACATCACCATATTGCCGATCGTGGACGCTTCATCTTCAGAACCTCATACGGAGCTTCACCTTCCGCCATATCAGAAACCCCGGCACCGATGTACGACTCCATCCGAGATTTCCAAAAGGAAAATCAACTCCAGAGAAAATATGAGGCTTGGTGGAATACTTGTCCATCGCCATGGCTCTTGAGACCGGTCAAGATCTAGAAAGAGCAGAACTGGCTCGATACCAATTGAAGGATCAAAAGACGATTAGAGGGGGTGAACAGAGCCAAATAAAATTTTCGAATAAACTCTCCTTAGATTTCGCACTCACCAAAAGACCATAAAGAAAGAATCAACCATCGATCAAGCAATTTCATGAATGCAGGCTCCACCGCTTAAGGTCGGGTGAACAGAAAACCGCACCGGTCCGTAGCTCGCCTGATGAACAAGATATGAATCCGGTCGCCGATTAGCCTGATGAATAAGATCGCCGACCGCAGAGGTCGGGTGAATAAGGTCGAGTGAATAGTGTTCGACGAATGCACTCCGACCTACGTAAGTCTGATGAACAGACTCCGACCGCAGAGGCCGGATGAACAAAGGCTAGAGTGAATAGTGTTCATCGAACAAGACTGACCGCACTAGTCTGATGAACAAGACTTGGGTGAATAGTGTTAGTGAATAGTGAAATCAAGACGATAAAAAAAGAAATCGATGTAACTTTTGATCGGCTAATCCAAAATAGTGAAAATGGTGTGCACTCTCTAAGGATGTCAGAACCTATTTCAAACATCAATTGAAGGAGTTGATACCAAGGTTCCGTCCCTTTTCGCTTAACAAATGCAACACCAAAAAGAGAGTCACGAACACGACTCACCCCTAACTTGTCGTGGGAGTTGATGATCGTAAATCCTTGGATGACTCTCCACAAATCATAGCAAGTAAGTTCACGAGGAAACAACCTTCAAACAAATAGAAACACAATCAAGGCACTTTCTTCTACTAGGTATAAAAATTGGTTTCTTGCAAAACTAAATAGAAGAGGTTGTAGATTGCCTAGATGATTGGGATATGGTCTACGTAAGATTCATCCAAAGAATCTTTCATCCTTGGCAACAAGAACCGTAAGCCAATCAAGACTAAAGAACTGCAAGTCACACGCTTACGCACTTTAAGAACACACAGATTTACAACTTGCAACAAGAACGCAAGGATTGCCTAGATGATTGAAAGCATCGAATCCGAGAAGAGTTCATCAATCATGAATTTCAACAAAGACTCAATAGCATGTAGAAGGAGATGAAGCAAATCCAAATTACGTAAAGTAAATTGCAAGTAAGTAAATGCGTAAATTAGATAATGTAATTTAAGTGCGAATGTAAATACGTAAGGAAATGAAACAAGAACATTTCATTTCTCGAAGGAGGTTTACAAAGCCTCACAACAAAGTGGGCAAAACTCAAATGAGCAAAGAAAAACCTCGTACCTTCAACGAGGAGGTCGCCTCTACCCTCTATTTATAGTGACTTGGGATCAATTCCCACCTTTGGATGTCCCGCTTCAAACCTAAGCCAACATCCAAGAGCAAGGATTTGATCCTTACACCGCTACTCTCAACAACTCTCAACTACTCACGCACACTTTCCTCACCGCCAACCCCTACAGTGGAGATACCCTCTCCTCGCCTATTTATAGTGTGCTTGACCACCTACCACCCTTGGATGAGCCTCTAAACCCTAGAGCACTCCATCAAGGGCTGAGATTTTACCCACTCACACAGCTATGCATGGGCCACCCAAACCCAACAACACAACGGGTTTTGCACGCTAAATCATACTAACTTGACCCGCATACTCTATCTTCCCGACCGCGATCCAACGGTCCTCCTTGATCGAGCAGCTCCAAGTTAGCATCTCATCCATTCCTTTGTCTTATTGGCTTGCGGCTACTCCCGGCCTCACCATCTTTGGCTACACCTTGATCATCCGGACTCACTCCCAAATTTAGTCCCGATCTCCTTCACCTCACCATGACCTAGCTCCAAAGTCCTCGCAACCATCATAGACAAGGAAACCACATCACATAGCAATATCCAACAACACATATCCATCTCAATGCATGATATACACAACGCCGACCAAGAAACCCCGACCACACGTGGTCCGACCACTGGTCTCCATCCCGACCACTAGAGGTCTGCTCACCGGTCTCCGACTCAATCACTCTGAGTCTCAACCACTTGAGCCTGGACGACCCAACCACTGGTCGGACGACCGGTCTCCAACCACCAAAGCCCCGACCACTCGTGTCGGATGACCCGACCACTGGCCCGGGACGACCGTCTCCGACTCACCAAAGCCTCGACCACTGAGGTTGGACGACCGTCTCCAACCACCAAAGCCCCACCACTCAGCCTGACGACCGGTCTCCAACCACCAAAGCCTCAAAGCCGTAGACCAACACTCAAATTGCTTCAAATCCAAATCAATTTAAAACAACACAAGCTCAAAACTCATCAATTACTCATCACACACAAGGGTAGACCTCCACATGGTCTTTCAATTTCTCTTTTTACCAAACTAGATCTTGAATATAATGCAAATTTGAAGCAATTACTAACCATAGATGACCTAGAGCACAAGGATCTACAATTACATCTCCAAATCTAGGGTCTCTTTCACCGACGCTTCTCAATTGCAGCCACCTCAAAAATATCTAGGAAACCCTAAAATACAGAGGAGGTCGAGGCTCTCTGCTTTTATTTATCGCAATTGATCATAACAGCATTGCTTGTGGATAAAACCGCGTGTGTTATTGCTCTTCACACGACGCTTTTTCCACAATCCGTCTGCGGATATTATCACGCACGCTTTATGGCTAAAATCGTCTACGATGAGGCCAACATGCATTTATTTTATCCACAAACCGTCTGTGATGTTGTTTTCCCTAAAGCCTTTCGCTTTCCAAGACAAAGCGCAGTGTTTCGAGTATATTGTTTCGTGTTCCGAGAGAATTAAACCGTGTTCAAATTCCACTATGAAGACCGTGTTTCAGGCGTTTCATTTCCCCAATGCAGGTCGTTAATTGCACTTCTGCGATGATATATATTCGATCGATCCACAGCGATTGTGTGCTTGCCTCCGACGCCATGAGCAACTCAAACTCCATCCTCCTCTCGCCGACTCGCAGCCCGCCATGTGGGACTCCACCACTACCGCCGCTTCGACGCCGGCTCTACCACCGCCTCGCTCCACCACCGACTAACCTCCGCCACCGCCACCGCCTTCGCCTCCTCGGCCTCCGGCCCTCGCGCTAATGGTTGCGCGCCATGCCGTGCCATATCAATGAATCCACACCACGCTTATGCCCTACACCGATAGTCTCCTCCGTCGACCGCCCCGCTCCCGCCTCAAGCGCCATTGAAAGAAGCGTCCCACAATAGCAATTTCCGACAACGACGATAGCTTTGACTTGTCTCACGAAGCTATTGTGACGGGCCGAGCCGAGGATGACCTAGACCGAGCCGGTTCGAGCGAGGACCCGATGACCGCAATGATAACTCCAACGACGACGGCTCGCGATGATGAGGACCAGATCGACTAGGTAGTCTTTCCCATCAAGAACATTTGTAGGGAAATTTTGTATATTGTGATGCATGCAAGAAGCTAGTTCATATATGTAATGCATGTTTCGCTTTGTCGCTCAATGATTCACTAACAATCGGGTGCACTATTCATTGATCGAATTGATCATCACAGCTTGGTTTGCGATAAAACCGCTCGTGATATGTCCTCATCACGACGGTTTTATCCACAAACCGCCTATGAATCCACAAACCGTCTCGTGAAGTTCTCCTCGCATCACAGATGGTTTGTGGATAAACCGTCTATGATGAGCCGACATCACGCATAATTTTAGCCACGTATCGTCTCGCGATGTGCCCAACTCTCTTCCTGCACGATTTTCATAAAAACAAATTAATGATGACGATCTAATATAACCCATTTTGTAGCAAAGTAATCGTAAAGAAAAAACGGTTCCAAACAAGGCCTTCAGAGGAGTGACTAGAGGCGGCACTCTGGACGGCTCTTTGGGCCGCCCGAGGCACGACGCCACGGCCCGACACGAAGCCCGACCGGCAAGAAGTGGGTCGTCGGTCGGCATGACATCAGAGCATGGCCGGCCGCTTGAGAATCGGGCATGATGGGCGCCGCCCAAGACGCACGACGACATCAGAATGGGCCGACTCGACCCGATGACCTGTGACGTGAGGAAGAAGCCTAGCATGAAAGTCACCGACTCACAGAGCATGACCGCTATGGATGCACTCAGTAACATGAATGTCACCCCTATCGCCGACATCTAAGAGAGACGGACAAAATGGGAGAGAGCTGAGAAAGATTGAGAGACGGTGTACGAAGCTGCTCTCTCTCGCTCGTCCATCTCAATCTCTCTCAGCTCTCTCTCTCACCCATCTCTCTCAATATCCCTCTCAATATCTCTCGCCTGTCTCACTCACTCTCTTTCTCGCCCATTGCCCCTTCTCTCGCCCGTGTTGAGCACATCCCCCTCGCCTATGTAAATCGCTTAAGAATAAATAAATTTTAGTTCTTTTCTCATAATATTTGAATCTATTGCCTCAACTCCATGCGTTTCCGCTACTTTCCTCTTGCAATAGTGCAAATGGTCGGGCCTGGCTCACGACGCACGGCAGACGGCGCAAATGGGCCATGCCCTGGCTCATCAAGGCGAGCCGGGCGCGATGGCTCCAAGACGACGGTCGTCGGCCGCAAGACGGTTCGCTCAGCATCGGCACGATGGGCCCGGTATAGGCCCAAACAAGACGACGCCCACCTCAAGGAGTGACGAACCGCTGGCTTTCACCAAGGGAAAAATACAGAGGGACTGATGAAGTTTCCTAACAGCTAGTCTAAGTCAGCTACGGCCTTCTCGTGCCCATTGGAGCGTGACATATTCTGCTGTTAGGGGTGTTGGGAAACCACGTGGCCCAATGAAAAGCCCACGATGGTCCCTTAGCCGAAACCCTAGGCGACTACTATATATGAGGAGGGGTCCCCTCTATGTACAAGCAATCGTAAATCAATAAAGAATTCTCGCTGCCGCCCCATATACTGTGTCTCTCTCTCTGCTTCTCCACTTTAGATCTGTTCGGGAACCCCTGACTATTCGATAGCGAGGTTCCTTAACACGTTATTAGCACGAAGCTTCACCGAGACCGTAATAGAAAGGTGAGAAAAGGTGGGAATTAGCGATTGAATCTAATCGGCTATTTCTATGCATGCATCTATCCTACGTGGCACGGTTATACGATTTAACGCCGGTTACTCAAGACAAAGACGGTTATAGTAATCGTTCACCTAGAAAAAAAAAAATTTTACATCGGCTTGCGTCACGCTTGAAGCTTTGTCAGACGTGATTGCCGCGACATGGTCGCCGCCGATCTTCAAAGGCCGCATAGCCGCAGCGGCTGGTAGACGCCGCCCGCCATTAACTCGACGGTTGTGCACGGCGCCCACGCATCCGCCGCCGCGTTGTCTCGCCATGCCCGCCCACCGCCAGACACGCCGGCAGCGGCGCTTCGCCTAGCATCGTTGCCGCCACCGCCACGCTTCACATAGCGCGGCCGCCGCCGCGCATCCCCAACTCGGTCGCCGCCGCTGCCCACGGTCAAAACGCACCGGGCGCGCCGGCCTCATTGTCGTTGCACATACGCTGGCTGCACGCCGGCATTCGCAAATTGCCGCGCCGTTGCCGATCCGCTTGAAGCCGCCTCCCCTTTCGCCAGCCCCACTCGCTGCGTTCTCGACCGACGCCGCCACCTTTTGTCGCTGCCGCTCGGCTCCGCCCCTCGGCCGTCTCACGCAGACGCCGCCAGAAGCGCCGCTGAAGCTCGGCCGTTGCCGCCATCGGCGGCCGCGCGACGGCATCGCACCGACCGTTTCGCAGACGGCCTTGCCGCCGCATTTCGCCCGAACCTGCCGCGACGCTTGGCATCCACGCCAAGACGCACCGCCGGCTCGCTGCCCGCGGCAGGCTGACGGGCCTGCCTGCCCGACGCGCGCCATAGCCCGCCTAGCCCGCCACCGCAAGCATTGGCCGCCTGTCCCGCTAAAAGAAGAAGCGGCGTGGCTGGAAGAAGTGGCACAGGAGAAAAGAAAGGCGGCGGGGTTGGGAAATCCTAGCCGCAAGGTACCGGGCTGAAGAGGGCAAGGCTCAAACAGCCGTTCGGCCAAGAAAAGAAAAAGAAAATGGAAAGAAGGAAAAGGAAAAAAATAGCAGAAAATTTGAAAAATTGCCAGAAAATCCAGAGATTAATTTGGCTCTGTTTTTAATTTTTCTAGCTTTATTTCTCTGTTTTATGAATATTCTTTATGAATTTTGAATTTATTGCTTTATTTTATATACTGCAATGCATAGCAATTTATTTTGTGCACTTTATGCTTTTTGCAACTATTTTCTATTAGATTACACGCAGTAATCTAATATCGGAATTTTGAAATCATGCGATGTCCTAAGATCGTGAATCGTGAGTTTGAAGAACCGCCCCGCACGGTCGTAACTACTCACTTGGGCATTGGACGAAAGATCGCTCTTGGGGCAAGAAGCTCGCGCCGCGATTGGTCTAGGGTCCTCGCAGGACGCAAACCTACCGCCGAAAGCGTAACGATCAAGCCCTACATTTTCGTGCACCTCCTCACCACTTTGAAGAACGAATACATGGTCGAGGAGAGTGCACATGAGCTTTGGACCGCACTCGTGCGGTTCAAAAGCCTGGCACACCATCTTGCCCCAAGCACAAGCAAGATTGTGTACGCTGAGGTTTGCGCACTTTAAGACAAAGGGTCGAGTACAATTCTCGCTTGCATGCAACTGCACTAATCTCTCCCTATGTGGCAAGAAGATCACCGATGAGGAGGAGATTGAGAAAATCTATCCACCTTCCACCCAAATGCTATCCAGAGTGCACGCAGTATCGTCCGACGCATACAAGGAGTATAGCGAATCGATTGATGTAATGCAAGTTGCGGAATCGCAAGACGATGTTCTACGCAAGAACTATGTCTCGCACCACCGACAAGGCAATCGCACGTAAGTCAATGCCAATAGCTACAAGGTGAGAAAGCCCATTAATGTAAAGAAGGGCAAGCAGGGTGGAAAGAGAGGACTCGTGCCAAAGGAAAGTCCAAAGCGCCATGAAAAGGATGACAAAGAAAAGGCACACGCCAAGTCGTATGGACACAGTAACCAAACGTGCTTGTGTGTGGCACTTGGGGACACCGGTCAAGATATGTCGAGAATCCAAGGAAGTGATCAACGATATCGCTAAGAGGAAGGCAAAAGAAAATGCCCTCAGAGAGGCGCATTTCGCCAATATCTGATGATGATGCCATGGATGAAGATACCCACTTGTCTCATCCTCACGTAATAGTCCGACATCGATGTCGCACCAATTTTATGGCGTAATGAAGAGAAAACTTCGCCGATGACATAGAAGCGTAAATTAATGCATATTTTACATATTCCGCTTAATGTTTTTAGATTATGGTTGTTAGCATTTTCTTTGAATAATGAATTGTAAGCTCTAGAAGAGCATACTTCTCCATGAATAAACATGCAATTTATTCTTTATTCCAAAGATTCTTCAAATTTGCAAGCAATATTTGGATTATTTTGCCTCTATCTCGATTAGAATTATATTTCTTTTATCTAGAAATCATGTAGCGCCAAATGGAAGAGATATGCATTGTTGATAGTGGCACAACAAATACCATCTTAAGAGAGTCTAGATACTTCCAATGATCACGAAGAACGCTGAAAGATTACTACGATCGCAGAAGCTACTCATATGTAATCGCCAGAAGAGCCACTATTATATTGCCAATGGGTACAACTTTGGTAATCGGAAGCCCTTTGTACCTCGAATCAACGCGCACTCTCTTAAGTTTCAAACACATCCGCTACGCCAATGGTTTTCACGAGAAACCAATGAAGAAAATGGCAAAGAATACTTGTGCATTGTGAAGCACGCGCAGATGTGGAAAATGGTATTAGAAAATATCCTCATATGAATCTTGGTTGTACTACACGAATATTCATGCACCAAGTGTATACTTCCTTGAAGACTGCTTTTAGAAGCTCGAGTTATTTTCTTTATGGCATGGTAGATTAGGTCATCCCGGTCTTAGAATGATGAGAAATATAGTGAATAACTCACAAGGTCATGGCATTAATGTTAAAAATTTCCGAATCATGAAGATTTCGTGTGCCCCGCATGTGCCACCGGAAATTAATAACTAGACCTCCTGCCATGAAAGTGCAAAGTGAAATCCTCGCATTCCCGAACGCATCCGTGGGGATATTTATGATCGATTCCACCCTTGTCGTGGCCGCTTGATAATTTATGGTGCTCATCGATGCTTCTCAAATGGTCGCATGTATGCTTATTGTCAACAAGAAACCATGCTTTTGCAAAGCCGATCTCGCAGATCATAAGAATTAAGAATGCTTTCTCGATCATCGCGTGAAGTCCATTAGAATGGACAATGCCGAGAATTTACTTCAAAGGCATTTGATGATTATTGCACGCAACATGGATAGCAGCTGAGCACTGCATCGCACATCCATACGCAAAATGGGCTAGTCAAGCACTAATAAAGAGGATTAAATTCATTGCCAGGCCGCTTTTGCAGAGTTGTAACTTGCCCAACACTTGTTGGGGACACGCAGTCCTGCACGCAGCAGCTCTTATTAATTTCAGACCTTCGGCCTATAACATCCATTCCCTTATGCAATTTGTGCACGGGATCATCCCGAAGATCTCCCATCTCAGGAAATTTGGGTGTATGGTATATGTACCTATACCACCCCCTCAGCAAACTGCAATGGGCCCACTCCGAAAGTCTGGGATATACGTTGGTTATGAGAGTGCATCCATAATCGTGAACTGGAACCCATGATCGAGACTTGCATACAGCCCGATTCACGATTGCATCTTTGACGAGGACCGCTTCACCATTAGGGGAGGAAATCAACCTTTGGATGAAAAATGCCGAAATCATATGGAATTCCACCGATCCCCGCACATGACCCCCACACTAATGAAGCAAATCAAGAAGTCCGTAAGATAATTGATTTGCGAATTTAGCAAATGAACCGCCTGATCTTTTTGTGATCCGAATGGCGTGGTTAAGTCGCATGCCCGCAAGGAATGCACCGCAGAGGGTGAAAATACCAAAGAAAATAGAAGTATCCTCACTGCTCTGAGGCCTCAAAGAAAAAGAACAGAAATCGCTTCTCAAACCCAAAGTACCCGAGACGCCTCGAGAAAACAGGCGAGAGGACTTACCACAACCAATCGCGAAATACCCCAAGGAAAGAAGGGGAGCCAGCTTGAGACTCGCACCGGAAAGAAGCCAACAGAAAGGCAATTCTGCACTTGAATCTTCCACTGCAGAAGTCACGAAATAATGTGTGCGCACACAGGCGATGAAAGCTAAAGGAACTTGCTCCCGCGATAGGGAATAGCAACAAGAGCAAGTAGAAGTGCATGAAGCACCCCATGAAGAAATGGTCATAAACTTTGTAATAACAGAGAATCTCGAATAGAGCAATGTACCAACATTGATGCATACTTCAAAGAAGATTGCCTCGATCATTGATCATGATCCCGAGCCCGCATCTCTCGTGAGAGTGCAAGAAAAGGCTAGATTGGGAAGAATTGGAAAAGGCAATCACCGCAGTTAGTCTCTCCGAACAAGAGAGAGGTGTTTGGGTCGTATGCCGCACACCTCCCCATATAAACACCGTAGGTCACAAATGGGTCTTTGTTCTAAGAGGAATGAAAACAACGGTTGTAAAGTACAAGGCAAGGCTTGTAGCTCAAGTTTCACTCAACGCCCGGAGTTGATTATGAAGAAACCTATTCTCCTGACATGGAGGAATTACCTTTAGATATTTAATCTCAATGGCGCCAACTTGAAGTTGAGAATGAAGCTAATGGATGTTGTCACAAGATATTTGTATGGAAACTTGATTCGAGATATACATGAAAGTACCGAAGGAATTCTATCCCGAACCAAGACGGAGCAAATAGAGACTGCGATGCTGTGAAATTGAGAAATCACCGTATGGGTGGCAAGCAATCAGAAGAATGTGGTACAATCGCTGAGTGACTTTTCTCGCAAGAAAGGCTACACAAACAAATAAGATTGTCCATGTGTGTTTATACAACATCCTCGAATGGATTCTCAGATAATCTCCGCCTATGTACATGACTTGAACATCATTGGGACTGATGAAGAAATTGAAGAAGCATGCTCATACTTGAAGTCCGAGTTTGAAATGAAGGATTTGGGTAAAACCAAGTTTTGTTTAGGCTTGCTTGAGCATGTCCAAGGAGAAATCTTGGTACACCAATCAACCTACACGCAGAAAGTGTTGGAAAGGTTTGATTTGAAAAGGCATATCCCGCAAAGACTCCAATGGTCGAAAGGTCACCCAAGGCACCTAGACCCATACAGCATCTAGAGAAGAGTGGAGGAAGTCCCGGGAGTAGAATTCCCATATCCGAGTGCAGCTTGAGCGCTCATGTACCTTGCAAATAGCACTAGGCCTGACATTGCGTCACTGTAAATTTGCTAGCTTCTGACAAAGGCGTAACCCACCAAAAGGCATTGAAAGGGATCAAGGACATCTTCCGTTACTCCAAGGAAGCAAAGATCCCGGTTTGTTCTTTAGAAGAAACAATGAATTGAATTTGTTGGCTACGCCGATGTCGGTATTTATCGCAATCGCATACCGGCAAGTCTCAAATCGCTATGTTTTCCTATGTGGAGGAACAAGCAATTTCTGGAAGTCGCCTAAGGCACTTTGTCTCGACGCCAACAAACCACTCGAAATCATTGCTTTGTATGAAGCATCTCGTGAATGTGCATGGCTCAAGAATGGTTCACCACATCCGTAAGTCATGTGACTTGAATATTGAGCAAACTCCCACGATCATATATGAAGATAATGCGCTTGTGTTGCCCAAGCACGTATGGGTTATGTGAAGAGCAATCTCACGGCATATCAACCCCAAGTTCTTCTATGCTCACGAATTGCATAAGATGAACGAGATCAAAATATTGCATACTAAGTCATGTGAAAATCTTGCAGATTTATTCACTAAATCACTCCCAGCATCTACCTTTGAAAGGTGCGTAAAAGGAATCGGGATGATGAGACTTAGAGAAGTGCAGATTTCAAGGGGAGATATTTCACATACTCCCACATAAATCTCAAGATGAATCATGAATACCCAACATAAATCTCAAGTTTAGCAATTGAAGTTTGGGTGAATTGTACTCTTTTCCTCAGCAAGTTTTTCATGAAGTTTTCTTGCATAAGGTTTTAACGAGGCAATTCGCAACATAGTAAGCGTATGCTATGTACTCTTTCTCCAAGTATTTTTCCCATCGGGTTTTTCTCGAGTTTTAATGAGGCATATGCATCTCGCGCAAAGGGTCCAAGGGGGAGTGTTGGGAAACCACGTGGCCCAATGAAAACCCACGATGGTCCCTTAGCCAAACCCCTGCATTTACTACTATATAGGAGGAGGAGGGTCCCCTATGTACAAGCAATCGAAATCAATAAAGAATTCGCCGCCGCTTCCATATACCCGTGTCTCTCTCTCTGCTCTCTACTTTAGATCCGCTCGTAATCTCGACTATTCGATAGCGAGGTTCTTTAACCAGGCACTAAAAACGCTGCAGGCTGGTTAGTTTCGTACGGACGGACTCAATTATTGGTGTAATCAAAGTATCAAACTACAGCTATCAACTTCCCAACACCGGAACGCCAGAAGCATTCCTGTTTTTAATTGGCTGCTTGCCCTACACTAAGTACACATCGTGGCCACCAGGAGGTTACGTAGGCCGCTAGTTAAAGTAGTTCGGTAAATTCTCACGGCTATTCATTGAAGCTGACGAGGCCAGCCTACGCGAACTTCTTAGTTGTTTTAGTAACAAGTAGATTTACTTGCACAACTTTATAACGAAATTTTTACTGTTCTAAAGTCCAATAATTTTTTTACGAATTAGCCTCCTGTCGACGAATTGGCAAAATGACCTCAGATGCTTTATTCCCGCGAACCGGTTGCGTGAAAAATTTTTATTATTATTTTTTTCTAAGTTTCAGCGGACGCAGTCCGCGAGATTTTTTTTAATTCTTTTTCCCTGACGTCAATGGACGCATAGGCGCTGTAATTTTTTTAAAATCTTTCTAACGCGAGGTGGGCGGTTCGTTCCGTGTTCCAAACTGCCTGAACTCGCGCATGGTGGGCCGGCCGGCAAGGCGTGCTGGCGCGCAGCGCTGGGTGCATGGCGAGGCTGGCCGATACGCTGCGGCAAGCGATAGCGAGGCAGCGCAGTGGCGAAGCGCCAGTGCGCGCGGGGATGGCGCGGAGGCCAACGCCAAAGGTACAGCGGTCAGGCTGGCGCCACGCGCACAATGGGGCGGGGCGGGTCACATGAGCCGGTAGAGACGTAAAAATATTTATAAGGCTATAGGACTTTTAAAATTATGATTTTTGGAGGTTTTGACACATCAATAATATTTTCAGAAAAATTTGAGAAGATTATCACATATGAGAAATTTTAAAAATTCAAACATTATAACTATCTTGATGAAACATCGATCAAAGAACTTTGAAGCTTAACGAAAATAGCACGAACCACGCTGATAAATTCTAAAAAATTGCGGGTTTTAGACATCAATTATTTGTCCAAAAATCGAGAAGATTATCACGCACAAGGAATTTATCAAATTTCAACATTATAATCGTTTGACGAATCAATGACTAGAAAGTTTGAAGCGACCAAAATGGAATAAACCGCTTGATAAATTTCAAAAAATTTCTGTAGGTTTTTGAGACATCAATTATATTTTCATAAAAATCTCGTAAGATTATCACGTATGAGGAGTTTATAAAAATTCAACATTTCAACTTCATCGGTCAAGAAATTCATCAAGACGCTTTATAAAATGTTCGAATTTTTATAAACTCTCATACGTGATAATCTTCTCGAGATTTTTATGAAAATATAATTGATGTCTCAAAACTCGCATTAAAAATTTTAGAATTTATCAACGGGCTTCATTCCATTTTTCGTCCGCTTCAAACTTTCTAGTCATTGATTCCAAGACAGCTTATAATGTTCAAATTTGATAAATTCTTTGTACGTGATAATCTTCTCAATTTTTTTGGACAAATAATTGATGTCTAAAAAACCCGCAAATTTTTTTCAAAATTTATCAACGTAGTTCGTGCTATTTTTCGTTCACTTCAAAGTTACTGGTCAGTGTTTCATCAAGATAGTTATAATGTTTAAATTTTTAAAATTTCTCATATGTGATAAACTTCTCAAATTTTTACGAAAATATTATTGATGCGTCACAAACCGCCACAAAAAAACCATAATTTTTTAAAGTCCTTATAGCCTTATAAATATTTTTTCTCGCTCACCGACATTACGCGACCACTTCCACCCTTGCCCACAATACCACCGCGACCCGCACTTACTCGCTCGCGTTCGTCGCCGCCGCCTTCGCCTCGCGAACGCTTCACCAAGGCCGCCTCGGCCGCCGCGCCGTCGCTCGCTCGCCCATGCTCGCCGGGCCGGCCACCATACGCGAGTTCGGTGTTTGGAAACTGAACTCGACGCCCCACCTCGCGCCGAGAAAAGTTTTAAAAATTACTGCAAGATCGCGTCACTCAACGTCACGGAAAAAGAATTAAAAATCTCGCGACGCAATCAAATCGAAAAATAAATAAAAATTCGCGCAACCGGTTCGCTCTTAATAAATCTGACAGAGGCTATTTTTGCCAATTCGCTTGGCTAGAGGCTAATTATGCGAAAAAAATTATTCAACGCTAGAACAAGAAAATTTCCTTTATAACTAGATATTGAGTAATATAATTGTTTTTATAGGCAACTCTGCTGTTATGATTAAAATATAATTGTATTTATTATATAATTAATATATACTTCCGCCATTTATTTTATAAGACGTGATTTTGACTTTGCACAAGAATTAAGATTATGTCGAAATTGAGAAAGGTATGAGAGAAAATGACTTAGATGTCCCTACTTAATTGTTTTGAAGATAAAAGATATACTTTGTATGGGTGGTAATGAATAAATGTATATGTTTGAGAGAGAATAAATAGAGATATAGAAGGAAATGCCTCATTAAATCTAAATGCAAGCTTTATATTTATGAATTAGACCATTCAAAAAATAGGCCTTATAAAAGTGACCGGAGGGAGTATGATTAAATTGAACGTTATATACAATTTAGTCCCATCAAAATAAGTAGTGGAGGATTTCTATAACTTTTTAAAATTATTAGAGGATTTTCTTACCTTTAAAACTAAAGGAGGTTTTTATTTATACAAATGTTCCCTTTTGCCATTGAGGGACAGAAAAAAAATCACTTTCAGTCTGATCGGCATCATGTTACTGCTCACCTTTTTTATGTGCGGTGGTGGGCGCGCGCATGGCTGTACGTACTGTTGGGATTTGTGAGACAGTATTGTTTTGGTTTCTTCTCAACGTCGGTCCTCGTGGAGGTCCGCTCTGATTGCATGCCCAATTTTTATCTCATTCTTTCGTGAGGAGGTTGTGTTAAGATAGGTTATTTTAAGAGGGGAGCCGCAGCAAACAAGTAGTCCCACTTGGCATGAGAGGTTAGGCCGTTAGCATTTGTAATTGCATTTTTGGGGCATCAGGCTCTGACTTTACGGCGCATTGTCTCAAGTCTGAGTGCGAGATCTTACCGGAGTACTATATTCTTATTCAAGTTGCAGTGCACCTGTGTATTCACTGACCTAGTAAAATTGCTTTTTTAGTTAGAACTTTTGTTTTAGGGAACTCCCAAGTTATACACTATACAGTTCCGTTGTTGAAGATTTCTCGTATCGGCAACAGGCCGAGAAAAGAAGAAAAAGACCGCCGGTAGATTCTTACAGTGTTAGATGATGGCCCAGCATGTTCCAGAAGCATAGCTTCCACCTCTTGGGCCGTACAGACCAAGGCGAAAGTTGTGCAGGGTTTATAGCAAATCGTACAAGCTAGTCAACGATACAGTACCAGTATGACAGCAAACGTACCGAATGGAACCACGTATAGTTCGCCATCGCGATCGAACGGTCACTTGGAACGCTGGATCTCATCCAAGTGTGGAAAGGTTCGCGACAAGAATGATTAGCCACGTAATTTTCAGTTTTGTTGTCTAGTTGGTTCGGGAGCACAATGATTAGCAGCACAATTCCTGCGATGCGACGTTCTTCTAGTTTTCGCTCCATTAATGGCCCGTTAGAAGTTAGGACAACACGCCGCATCATCGGTGAGGTGGCAATGTTTATAGTTTTTTAGAGAGTGAGGTGGCACTGCTTCCCCTGTGTGTGAATTGTGAACTAAGCTTATTTACACAGAGGATGCAAACTCATAGAGGACCACTTGTGAATTATGGATAGACGAAATGAGGCCTAAACAAACCCAGTTTCTGGGCTAATCAATCTGCGAATTATGGAGACACGACATTCTGTGTTAGTATGTGGGCCTCCCATTTAGTACCCTTTACACGTCAACTTTAGGCCTACTGCTCAGCAGCTCGGCCATTTAACTGTAAATCAAACATACAGGAGCAATTGGCTTAAGGCATGGGATTTAGGTCCACGGCCCTTTTGAATAGCCTTCGATCCTTTTCTTCAAAAGAATACTTTGGGCTTTGGCTCCTCCCAAAGAAGACAAAAGTTTATAACTTTTACTAAACCCCCTTCATCCATACACTTACTGAGAATCCATTTGAGAACCGAAGGGTGTTTCTGTTCTAAGAGTACGAGGTGACCAATTTAAGCAAAAAAACATTATAGTATACCATTTGCATTATGCTGTCTCAAAGTGAAAGATCGATGGTCCAAACTAATTTATTTTGCTACAACGTTGCCTCAATAGTTCGTTAATTTTGGTCCTGTCTGATCAAAAAGGGCACCAGCCACCGTACTTCCTCCATGTACCAAGATAACACTTGTGCATGTAACATCTACAAAAGTGACGTTTAGCCAAATCCAGGGTTAACAAAACCGACGAAAATCGCCGAAACCGTAGTTTTTATCTTACGCTTGTGGCTCAAGATCTAAA